>JAHWFO010035913.1:272234-338310 GCA_023313115.1 Rhysida immarginata | reverse complement strand
GCCCGCGCAATTCAAACAGTCTACGTATTTTTTGAACAGACCTCGTACACAGTCCAATCACATTAATGTGACCACCCCCGACGTTCAACATCAGCGGAAAATTGTTACGTCCAGAAGGTAATGGCGATACCCAAAATCAGCGATGTGCCAAGTGTGGGGCACCACGGGCCATAGATGACAGAGGTGAACGACGGCTACGGAGATGCGTGCAAGCGAACAGACGTGCAACCGTGGACCAACTGACCTCTCAGATGAACCAGGGAACTACCAAACGTGTATCCTCAACGGACAGTTCAGCGAACGTTGCTGCGTATGGAGCTCCGCAGCAGACGGCTGGTTCGTGCACCAATGCTGACGGCCATTCATGGGCGACAAAGACTGACATTTGCACGCCAATACGGCAACTGGACAGCAACAGAGTGGCAAAAGGTGGCTTTTTCCGATGAATCACGGTGTATGCTGCATCGGACAAATGGGCGATGGCGTGTACAGCGTTCAGCGTCAAAAAACAAATACCTTGCAACACGTGTTGTCGCAAGGGTTCAGGCCGGAGGAGGCAGCGTTATGGTCTGGGGAATGTTTTCATGGCATTCTCTGGGTGCATTCATCATTGTGGACGGCACCATGGATCAATGGAAGTACGCATCTGTCCTTTTGGACCATGTCCACCCCTACATGCAGATTGGGTTTCCTCAGCACGATGGCATCTTCCAGCAGGGTAATACGACGTGCCATACAACTCGCAGTGTCCGTGCATGGTTTGAAGAGCACGAGGATGCGTTACGGTACTCCCTTGGTCCCCAAACTCCCCTGATTTAAACCCCATAGAGCATCTGTGGGATCACCTCGATCGGGTTGTTCGCGCCCTGGATCCTTCACCGCGCAACCTACGGCAGCTCTTCACAGAACTGGAGTCGGCATGGCTTCACATCCCTGTTAATATCTTCTAGAACCTTATTGACTGACTCTTTTCCTGCCCGTCTCGCAGCTGTCCGCGCCGCGAAAGGTGGTTATTCCGGTTACTGACAGGTGGTCACATTAACGTGACTGGACTGTGTATATGTCATTAAATCCACCCATATGTAATCGCTTGCCTATTGGTTTGTTAACATGTCATATTATTGATTGATTAACAATTTGTTATTTAAGGGCATTAGTTAATTAGTTTGTTTATTAATTATGTGTTTATTCAGCATTCCGCGATACCCCCCTGGATCGATGACGTAATTTGTGGACGACTCCTTATTGTTGTCAAAGCTAATCGCAAGTAGCTAATCGCTCGCTTCAACAGTAGATGATTATGTAGAAACGCTTTAGCAATAGCGTAGCCCACGTGAAAGACAGGCCCTGGCGCGGAAAAGTCACCTGATTATCTTAGTCCGAGTAACAATGTAATCTTCATTGTTTCCAACAAATGAAAAATTGCTGATTGTTAAAATCCAAGATGGAAACAATGAAGATTACATTGTTAATCTGACTAAGATCACGGCCTCCTAGAAACTACCAGGCCTGAACATGACGTCAATACTGTATTGTTGAAGCACTAAGATTGTGACGTTGAACTAACTTCTGTAATAGCACCACCAGTTTGACGTAATAATGTTTTATCTTTTCCATGTTCAGGCCTGGTAGTATCTAGAAGGCCGTGCTAAGATGGTCAGGTGACTTTTCCGCGCCAGGGCAACACCACGTAGGGTGCGTTCACTTATTCGTTCGGAGTCATGCTCCGAGTCAATGTGATCACGTGATCAGAGTACTAGCGTCATGGCTCAGAGTCAACACAACGACGTAACAATCGAAGACTTTGATCGTTATAATCATTTGCGTGCAGTATTGCCAATTTAGCCTTTTTTCATGCGCTTGTCTTTTGTTGGACATTTTTAATAAAAATTAAACAATGCACTTCAACCATCTACCATTCATTTAAAATTCTTCAATTCTCTTCAAAAACCCTCATCATTATTCATTGGTGAACTTGTTATTATTTATTCTTTTTATTTATTATTTTATCTTCTCCATTTATAAATGAGTATAGAATCATTCAATAATAAATAAACATATTATACTACTTCGTAAATTAATGTATAATGCACAAAATATTGAAATGAGCTTTTAAATTGGACACATCCCTGCTAAATTAGCAACACTACTTGTGAACGATTCAAGATATTTTTCCCCCTCTTCGCAACCTCCGGAGGCATCAGAAAAGCATGAGCAGTGCCCATGGCACTTTAGGTTATGGGAAACCTTTAATATTAAGTTATTTTTTATTAACAGGAATGAACAATAACATATTTTTTATTTTTTAATATTTTTATAAAAACAAAGTTCTGGTCATAATTGTAATTTTAATTTATTATCATAGAGACTAGGGTGGCTTCATGCGTAAAGATGAACTGAGATTGAGCATATAAAAATTAATAATTATGCTGAAAAAATTGTCTTGAATCAAATTTTCGATCAATTTAAGCTAAATTTTCGTTTGTATCGTGCCGAGCCTACAACAATGGAAGGCTAACCAATTATGGTAGGCTATGATCGTGCACTTTGGAAAGATAGTTGAACAAACGTATAAATAAAGTCTTCTCTTATAAAAGGGGAGATGCAGGCTGAAAATCCATCCATCCAAGTCTTCTCTTGTTTGTGTGGTTGTCACGGCTCCTAGCAAGCGCGCTCGCAAACGATATCTCATTGTAACAAAATTAATCATCGTTGAAGTCGCAACTTTGTTGGCACTTCTCATTGTTGCGTCGTCTTTCTCATTAAATTTTTTGACTCCGATGACTCCAGCTTGAAAGCAGGAGTTAAGGGAGTTAACCAGAGTCGCACTCCAAGCGAATAAAGAAACAAACTCCTAAAGACTCTGAGCGTACCCTGATGTCGGACGTCAAGGGAGTTAACTCCGAGCGAATAAAGAAACGGAGACCAAATGACTCGGAGCAAATAAAGAAACGGAACCCGAATGACTCAGAGTCACGGGAGTCACTCGAAGTGACTCCAAGTGAATAAGTGAACGCACCCTAAGTGGTGTTGCCTCGAAGCGGAAAAGTCACCTGATCATCTGGGTCCGAACAACAATCCAATCTTCATTGTCACCATCTTGGATGTAAACAATGAGTGTTTTTCCGATTGTTGGAAACAATGCAGGTTGGATTGTTGTTCGGACCCAGATGGTCAGGTGACTTTTCCGCTTCGAGGCCTGTCTTTTTCGTTGGCTTCGATGTTATTTCCTCTTGACACGCAGATGTACAATGTCGTTCAGTTATAATCAAATATTTTGATAAATATTTTGGGTACTCCGAAGTTTTGGCCAGCACTGTATATGATCCAGACGCTCTTTGATTGATGCAGTTATTTCAAAATTAGTCCAGTATCTTCAAACTTTTTTCATAGAAGGCGTAGATACTTCTTTGATCTTGCATGGCGATTTCTAATAGAAGATGCGGGATTGATTGTTTACTTGTAGGGTTGCCCCCCTTAGTTTAATATAAAATATTGGTACGTTATTCTAGATGAATATACTTTATTTTTTGTACACACAATAAAATACGCAAAAATACTTTATTCATGCATTTTTGAATTAAACATAATCTCTTCAGCCATCTTCAACCAGAAAAATGGTTTGATTTCAGTACTACACGTTGGCTATAATCATTAAGCAATTTAGCTTTGAAAACTCCAATACAATATGACCATTTAGTAAGCATAAGTGAATTTTACAGTTTAAAAAAGAAACGAACATTGATATGGATGGACTTTACAGTCTGTCAAGAAAGTATAAAACCACCAACAAAAGTAATGTAGCTCACATTCTAAATAAATCAAATATCTCTGCGATGCTACATGACTGTACTATCTCAGAAATTAGCAATGGTTACGAGAAAATTATAGCAATCACGTGGATATTGTAATTATATCATGCAAAAGTAATTCTACAGCTGTAAATATAGTATAAGACCACCCTCCCTTTCTCACCTTTGACACAACATTAAACTCTTCCGTTTGAATATTTAATTAGGAAACTTAGGCAGTAGTTATATTTCACTGTTTTAAATGTTCTTGTGACTGATATTAATCATGCCTTGTAGAACAAAGCTCTCTGAGTCAGAAATTCGAAGCATTCACTATCAGAGAGGCAAATTGCGGCAATAGTTAATCGCTCCAAGACTGTTGTTCACAATGTATTAATCAAGCAAGATGATTACAACACAGAAAAACGCAAAGGACGGAAGAAAACCTTGACAGCTCGTGACAACTGTCGAATTGCGACTCTGGCAACAAGGCCAGGGCCGTACCCAGGGGGGGAAGGGGCTGCAGCCCCCCTGAAATTGGCCACCATGTCAACTAAATCTGTTACATGGGGGACCCCCCCCTCCACATGGGCCAGTTCCTCTCAGCTCCCCCTCCCCCCCGAAAAAAATTTCTGGGTACGGCCCTGAACAAGGCATCAGATATCAACAAGAGAAATTGCTTGCGAACTCAACTCCAGTGAGCCATACAACTGTTTGGAAAAGTTTGCGAGCCAATGCAAACATGAAATTCGCCAAATTGAGATCAAAACCTCAATTGTTGGTGGACCATAAGAGAGCACGTTTGGATTGGGCAAGGAATGTAATGTCCTGGAAAGAGAAATGGAAATCGGTGGTGTTCTCTGATGAGAAAAAATTTAATCTGGACGGCCCCGATGGAAATAGCTGCTACTGGCACGATTTACGACAACAGCCATGCGTGCGAATCAGTCGACAACGAGGTGATGCTTCGGTGATTATTTGGGGTGCATTTGCGTTCGATGGAAAAGCAGATCTTGGTGTAGTAACACAACGGATGAACTCTTTAGTGTATCTAGAGATGCTGTATGAAAAGCTGATTCCCTTCGGACCGCTAATTAGTGGAAACAAATGGTGTTTTCAACAAGATAATGCCCCTTGCCATGTGTCGAATTTATCGAAGGAGTGGTTTCGTCAACAGCATATCCCAGAGAATGTTTGGGGTGTTTTGGCAAGACGAGTTTATGCAAGAAATCGACAGTTTTCGAATGTCTTTGAGTTGACAAATCAGATATGGACGAGTGGGATAAGCTGGAACCTGAACTGTTTCACAAGTTGGTAGAGACGATGCCAAATCGAATGTTTGAGACAATTACTCGAAATGGTGGCTCTACACATTATTAAGTACCGAAAGGTGCTTTATACTATCATTGTGATGTAACGTGTCTGTCTGTCTGCCTGTCTGTCCGTCCGTAATTCTAACTCCTCCGAGGCTATGAAAGATTTTCAAAATCTGTTTTCGTCAGTCGATGAATATTATCTAAACGGCACGAACCAATCACAAATATTATCTAAATCGGTTCATTGGCACGTGCACAAATGGTACCTCTATTTTCCTACCTAGCAATTTTCAATGGAAAGATATAAGTAATATATCAAACAAATCGTAACGACGAGCTATACGTGGTTATTAATTACTGTTTTCGTCAATTGATAAATATAGTTCCGCGAATGAACTGTTATAAAGATTGGCATAATGGATACAATGGCACTTGCTCTAATGGTACCCTTATGACACCCTCAAAAATTTTCAATGAGAAGATATGGCATGTAATATATCAAACTACTTGGAAAGACATGTCATGAATGAATATAACGTAAAATTAATGATAATCCAAATTGGTTCAAAGGTACGTGGTTTAATGGCATCATTATGGTCCATTGGAAACTTTCAATGTTAAAAATAGAGCAAGTGATATATCAAAAAACTTGGAATGACAAGTCATGAATAAATATAACGTAAAATTAATGATAGTCGAAATTGGTTCAAAGGCACCTGGTTTAGTGGAACCATTATGGTTCATTGGAACTTTCAATACTAAGAGATGGCATGTAATATATCAAACAATTTGGAATCATGTGTCATTAATAAATATAACGTAAAATTATTGATAATCCAAATTGGTTCAAACTTACGTCCGAACTCTGTGGGGACGTGCATGATTAATTATTTATTTTCGCCAATTGATATGGTTCCGCAACTGGTTTAGTTTAGCCTTTCGGTACTTTGTCATTCCTTAATGGTTTATTAATAACTCAAATGTGATTTTTGGCGATTTAAAGGAGATTTGCTTTTAAATCGCTCAAATTGGATGGAAGTGGATTACTCTTTCGAATTACTTTTTCTTCTCTTCAATACTGTGTTTTGAGTATTAAAACGCACTAAATTTCTAAGCATTTTCATATAAAACACACTTTTTTTTCTTTGTTGGGTATAAAGCAATCCACTTTAAATAAAAAATAAACTCGCTATATCCACTGTACGATAATAAAGAAATACCGTTATAACGAACAAAACTGCGTACATTTAAAAATTCGTAATAAGTAGGTCCGTGGGAAGTTTTTAAACTGATTTGCTCGGCTCCTCTGAAGTAACTCTTAAATAAAGGAACACTTTCATCACAAAAAAAGTTTAAAAAAAGTGAAGAACACTTTACTACATAATTTTTTTTACTACATAAATACTGTACTACAGCACCTAAAATCGGAACCGCTTAAAGAGCGGTCCCATTTTCAAATAAAGTGGATTTGATTTTAACTGTTCTATATGACAAACTATATGAATATGTAGGTATTTAATCTTAAGAAGCTCAAGTGACTTTAATATAAAAAGTACCTATAGTAACATTCGTTGAAGTGAGTTATAGTTTCACTTTAACAGGAAGAGCGTAACGCTAGTGGCCCCGCCCCCTTGGCGTCTTTCGTAACCGGAAAGAGAATAGGAGAGCAAGCACATGATTTTGAAAACATCGAAAGGAAAACTTTTGAAATGTGCATCGTTCTGAAGATGCATACGATCACAACCACCTGCACTGTTGACTGCATTATGTGAGACGATTTTCCCGTGGAAATACGCACACTGAACGAGCAGCGATCGACCTTATCGATATATGTCAATTTTCCCAAAGTTAAAAAAACATGACTTCTGTCGCCGAGGATCACACTGAACGTAAGAAGCGAAATGTTTATATTTACTTGCAACCCGATATTAAAAAGACTGTACAAACATCACTCTAAAAAATGATGCTTCGTATAGTTCTAAACAGCTGTTATAATTTTCTGTGCTGTGATAAAAAAATGAAATATATTATTTGATATTTAGATTAACATTAAATGTCAATGTGCTTGTTGAGCAGGATTTAAATTGAGGTACTTTAAATTCTGCTGGATTTTTTTATTTTTATTTTTTGAAAAAAAAGGCAGTTAATCGGAGAAAAAATATAAATATTGAAAAAAAATACCTATTTGCTCATCATTCAAGAATAACTGTGGATGAAACGGAGTTTTGTGAGGAAATGGGGATGTAGCTATATGATGTCATTTGATAAGTCTCGTTTAAAGACATTTCCTTTTTTATTTCCTTTAAGTATCTTTTCTAGGGGATCAAGATTGATAATGTTGAAGATTCAGAAAAGAAACTCTTGCCTTAAGGCACAATTATCTATTTCAAATTAAGTAGAAGTTAAATTTTCTTATAACATTTTTATTATAAGATATGAAAGAAAAATTGTGTATCATTAGAATTCCAAATTTAAATTAATAAATAAAATTTGTTAGATTTAAATCTCGATAAAAATATTGTATTTCTCATTAAATGTGTTTAAAATAAAATCTAGTCTCCAGTAATAAATGACTGATAAAACTAAATCTACTGTATAAATTTGGCAAAAAATATAAATGAGTACAGCCAACCCTCCTATAACACACCGCATTACAGTCAAACCTCGTTAATACGTACAAGTTTCAAGGGACCGAGCAAAAACCACGTATTATCCAGGATTGAAAACTTCTTGTCCATTCATTGAAACCACAAAAGTGTCGAGTTTTTTTACACGTTTTTATTTAGCTCACTTTTCTGTGTGTCTGTCCAGGTCAAATCTTGGAATCAATATTAAACCAACTTCCCGAAAAGCTAGAGAGCTGAAATTTGATACACATACACAGACCAATGACAATGCATGTTAAAGGAAAAAAAAAATCAAATCAGTTCACTAATAGTTCGTGTTCTAAAGGTACTAAGTCAGTACTACGAATTGTCTAATTACCACAACAAGCAATTTGTTATGACGAGGTTAAATGTATCTGTTGTCTATTGTTGCAAAGACAGGCGATGGCACTGAATAGTTACCTGACCATCATTGTAGTCTGAGCCTTAATGTTTGCTTGAACTCTTTACGACAGGAGATATACAAGGGTTGTTCAAGAATTTTTGTCTCCTGGTCCGTAACTTTTTTTATTTGTTAACCGATTTTCAAAATTCTTTTTGTATCTGATACTTACATTTGTCCTCTGTGTAATGCACTATTCACTTTTCGACGTGAATAGTTTCCATCCCAGGAGGAAAAAATTTTTGAACAACCCTCGTAAAATACAGGGTGATTACAAAAGAACTTCACACTTTTAAAAATTTATTACATCAAAGCTATTCAGAATATAGACACACCACATATGGATTCTTAAAGAAAAACTCTTGAAGTTTATTGTGACACAGTTAAAGATGTTCAATATGCCCCCCTGTAGTCGAATTCGTCCCAAACCCCCATTAACATGTCTCCATCAATCCCACGTATCGCTACTGCAATGCGTTCTTTCAGCTCGTCCTAGACGACCTAGATGAGCTGAAAGAATGCATTACGGTAGCGATACGTGGGATTGATGGAGACATGTTAATGTGGGTTTGGGACGAATTCGACTACCGCATTGATGTATGCCGTGTCACGACAGGGGGGCATATTGAACATCTTTAACTGTGTCACAATAGACTTCAAGAATTTTTCTTTAAGAATCCATATATGGTGTGTCTTAAGAGGTCTGTTCAAAAAATACGTAGACTGTTTGAATTGCGCGGGCCCTGTTGGTCCACATCAAAATCGCTTGGTGTCGCCATCTTCTGACAGATCCGCTGATTACAAGGCAGTTTTTTGATTGCAAATATCAGTATTGGTTGATTAGCTACGTGGTTGTTTGTGAAGTGTGTTTTTTTCGTTTGGCGGATTTTTAGAATGAGTGACTTGAACGAGCAAAGAGTTGCTGTGAAATTTTGTGTTAAACTCGGAAAAACTGCCACTGAAAAGGCGGAAAAGGCCAGAAATGTGGACGAGTGGTGACTGGTTGTTTCATCACGACAACGCTCCAGCCCATTCAGCCCTCAGAACTCGAGAGTTTTTGGCCAAACACTCGATCACTGTTCTTCCTCACCCACCCTACTCACCTGACCTCGCTCCTTGTGGCTTCTTCTTGTTTCCCAAACTCAAAAGACCTTTGAAAGGAAGGAGATTTGAGACGATTCCCGACATAAAGGCAAATGCGACGAAGGCGCTGAAGGACATCACAAAAGAAGCGTTCCAGGACTGTTTCCAAAAATGGAAACACCGTTGGGATAAGTGTGTGCGTCGGGGAGGAGAGTACTTTGAAGGGGACCCAGATGTGTAACTTCTGAATAAAGTATATTTTGTTTTATGACGTCAGTCTACGTATTTTTTGAGCAGACCTCGTATATTCTGAATAGCTTTGATGTAATAAATTTTTAAAAGTGTGAAGTTCTTTTGTAATCACCCTGTATAATGAAAAAGAGCTTTTTTTTCTCCTCTTAATATTTTTTAACCTTTAACTATTGACATACATTTTTCAGAATGTAACAGTTGATGTATGGTCTCGTAGATCAGGACATTTGGGTACCCATTGTGATAAAAATTTCAATATGAATTTATTAATTTTATTACCAATCGCCAGAATAAGATCTATATACAGTTGAACCTCGATAAGTCGATACCTTGGGACCGGAAGAAATTATCCATTTATTCGGAGTAGGGACTTTCGTTTACTAAGTACAGTCATCAAAGGGAAATAATCCACACTTGAAGTTTTACCGTTTTAATATTAATTTATTTTTAATAATTTAACATTATATTTAGAGTTAACATTATTAAGATTATTAAATTTAAATAATTATAATTAAAAAAGCTATTAAAACAACACATTAGCATGAAGTGTAATATTATGTATTAAACTCGTGTGGATTATTTCCTTTGGTTGACTGTACATTAGTGAACATTAATTGATTTAAACAGTGTCTAATTTTAAAGAATAAAATTGAGATATACAGTACCCCCCCCCCCTCCCATATCCGCGGGGATTTGGTTCTACTGTTCCCATGGATATCGAAACCGTGGATAGTAGCAAACCAATTTTAAGCTTCAGATTTTTGCACATACGGTATTGAATATAGCTAAATAGTAAACAACCTCAAAGAAATGTTCTCTTATACATCGCATGAACATTATTTATTTTAAATTATCAATGAAACAATTATGATGAAACAAAAGCATGAAAGTGGAATCCATGTACAGCATGCGAACTTCTTATGATGTTCGATGTGCCCAAGTGCTTCTACAATTATAAAAAATAATTTGTTACTTGTACTATATTTACAGTATACTGTATTTAGGAAAATAAGTATTATAATTTGATTTTGTTGTAACCTGGAACAGATTAATTTAATTTCCATTGTTTTCAAAGAAAAAATTGCTTTGAAACTCGAACGATTAGGAATTAGATCGCCATTTCAGAACGGATTATGTTCGAATTGTGAGTTAATAATGTATTGTACTGTACAGAAAACATACCCCTTGCACCACGTCCCCAATTTTTTTGAACTACAGATAAGTGAAACAACGGATATGGGGGGTTTACTTTATAAGAATTTGGAGTTAACAATCAATAAATTTACATAAGAATTTACAGTGCATGTAATGTACTTAAGAATTAAAATTTAAGAAAAAAAAAAGAATGACATTTTTACAATTTTGTAAATTAATCTGAAATAAGATGATTGGGCAGAATTTTTTCAATGGCTAGTCAGAATGGCTAGTCAAATTCATATTATACATTCTTGTTTTGCATATGAACTAACATAAGTATGCAGAAAAATTTATTTATAAACAATCACCAGTTGTTATTACTTTATTCACACAAAAGAAATAAACGAAATTATAAAACTCGTTTCAATAAAAAAGTTACGTAAGTACTGACTTTCGATCTGACAGGCTGCTCCAGAATTTCGAATCAATCATACTTATTGAAATTGCTCCCGATGGTACAAAAACCATTTGCGATTGTGTGGGCACTACTAAACTTGAAACTACTGAAGAGCTTAAGACAATCATGCATAAGGAAGAGGGTGATTTCATGAAACCTGACTATCATGGGGCCTGACAGACCGCACGACAGCAGTTAAAGGTTAAAGTCCAACTGGATTCCGCTTGCTGCCTGATTTTCTCTTCATTTTTAAGAAGCGTTAACAGTTGTATGGGGGATATTAAGCGTCTTTGCCAATTTTGTCCTCTATGTTGCTGACTTCCTTGCAGTATCCAAAATTGTTGGTCCATCGTAAGATCATTTCCTTTTCTCTTCCGAGATGCAGACATGTCAATAATGAAATGAAACTTATTGAAATTAAAAGGCTAAATCTAACAAGAGTGATATAAAAAACTGTGAATAGGATTGTGAAGAATGGATATTCTGAATATCATTTATCACAGAACATGTTTTTATACAGACTAAGAACAAATCAAAATTCGCGGCTATGGAAATTTTTTAAAATTATTTTGATAAAAATTTGTATAAAGAAAATTATTGATTATTTTGACTCAATATATATCTGTACAAACTGAAATAATACAAAGCTGTATTTAAATAATTTAACAGTAATTAAGCAAATGGTAGGGATATTATACCATTAGATGCTAAAAGTGGGGTCTTCAAAACAGTCTATAAATTTAATTAAAATTTCGTGTTTAATTAAAAATAAGACAATTCTTTAGCCTTATTAAAAATAAGAGGATAAAATTTCACATCATTTTTCTATGAAAACTTATTCTCTAAATTTAATTAGTTCACTTAAAATGCCATAAATTGGTGATGGTTAAGCTTAATACCAACTTTCATATTTAACTTGATTCAGAAAATGAAGGAAACCAAACGTGAAGCTATTGCGAAAGGATTGTAATGGATCGATCAAAATCTTGAAATAAGTAGTTTGAAGAAATATTCTTTAAAAATATTTGTTCTTTATACCAATGAGTCTTTGATTATGTTTAATAGAACCATTCAGAATTCGTGGGATATCATCGACTATCGCATAACTAAAAATAATTTTGCTAACACATTGCAAATAATACAAGATTCTTGAAATGAATTTCTTAATTTTTTGAGCAAAAAAATTACATACTATCCGGTTTCAGAGGAAAAAAAACAAAACATGTATTTACAGGCAGATTTTACATGGAAATAGTTTTCAAGGGAACGAGACTGAAAGAAAACGCGTATTAAATGGTCACGTATTAATGGGGTTAGACTGTATATAGATACAGTAGACCCTACTTCTGACAGACATAGAGTCAAAATGTTGGACACGTGTTATAGGAGAGTTGACTGTAAAGAATTGGAATATATGATGGGCTCAATAAGATACATGGCTCATAATGAAATCGTGAGCACCAGTTTTTTTTTTAAAATCAGAAGTTATTGATACAGAAAAGATGACTAGATCCCCTTTTCTTCACTTTTCGACATAATCTTCATTTCTCTGAATGCATTTTTCCCATTGTTCTGCAAACTTGAGAATCCCTTGCGGTGAAACTCCATTCCAGATGCAGTACATAGATTTCAGACATTGTGGCACCTTTTTCTTCATTAATGATGAAATTAATATTTTCTTTTATGTGTTCAGTGGAGGTAGTTATAGGGTGACTACTATGAGACAGATCTTGCCACCTCTAACTCTGCTAGTGCCCATACACATGGCTTTATATGCATGCTGAAGTCTTTGGTGAATTTCAGCAGCAAGGAATTCAATGACAACATGTTGACAAAATGAAAAATCATTGCTAGCAAATTTATATCTAGTGCATGTGATCACATGATAGATGCTACTGGGGGTCATGATACCTCGACATATAAAGGTGGTAGATTAACATCATATAATTGTTCTCACTATATTAATAAATTCTGATTTGTAAAAAATTGGTGAGAGCTGTGCAGTGTTTTCTGGTACTGAGATATTCTGACTTGCAAAAGTGTAGGTGAAAAAAAAGAATATAAATAAAAATAAGATGTCAGCAGTTTTAGCTACTTTATTAAGATATTTTGTTCTAATGCCCTGTATTTTAAGATTAGGCATCATTAGGATATGTTTAGAAAAACAGAGTAATTCGAATTGAATGGCGCAAAAAGAAAACACAACAACTGCTGTAATGGCTTTATTTCACAAAAAAACAGCGACATGAAAAGTCAACTCTTCAAGTTTCTAGCGACATTTACAAATGTTCGATGTGGTCGCCCTTTGTGATACAATAGAGGTCTAGATGATAATTCAATTCTTGTGATGCTTGTGTCAATATTAGCCTGATCAGTGGAGTCAACTGCATCACTTATCTGCTACCTTTAACTACTGTAAGTCTGTGGAAATAAAGATTCTTGTGCTTCACATAACCATAAACGAAAAACTTGCAAGGAGTTACTCAGGTGACCTGGGGGATCACAACATCAAAGACATTATTCGATCCAGCACTAATGTTTTCCATTATTTGTTTATCGACAGATTGGTGTTCTGTGCTTTACCCATTGCATAAACAGCCTCTCTCCTCAAACTGTCATCTAGCTTGTTATATTGTCCCCATACATTTGGTCCAGAAAGGTCTCTGAATAATTGTTAGCGGTGAATTTTTTGCATATTCTAATAAACAATAAGCTTGTTTTTCTTTTTCTGATACTGCCGTTTTCAATAACAGTGCCTCTAATGTGCACTTTGGAAATGGTAGAAGATGAAACTTTGAGAGTAACCTTTCATGTTATTTCGGTTTTTGTGAACTAAATTCATTAGAGCAGGTGTTGGTGTGTTTTCTTTTTGTACCATTCATTTTGAATTACCCTGTACTATTAGTGTATTAATTTATTACAGTGGGCACCACTTAATGTGATCACTTTGAGATCAAAGCCAAATTGATAATGATAACCGGATGATAATAATAATGATTTATGAGTGTTCAGTGTACACTCCACACTTCAGATGTTTAAATTATTGATGAAAGTAGGAAAGAAAATTCCACAGCCCAGACTCGAACCAGGAACTTTCAGCTAATCACGCTGACGCCCTAACCAATTGAGCAACTATCATTAGGAAAGATAGTCCTTTCCTACAAACTAGGTAACTGCTCTAACCAGACCAAAGGACATGTAGATAGAGTAATGCTTCCATGTTCACATTGGCTCAGTTGGTTAGAGCATCATCGCGATTAGCTGAAGATTCATGGTTTGAGTGCAGGCTGTGGAAATTTCTTTCCTGTTTTCATCGGTAATAAAAAACGAAGTTGGAAATAAAAAGGTATTGCTGAACTCCACAATGCTATAGTGTCTTTACTATATACGAGGGTGAGTCAAATGAAAACTGCAAAATTGTAATTAAAATTCCAAATTTCGCCCCACGATGTTGTAATTCTGCAGATCCATTAAAAATGAGTTGTAGAAATATCCGGTAGGTGGCAGGAAAGTAGAGACAAACAAACAACGTCACAGCAGCAGTTTAAAGATGGCCGCCCCACTTCCCTGTTTGCTTGTCTCTACTTCCCTGCCATCTACCGGATATTTCTACAGCTTATAAAACATGGAACAAACGAAAACACTAATCCACATCAATTCTTTTTATTTTCTCAGATGCGCATTTCGGATTTCACAAATCCTTCATCAGTGAGTGAATACAATGGTAGAAAGATACGAAAATTTATAGGGAAGACAAAAATTAGATCAACCAATCAGGATATAGTAATAACCGATCAACGAAATTTTACAATTAAAGAAGTTATAGAAGTTACAGAATGACCTTGACTATTACGAATAATTAAAAACAATCACTCAAATCTTTACAAACAAAAAATGCAATTACAAAGAACACAATTGATAACTATAGATAAGAGTGATCTTCCAATTCTTCATAATTTATTTTGTCAAATACTTTATTAGCGGCAGCCAGGGTAAAACTGGCATGGGACCATCGTCGCTATTCAATAGGATGTTTGTCGCCTTGTTCTTTACAATTTCGAGGGACTCAATAAAGTGTAATAATTTATCATTGTTACAATTGTGAATAACTTCGAACAGATCTTTTGAATAGTTGTGTTGTTCTTTGAGGATATGGTCTGCAAATGAGGATACCCCTGTCTTAGCATACCTAATGCATGCTTTGTGTTCCTTAAGTCGATTCTTCACACCTCTTTTGGAGCTTCCCACATAAAACTTATCACACGACGCACATTTTAATTTGTATATGCCAGCTTTATCTTTTGCAGGGATTTGGCCTTTAACAGAACTCAAAGTACTTTTTATGGTGTTTGAGCTCTTGAATACAATTGCATACCCGAATTCTCTGCAAATATTTTTAAAACCTTTGTTTAATCTGGCATTATAGGGGATCACCAAAGACTTCCTATAGTCGATATTGTTCATCTGCCTAAGGGTGGTGACCTTGTCTAAATCTAAGTGCGATTTGATTTTAATCGCTAATTTATTTACCATATCACTATTAAATCCATTGAAGCTAGCGAACGATTGGATTAAATTGAGTTCATTTTCTCTAGCTTCATCCTTTAATGGTAGTATTAGAGCTCGCCTAATTTGGTGGTGATATGCTGCTAATTTATGTGCCTTTCTACAACTTATTTTGAACGGATCTGCAGAATTACAACACTGTGGGGCAAAATTTGGAATTTTAATTACAGTTTTGCGGTTTTCATTTGACTCACCCTTGTACATAGAAGGTAAATTAATAATCATGATTAATATAACATTTAACAAATATTAATGAAGAATTAAACAAAAAAACTCAAGTATTGTCTCAATAACAGTACATTTAAACGGGCATCTTTTTCATGAACATCAATAAACCATAATTCCGGAATTGCCGATTCAACCTGAGCATTCTTTTCTTTGCTGATTCACACTTCCTTTTCTGCAAGAGTTGTTAACCGATTTTTTTTTTTTTTTTTTTTTTTTTTTTAAATTTCGCAGACAAGGGGTTGTGAGATTTTTAAGTCAACATCTTGTTGTCTCACTTTTGCAAATTTATCGTATCGCTCAAGTATGGCTGCCTTTTCCACAATAGAAAGATACGCTCGTTGTTTGCCAGCTTTCTCCATAAATGAAAATAACCTTGAATATAATGGATAATTTCTTTTTACAGTTGAGCATAATAAAATCACTAAAATAACTAAATCCAAAAAAAAACAAAAGAAACAACAACAACACATGATCCTTGGCTCTATGATTGGCTGCAATGGCTTAAATAGAGTACATGTACTTCTTATGAAGGTGTTAGTAATTGACGTTTTTGAATGCTTCCAAGGCCTTGAGGCTTTGCACATGAAATTTCTATGTAAAAGCTATACTTTGGCTAATTTTTAATTACATTATTTGAAATTTTGATTACAATAAACGACGGATTTTCAACGTATTTGTTTATAATCATTCTGGTCTGCAGCCGATTGATGACATTAACCATGATCACTTTAAGCTTTATAAGTGTTTTCTCAATTTGTTACTGGTCCCCTATTTGCCTTCGGGACAAGACCTTTGTATGCCTCAAGTTTCAACATAATTCGTCAAGTATTTTTCTAGATAGTCAACAAAACGTCTAAAATCGAAGTGTCCAATTACTTTTGGATAGATAGTATATATCACACAAGTAATTAATAAAATCTCAATTCACCTTTTAACTTAACTGCTCTTTTATAGGTGCTGTGTTAATGTTGTTAGATTTTGTATTAAAAGAAAGAAATAATTACAGTAGATTAATGTAATAAGAATTACAGGGATGACAGGGACAATTTACTTACAAGGGAACCCCACATAGCTGAATCACTTTAACAATGTAGTCTTTGTATGGCTATATATGCTGAAATTTTTTCATTTTCGCAGTTTATTTTGAAAGAAACACAATTTCGCACTCTCTTATTTTGCAAGCATCTATAGTAGCTTCAGACGAGTAACATATTTCAATTTGGTGGAAATCTGTGACATACATGTTCGAGGGATTCCCTTGTTAGTGCAAAATCTCGTCTTTAATCTTAGTGATTAAATAATGAATTACATTTTTATATTTGGAAAAATTTATTGAGATGATTGTACAGCTGTTATTTTTTTTCACTTGTTGTTGAAGGGAGGATGTAACTCCCTTCTCCATTCAAATGAGGAAGATAAACATGTCCCATGGTTACTAATCATAGAGAGGAAAATAATATAGGAAATTATATCTTATTTAATGCATATTGGGAATAAATATCTACTTCCATGTTTCATACAGTTTTTGAATTAGACTAACAGCCTTTAAATGGAAACTTTAATTTGCTTAAATCAAACAGCCTGTTTTTCAATTAATCCTATCCTATCAATATAATAAACGTGAACGTTTGTGAAGATGTTTGTTACTCAATCACACATAAATGGCGGAACGGATTTTGATGAAATTTGGCACACAGATAGACCATGTCTTGGATTAACACATAGGATAGTTTTATCCCGATAATGCGTTCCCGTGGGATAATTTACACTGTTCTTTTATTTGGACATTTTTGCGCCATTACATCGAATGTCTCGACATATTTAGACAAAATTTAGCACATAGAAAAAATATATCACAGAATATCCATAAGATGCATTTTATTTTGGCAAAGAGGTAGTGAAAACTGCCTGAAAAATCTGAAAATCCATTCTGTGGTTTAGGAGATGCAGAGTAACAGACAGACAAGCACTCTAGGCAAATAGGAATTAGATAAATTAGATGGTGCTGCCTTAACTTCACCTTAGCGGTATTGTTTGACACGCCGGACACATCTGATCTAGGGGTTACCTGTCGTATAAGTATTGTTGTTTTACTTCTGTGTTTTACGAATTTAGATTTGTTTGCTTTGACATTTGCTATTGTTATTTGGTTTCATATTCATATTAATATGTTTTGGCTATTTTCACGGACTTTGATTTGCTTTGCAAAGTGGATTTTATTGTTTGCTTTGTGATTAGGTATTGTCGTTTGATTTTATTCAAATTTTGTAAGATTAGAAATAAATAGCTTCAATAGCACCCTGGGATACTTCTTGGTACACTTTCCATTCTTCGTGCACAGGGAGTGTGTGTTGTGTGCCCGCATGGCCCGTGGATCATGTTTTTGACAACTGTGTCGTGTAATTTTTTGTAAGTGTTGGCATCAGGAATTTATGCGCTAATAATATCGTCAATTCGGTTGGACGCAATTTTTCTTTTAACCACAGTAAAAGATGTACGTGGGGCAAACCGTGCTTTTCCCATTCTGGAGTACATGAAGCATTGAGTCTCGCCATATATTTGACCATTCGTGAGCAGAGCTACCGACTTCCGAACTTTAATTTTAAAAGCTCGTGCATAGGATAGGATAGGATGAGCATAAAATGATGATGCAATGACAGAACATTCGTCTTATGCTATTGAGCATAAAATGTGTATATCAGATGATATAGATAGGCAAGTTTCTATCAAGGAGGTAAAGGAGATATACAAACGTTCAGGCGACTGGCAAAAGTTTGTGTGTTTGTTCGTGTATTTGGAAAGGAAAGAGAAAGAAAGGAATGAGTATTGGTCAAAGATACTCTGCAGCTAAAAGACAAAAACCTATCCAGGCATTGGAAACATCTGAACAACGGGAGCTTTGTCTAGAACAGGAGGGTATAAGAGCTTCTGCATCAAGGGCAAAGGAAACTTCGAAGGGAAGATGGGTCTAAAGTATCCAGTGATATTCCCCAGTGGTGAAGATGGATATCACTTTAATCTCGGAGAGATCACACAAGATGATAAATAAAGTCCCAGACGACACCGGATTATCAACTAGTAATTTTAACAATTAGTATTGTGTGTACTTTTCTTCGGAGCAGAAATCAAGTGTTTTCATCATAAATTGTAATTTGATTTGCTTTGTGACAGTGCATTTAACATAAAAGCCGGAAAATAATTGACTGTAACCTGTCAAGAGAGCAGTTGGTGTTTCCGACCTGCCAAAGAACAACAGATCACATCTTCACTCTAAGGCTATCTTTGAGAAATCCTGGGAGTATGGAAAAGATGTCTACACTTGCTTTGTGGACCTCATAAAAAGCATATAACAGGTTTCTTCGGGAGATGCTCTGGAGAGTGTTGCAAGAGTACGGGGAGTAGATGGGCAATTACTGGTTGCTATCATGTATCTGTATGAAAGCTCTAAAATGTGTCTGAATAAATGGCATTAGGTCAACACAATTCACCATGGATCTTGTATTCTGCATGCTACTTCCTATGTCAATCTGCTTAGGGACCACCTGCACCCCTTCATGAACTGTTTTTACCCCACAGGCAATGGCATCTTCCAGCAAGATAATGCACCTCCACACATGGCCCTTGTGACATGGCAGTGGTTGGAGGAACATTCTATCAACTACATGAAAATGATTTGGCCTCCACGTTCCCTAGATGGCAATCCCATTGAACATTTGTGAGAAGTCTTCTAACGATCTGTCAGGTCGCCACCAACACAACTGATAAATGCAGCATCGTTATGGAGTGCAGTGGAGGCAGCATGGCTTGCAGTGCTAGCTAGTAGATGTGTTCCGGGGACTGGTAGACTACTAGCTAGATCTGTTCCGGGGACTGATGTCGCCGTTATCCAGGCCAGAGGGGGCCCAACATGTTATTAGGCAGGTGTGCCATGACTCTTGGTGAGTGAGTGAGTGTAAAACCATGTAAAAGCCTCTCTTCATGACCATTCTGACTTCCTAGTATTTAGTGACATATGTTTGTCATGCCATTCCAACTGATTTATGCAATATTTTTTCATTCTTGTGACAATTAAACAACAAAATCATGTAGCCTGATTAGAATTGTTGAAATTATAAGATGAGGTGGGAGGGATCTCATAAAGAAAATAGCCCGGTGAGATGCAGGTCCAAATTGGGTGTAATCAGTCCAGTTGTTTATGATTGGTCGTGTTGAATGGCTTTGTGCTATATTGAATGATTATGCATGTGTTGTAAACTAACCATCCTGTTGGAAATTAAATAATATACAGAACTAGAAACATTTCTTGAATTTTTAATATATGAGATGTGTCCGGATGCGGAAAATAAAGTTATAATGGTTATTATTTTTTCAAAAAATGTTTATTTGACAAAATGTCCATAGAACTTATTTAGTGATACAGAGGTTAATTTTCAACCTAATTGCCCCCAAACACTTGTTAAGTCTAGGTACTAGCCTCTGTATTCCACAGTCGTAGAATTCTGGCATCTGTTGCTGGAATCACATTTCAACCTCATGCTTGATCTCTTTATCGTCGCAGAAGCATAGTCCAGCAAGATGTTTCTTCAGGTTAAGAAACAAGTGCAGAAGTTCATCAGAGATCACAGGTAGCCTACTGCTCCTGTATTTGTCATGAACACCAGTACTGCTTTCAGAGAATTTACAATACCACTTCATTATATGTTGTCAACTCGTAATTTTTCCATGAGAACAAGTGCTTTGTGAATACCTTATGCTTCGAAAACGTATGACAGAGTGCACTTCACAGTTGGCGGGATTCTGGATCGACACATCCATTGTAAACCCGTATTACTCGAACTAGACTTTACATAGTGTCAAGGAACAGCTGTAAGAGGGAAGTGGAAGAATAACAATTAAAGCCAGTAAAAACAACTTAGGCACTAAACTATTATTTGTCAGCCTACAGGGGTTGTAACCTTACTTTCTGTGCATTCCTTGCACACTGCCGGCAAAAAAAATAAATAAATAAATAAAAATGTAACACATATAAGGAGTGGGTAGCACACATGAGCATGTACATACAGGGTGATTCAGTCAATTTCTGACCATTTCACTCGAATGACGTGCATTAGGAATAAACAATTGAAAGAATATTAGCGCCATATCGAATTTCTAAATAGTTGTAGTTTGTATTGTTGCAACGGCGCTGCATGAAAATCGTATTGTTGAAAAATGGCGCCCGCTTTATCAACAGAGCAGAAATGCAAGGTTGTCGAATGGTATTTCGAGATAAAATCACCTGTAGCTGTGCAAAGAAAGTTCCGGAAAGAGTATAAGTGTTGAGACGCACCAGGCAGGCAAGCAATCATGGATTTTGTTAAGCAATTTCATGCCACTGGATGTGTTAAAGGCAAGAAAAAAGGCGGGAGCGAAGCTCGTGTTCGAACGGCCGAAGTTGTCGAAAATGTTCGCACAAGGTTGGTCGATTCCCTACCAAAATAGCTAATATCAATCCCAAGTATAAAAAGGGGTGTCCCCTCATTATTTCCAACTACCGCCCTATATCCGCCTTATCTCCCATGTCGAAAATTATTGAAAAAGTGGTCTTCAAGCGTATGGCCGACTACCTTTGGACTAGGATCCCTATTCAACAAACTGGTAGTCTCCCTGGATACAAAGTGATCTGGACCCCTCTCCAGATCTACATGAAAGCCATTCAGGCCCGTGATCTCGCCATAAATTTATTATAGTGCAAACAGATGTTTCCAAGGCGTTTGATACCATCTCTAGACCCCAGCTATTCCATGACCTTGACAACCTTGGGGTTTCTCGCGATTACATTGCCTTGTTACAGGATTACTACCAAGACCGCGTCAATATCATTGGTTCTGAGTCGCTGGTCGTTAAAGAATCCAAACGAGGGATCGTCCAGGGGTCTGGTTTGGCTCCGCTATTATTCGCCGCAGCGACTGCAACGATTTTCGACCATAAATTTAATCTACAGATTGCTAGTTACGTTGATGACAACTTCTTATTTGCGACTTATTCTATTCAAAACCATCAGACAACTATTGACCTACTCCAGCAAGACCTGAGCTATTTGGCGGAATGGTACTTTAGTAGAGGCCTCAGACTAAATGAGGATAAGACTAATATCATGATTCTACCTAAACAAGAGAGCTATTCTTCCACCATAAAGATATTGGGTATAACATTTGACACTAGTTTGAAGTTCAATGAATATATAGATCAACTAATATCTACTGTACACTGAAAATTCTACATGGTCAAAAGGCTAAGATCCTTTCTGACCATCCGACAGATGTGTCAGTTCATACTGACTGTGATTGTGCCTCAGCTCGCCTACGGAGCCCTATTTTGGTCTTCTACTTCTTCCGTTAACTTAAAGAGACTTTCTGCTGCCTACAATACATTAATTCGGTCTGCCTTTAAACTGGGAAGAACAGAATCTGTAACGTCGACATGCACTAAGTATGGCCTACCTACAGTTTATACAATAATGAAAGTAGCGTTGACTACGGAGGTGGCAGAGGCTCTCTATAATGATAAACATCCTGCCGCGATTGTCGGACAGTGGTTTAGGTCTACTACCAAGGTCCGACAAACGCGGAGATATCTTTTTGAGATCCCCAACATGGTGTCAACAGTTAAATCTAAAAGCTTTCCGTATAACGCTATATCTTTGTGGAACGACTTACCTTTTGACATACGGTCTATGGTTTATTCGTGCGCTTCAACTCAATGCACCACGACATGTGTCCATTTAAAAAGAAGCCTTAATCAATATTTTCTCAGTATACAACTACCGACTCATGTATGACTCTCTCGGTCCTGTCTGTAGCTCTTTACTGGGTTTTCCTTTTCTTTGGTTACTTTACCTTTATTGTCGTTCCGGGCCTCCTTTTAGACTTCTGCCTTATGGCATGTATTTTTAACTTATCCTTTTACCCTCGAGATTGGGTGCTTGCTAAATAAATAAATAAATAAAAAATCTGTTCGCTGCCTATCTATTGAAGAAGGGCTGTCGTATACCACGACGTGGCGAATTTTGAGAAAGGATTTACACCTGTTCCCATATAAGATCCATGTTTATCAGGAGTTAACAGACACTGGAAGACAGAAGCGACAACAATTTGCGATGGAGTTTGGAGCAGAAATGGAAACCAATCAGGACATTGTGGACAACCTGTGGATGTCAGGTGAGGCCTTCTTCCATCTGTCAGGTGACGTTAATAAACACAATGTTCGTTTTTGGGGTTCCCAGCACCATAAGTCACCTCTTCATCCACGAAAGGTTATGGCTTGGTGCACGATTTCCAAAAGAGGCATCATTGGTCCGTTCTTTTTTGAGGGCACCGTAACGTCACAGGCTTACCTTAACATGTTGGAAACCACCTTCATCCCCGAGCTGCGAAGGAGGCGTATACCGCTTCGACGTCAGTGGTTTCAACAGGATGGGGCTAGGCCTCACACCGCCAATGAAGTGCTAGACTTTCTCAATCAGAAATTCGGAAATCGTATCATTTCAAACAGGTTTCCAGATCGATTCGGGGGTGGCTTTCTTTGGCCCCCTACGAGTTCTGACCTAAACCCATGTGATTTTTATCTCTGGGGGTTCCTTAAAGACAGTGTGTTCACTACAGCACTAAGAACCCTAGACTAGCTGCAACAAAGCATCGTCGATTGCTGCACCCTTGTGAATACAGAAATCCTGGATAGAGTTATGAACAACTTCACCATTCGGCTGGAAGCAGTTCAAAACGTTCTTGGTGGCCATATTGAGCATATCATCAAGACTTTTCCACGGGAATAAAAACTCTGAACTGCCTAAAATATCATACTGAAATGCTAAGTTTGTAAACATTAATGGGTCAATAAATCATAGTACTGAAATGGTCAGAAATTGACTGAATCACCCTGTATGAATATATGTGCACACATGTATATGTAACACATTTTAATGAAATTGCACAAGAGCATAACGTGGATAGCATACAAAATATTATTTAAATTTCAATACGATATATGTACAGGGTGTCCCAAAAGCCCCAATAGAACAATTTAATATGATGTATACCCTCCATGAGCAAGAATGCAGGCCTCGACTCTTGTATGCCTATGGCCATATAGATGCTGGATATCATTCTAGGATACATTGACACAATTGTGCAAGTGTTATGGCTGGCATGCTGTGACCATGGATGTACTGTCCCTTCATATCCCAACATGTCCCATCATTTCCCAACATGCTTAATTGAGGACAAATCTGGAGATCGTGCTGCCCAGGGAAGTCAAGCCACATGTTGGAGAGCTTCTAAGGTAGCATGTGCAGTATGTGAGCGTGCATTATCCTGCTGGAACAGCACATTAACCTTCTATTGCAAAAAAGGCAAGAGAACTGGTTCAACAATCTCCTGGATGTATCTTGCACCGTTAAATATGTCATACACAACACCAGAGACGACTGCGAGTTGTAAGTGTTGGACCAGTGTGCCATAGATGAATGCATTGTGGAAGATGCCGCTTTCCTGATCTTCATCACACATGTTGATGTCCATGTCTTGTGTGCAGGCAGACTCTGCTCTTATTACTAAAGACAGCAGACCTCATTCAGCTCGCCAGTCGGCTCTTTCGTGTCACCAGAACTGCATAGAACAGTGTTCTTACAGAAGTGGTAGTTTGACTAGAGGGACGTGACTGCAGTCCTACTGCAAGTAAAACGGTTGCAAATGGTCTCTCTTAATACAGTTGGTGCTACTCTGGCCCTTATCTCTACTATGGATATTGTGTGGGTGTTCAGTGCTTGCCTTATAATCTGACGGTTTTGGTATGGATCAGTAATGCGTGGCCATCTGGAATAAGACTGCGTATGTGAGTATCTTCTGTAGACCACTGCTGCCAACATTGAGCCGCCACAGAAACATCATGTCCTCTGAGGGCCACGACTTGCTGATAAGGCCATGTAGCCTTGAAGTCTCACAATCCAACCTCTCAAACTTCATCTGTTGCTATACAGGAGTACAGCTGTTGTGGGGGGCATGGTAGGAATTGAGATTACTATAGTCTGTTATGATACAGATGCCAGAATGATGATTTGTAAATTAGGGATGAACCATTCTTCCACTGGACACCTTGTACCAGGATCTTGTGCACATATCATGTTGAAATTTAATATGCTGTTGTGCAATTTCATTAAAATTGATTCACTCCTTCCATGTGTTACATGAAATGCTTGGGACTTTGGATATTGTAGACAGGGTATGTAAATGTAGTGCTCCAAACCGCTATCCAAAATATCCCAAGTCCCGAGCATTCCAGATAATAGGTCCCATAAAGTAAATGAGATGGAATAAAGTGATAAATGAAAGGATAAATTTCTGTGACTTGGGATCAAACCATGGACCATAACTCAGCGTGTTGCTGATCTAGCCAGCTGAGTTACCACTAGAGCCGCGACATGTGGAGATCACAGATTGCTGAAATTTTTCATTTCATTAACTACTTTATTTCATCTCGTTTAACCATTCTGTATTTACCTTCATTTCATATATCTTTAAACAAATAGAGATGCTTATGTGTAGATTTAATTAATAATTTATTTATTTATTTATTTGTTTGTTTGTTTATTTATTTATTTATTTATTGTAGCCTTAATATCAGCTTTATTGGATGCAGCAAATGACAAATACGATGAGGTTCAAAATGCAGTCTGCATATCTTTACACTCACTTGGAAAAAAGAAAGCGGACAAAGTTTTGTCATGCTGCTCTTCTTATTTGCACACGCATCCCAAGGTATAGTTTATTTAATAATTTTGTTATTTTTCTAATATTATTGGGTCGTTTCATAAGTATTAGCCAAATTTGATGAAAGAAAAAGACACCAGAAATAATATGTCGTTTCATTACATTTTATTAATGAAATATCTTCCCTGGGAAGCTATACAATGTGCTCAATGTTGACAGAAGTCGGCATTACAATGTTCCAAAAAAATGATGGTAACAGTAATGGCAGCATCTCGATCGGTGAACTGTTGCCCTGCAAGAAATTATCCAAATAATGAAACGTGGAAATCGGTTGGGGCCAAGTCTAGTGAATACGCAGGATGAAGAAAAACTCATACGTCAAAGTATTAATTTTTTACAGTGTTGCAACAGACACGTGGACGAGCATCATCTTGGAGGATTATTGGACCTGCATGATTCACCAATAATGGTTGTTTTGTTTGCAATTTCTGATGGCATTTGTCCAGCTGATAGCAGTACACATCGCTGTTGATCGTCACCGGCAGATAGTGCAGATTTTTATCCCATTTTCTTTGGTATCACATTTTACTGTCCACTTGTCTACTAGCTTACGATTAATATCCATATCACCAGCGCCAAACTTCGCAAATAATTTATGCGTGATGCGTCCCATGCTCCATTAACATTAGCAACAGTTTCCTGTACATTCCATCCAAGTTTGTATTCATGCAAAATCATTAGCCTGACATCACACTGTTCCATGACGTTAATGTCTGCACTGCTACACGTGCAACTTCTGGAGAAACTTTTGGACCAGTCCTAGTTGTATGGTGTTGTTGTAGTTCTTTCTGTAATGTTACACACTGGAGGGTTCATGCAAAATAGCCTAAGCAAAATCGGACAATATTTATGAAACAACCCAACATAAATCCAAATAAGTGAATTGCCAGAAATTGCAGAAAACAGTAAACTGTATAAAATAAAGAAAGAAACCATTATTTCCACAACAATATTTAATATCCTTATGTGCATTTGGACGACAACGTCATCTTCTTCAGTGAAAAACTGAAAAAAAGATAGCCAATCACAAGTCAGTCAGTCGTGGAAAAATTTTTTCACTAGAATAGACAAACATTTAGCTTGCATCAGAAGAGGAAACGTGGATATCTTAAAGTGTAGGCATAATTATGATAAATCAGCTGTAAAAGTTTTACATACTATGCAAAAATCCTGTTTTTTTAAATTTTTTGGAATCCATGGAGATTTCCAAAGGGTCTGATCAGCGACTAAATAGTGATAATGGTCCTATGGACATCACTGATTGGTCCAAAGTTTGCAGCTTTGCAGCTTTTAAAGTCAAGTAACGGGGGGGGGGGGGCCCCCCGCTTTGAGATTCCAGCTTTGTGATTGGCTATCTTTTTAATCTCGATGTAGACTTCTTCTTTCTAGATTCCACTACTGGTATTGTCATTCTTTATCTAGTTTTTCGCTGAAGAAGAAAACGTTGTCGTCGAAATGTGCATACGGACTTTAAATAATGTTGTAGAAATAGCGTTTCTTTATTTATGTTTTATAGACAACCCAATATATTATGCTATTATTACATTATCACATGTGGATTTTTATCTTTTCAGTTATCTGTTTCGCATAGGATTTTCATATTGAAAACAATGCAAAGAATATGCCATGATGTTTTAGACACTGTGTCTCAAAATTTAGCACGTACAATAATAATACAAGTAACACAGGAAATGACTATGTCAAAGGTAAATGAAATTTTTTTTACAGTATTTTTTGGAAATGGAATACACATAAAAACCCTCACATACGAGGGGAGATCAAAAAGTAAGTTGCACTAACTTGCCGCAGGAGCGCGCTGTGTGTCACAGTCTTGGGCAAAGCGGAGAAAGGGACATTAACTGCACAGACGTCGGATAGGACGGTTGCTGTGGTTTCCCGTCGTGCTTTGTGTGACTAGCGGGCTAAAAGCAATGGCGCATCAACTGGATGTCCACTCCAAACTTGAGGTGCGAGCAGCAATCCGATTTCTATGGGCCAAACGGGTGAATTGCACGGACATTCATCGTGAAATCACTGCTGTATATGGAAATTGAGCGCCGGTGTGATTTTGTTGCACGATAACGCAACACCTCACAAGGCCCGCCAAACGTGCGAACTGCTGAAGCGATTCAAGTGAGAGGATTAGCAACATCCTCCATACAGTCCCGACTTAGCGCCATGCGACTTTCATCTTTTCAGTAAGCTCAAAACGGAACTCGGAGGACAACGATTTCGAAACGATGAGGAGGTGAAAGCGCTGTCACCGTGTGGTTACAAAACGCTGGAGAGATTTCTATGCATCCAGAATCGAAAAGTTGGTTGATCATTCGGATAAATGTTTAGGGTCTCTTGGGGACTATGTGGAAAAGTGAACCTACATTGTATGCTGCTATAGCCGTGTTGCTTTTGTATAGGTGGTGTAATAAATGGCCATACCGTGGAAGTGCAACTTACTTTTTGATCTCCCCTCGTAAAAGTACAATAATACTTCCATTGAAAGTACTCATTCAGATTTGTATTTTAGAAGTTGGCTATTGGTTCACTTTGGGTGAGACACCCTGTATGTGTAGTACAGAATTGTTCTGTGTGAATGATACCTAGGATCCCATTTCACCACCATCAAATACACTTGTTCTGTAAACCCTTTTTAGAACTATTGCCCTACATGGCAACTTCCACTATGAAAAAGCGCATTGTAGATTGAAAATAAGATAGCGTCCCATGCCTCCTTACAGATTACAAAGTGGTTCAGACAGCATAGACTTTTGGAAGAACATGAGGATCGGCACATTTGAAAGACCCCCTCTACCAGATCAAACTGTCATGTCCACTCAAATCGGAGCCACAATTAAACTACATCTGTAGGTCGGACCATCCGCAATCGTTTGCTGAGAGCAGAATCCTGCCACATATTCCTTTAATGAGACCACTACTTACTACGACACAGTTTCATGTGCCTCCAAAGGTACCAAGAACAGGCTATGGAGGAGTGATTGGAGGTCAGTGAAGACCAGGTGAGAGGCACATTCCATCATGTATATGCCTTTGACACACAGGATACAATGCTGGAGGAATGGTGTGAGGTGCTGAGTCTTTCAGCAGCTGCACTCATGTCTAGTGTTTGTGGAAGGGACATTAATTCTGCATCGTACATCCAGAATATCATCCACCCCATCCTGATCCCTTATTGGGCGACATTGGGAGACATGCTGTTCCAACAAGACAGTGCTGTCCACATGCAGCTCGTGTAAATCAGCACGCTCTACAGCATCTCTGACAACTTTCCTGGCTAGCATGCTCACCATACTTTTCACCAATTGAGCATGCATGGAACTGGATTGGGCGACGTGTCATCTATGCCCATCAACTGCCTACAACTGATGCCCAGTTTTACCTACATGTAGAAAGAACAAGCATGGAATAAAACCCCTTTTCCATTTAGTGACTCTTTGGCATTTGTTAGGCATCTGCGTCTTTTTTGGGTATTTTTGAAGAATGCACTCGTTTTCCAATTAGCGTCTGTTATGCGTCTGCACCTGTTAGGCATCTGTCAGCCGTCGGTCACGCATCTTTTCAAGATCTGGCATGGCTAGATTTTTACGTGTTTTTTCAGGCGTCTTTTCTGATCTAGCCAATCAGGTGAATCTACTTTGTTATGGATTCTGGGTAGTAGTCTTTGCCGATTCAGTTGGAGAATCATGGCTGCCATAGCTGCTGTTCGCCGACACGGGTTCTTGTAACTTTACCTGCATGAATTTATTAATAAACACGTTATAAAAATTTGTTCATTTACTAAGCAAAAATGATATAGTAACAAATTCAAAGCATGAACGTGATCGGAGTGGTTGATATCTTCTTTTTCCATCACCTTGAGAGAGCGACAATTGTTTGCAGTGACTCGACCAATCAGATCAAACCAGAGTCAGGAAAACGGTTGAAAGTCGCTAAATGGAAAACGACTGCGCTCTCGTTCTAATCACGACGCTTCTTGTAGGCAACGACTGCAAAAGGCTCAAAAGTCGCCACACATTACGAGACACCTAAAAGTCACTAAATTGAAAACGACCTTAATGATATTTCTCAAGATGATATTCGTCATCTGTACAATCGAATGCATGCTAGAGTTCAGGCTTTCATTGCAGCAATGGAGGGGGGGGGGGGTATACACATTATTAATTATTGATGAAATTAATTATTGATTAATTATTAATGTTTGGGCATATAGAAATTGGCACCCTGTATTTTTAATAAACAATATTACATGAGTTTCTACTTGTGATCATAATGTTGTGTCGTTTGCACGAGTCTGAACATAAAATCACAGCAATCTCCAGAGATTATTTTTTAGGGTTTTTTGGTGGCCACTCTGTAAAATCTCTACAAAATTCTTCCATTAACATTTATATTTAAAAATTCTTCTACAAAATTAAATACTTACTGTATACTTTGTATATGTAAGTAAAGAAACAAAATTGTATAATGCCAATACAACTGGGAGGGAAAACTGAAAATAAATAATCAGCATCGTCAGTGTAAGCAATAACAACATACCTATTGATTAGCATTGTCAGTGAAATAATCACTGGTTTGTTTTAAATTAATAATTTATGGATTTCAATAAACTTCCAAGTATTAATTTTAATTCAGTGATTTATTAAATTTTAAGGATGTTGTTCCAGAATGGCAAAATGCAGCTAGTGGTATTTTAGTAGCACTCGGTGCAAAGTACTGTCATGATGTAATGGAAACGTTGCTCACTTACTTTCAACCTGGTGAAATACCACATTTTTTCATCATACAAACATTGGCCAATTTAGCTTCTGCAAATGGTATGAATTCTTGTAGATTTTGTCTAATGATTTGTCTTATGAAATATATTGTTCATCAAATAGCAAACATTTTTGTTTCAGTATATGGCATTGTCCCATTTTTAAAAGCTGTCTTGGGAACACTAATACCAATGTTGAGCATGATGCGCCAGGATAACATGAAGTGGGTTGCTGCTTTTGGTAAAGCGTTTTATTTATTTACATTTTATTTTTTAACATTGAAATTAAATTTTTAATATACTATTTAAACAAAATGAGAGGCATTTATACTCTATTCAGTGAAAGAGTTTTGGTAGTGTCCACGTTAGCCAATCAGAACGAACTTGTTGCTGATCGCCAACCTCGCAACCTTGCTCAATGACAAAGGAAAAAAACTACAACAATGAGTTTCTTTTCATTTGCTTCACAAGAGAAATGTTTGCTTCAATGAGTTCAAATACTTTTTCCTCCTTGACAAAAAACTACCATGTGAATAAGCTTTTTATATAAGTATATAATAAGTATATAAAGTATAGTTGTCCCTCCACAAGTCAATGTCCTCAGTTCCAAAGTCTTGCAGATTTTCCTGAATTGCGGAATTCCAAGATGGTGGACCCTCCTTCAGTAAATTACCAGCTTTCAAAGAAGAAAATTTCAAGGAAAAATTAAACCAGATTAAATATACAGTAGAACCTGTTACATTAATATGTGACCACTTAATACGTGATTTTCCTTTGGTCCCTTCCCCTTGAAAGCTATTTCTAAGTAAATGTAGCTTGTTAATATGTATATTTTTTTTTCACCGATCCTGGATAACACGCAATTTTTAGCTCAAAAAATTAAGAAATTCATTCTAGGAATCTTAAAGTATTTGCAATGTATTTGCAGAATTTTTTAGTTATGCGATATTCTATAAAATTCAACACCCTGTACATAAAATTGGTGAATTTTGAATGTTTTAATCATAGTAGATAAAAAGCTCGTAAAATGCAAATGGAATTTAGGTTTTGTTGTCAGGAATGCTCTTTAATCGTCGCAAATTTAGTTTTTGTTGGGCAAAATTCCCGACTGTAATTCGTTATCCGCTATCTTGGCTTTCAGGAAAAAAAATTGCTGACCAATGGAATCTTTTGAGTTGTGGAATGGCGACTTGTGGAGGGACAACTGTACTTCAGATTTAAAAATTTCATTGTTTGTTTATTATATGAAAATTGTTTAAAGCTAAAAAGGGTAGGGAAAGAGAATTATCATGATAGTAATAAATATTCTTTAAATTTATAAAATATGGAGGCTTTGCAATACATTTTTATTGATGAATAAAGTTGCCAACCAGTTTTGCCATCTTTTCCCGGTTTTGTCAAGGTCATGGAATGAATAGCTCCTAAATATTTTTGAAGTTGAAAACAATATCTAATAACATGATTGGTTTACAATAAACAATGAAGTATTGAATGTTGAAAAGAAAAGAGTTAACGATAGTAAGCTGTAAACATAGTAAATGATAATGAAGATAAACAAAAGACAGTAATTACGTACAATGTTCACAGCTTCATATTGTTTATCTTATCAACAATCAATACCTCAATGTTCATTGTAAATCAATGATATTATTATAGTGCCCGGCACGTTTGAAAAAGGAAACTGGCGCATGTGTAAATGAATAAAACTCGTTCAACCAGTCAGAAACGGACAGGAATCAGAGCATTACTGTACTTACTACTGAAGCCCGGTTTAAGTAATACCTCTTTTCCAGTCCGTTTCTGATTGGTTGAACGAGTTTTATTCATTTACACATGCGCTGGTTTCCTTTTTCTTTTGTGCCGGGTACTATAGATATTGTTATATTCAATTTCAAAAATATTTAGCAGCTATTCCTTTCCCGGGTTGATCTCTCTACTCTTGTCACTTGTGTTCAAAGAAGCACAACAGTGCTTTGCAATGAACACTGGGCAGCTGAGGAAAACATTACAAGTTCCTCTTCCCTAAAATCGGTGATGTTAAAAACTCCATCCCCAGGTAGCTAATCTTCCTTCAAAGATCCCTCTTATTCAGCCTCAGAAGTGGACATGTACCTTTAAATTAGTTCTTACACAAAATAAAAATTTCTACGTTTGACCTCTGTGAATGCGATGGAACACGTGCTTCTAAATCTCCTCTTTTTTTAACGTCAGAGGGTGCTACTACTGTATTTTCGTGAATATACACTTTTTTTACATTCACGGGATACTGGTGCGGGGTATCTAGGGGTGCGGGGTTTCCAAAATATTTTTTACATAAATGATGTGCGAGATCGAAACCAAGAACAAGTTGAACTAGAAGTGTAATAATGCAATCTAGAAACTGTTTGAATAGAATGATTCAAATGAGTGAACTGCTATCCTCCAAGCAAACACCCCTTTATATATTAAACTATGAGGGCCACAAGGGCTGTGAGTGGTTGCCAATAGATGCCAGGAATTATGAGCCAATCAAAATAAGGCTAATCTAAAAGCCAGTCTTGATAGGTAAGGATATCTTCATGATTTATGAATTTTATAGAAACAGGATATTTTAATTACAAAAAAGTGTAAAAATACAACTCATAAAGCAACTTCAGGGATATATTCGCGAAAATACGGTAACCCTAGGTCTCACCAACCGAAACTTAGATGTTATGTTAATGACCATCCTCCGTTCCTCTCCTATGAAATCTTGTTCAAAACGTGATGGCATTAGACTTTGTTACCTATGTAATACAGGACTTCTGTGGAAAATTCCAGGCCCTCTGTCTGCCTGTTAAGTTCTGCAGTTAAATAATTTCCTTCTCCGTCCTAATGTTCACGATCAGCTTGCCTTCGTTTCTCCAGGAGGTGAAGGCTGTGAAGAAGAAGAAGAAGAAGAAGAAGAAGCTATTCATTCCATCACCTTGATAAAGCTCGAAACTGGTTGGCGACTTTATTCATCAATAAATATATATTGCAAAGCCTCCATATTTCTTATATCTAATAGCAATACAAAAGTCTTGAACTATATAAATTCTTTAAATTGATTTATTGCGTTTCTTTTTAATTATTCAAATAAAATTAAATACGTGAATCAGCTATACTTATTTTTCTTTTTGCCAAATAACAAGAACCATTATAAAAATAATCTCCAAATGTTTTTTTGGAGAACATTTTTAACTGTTATTCAGAGCACTTTCTTTCATGTGCAATTGACATCAAAATTTGACATGTATTTTTTGTGCTAAAATTATAGAGGACATTGAGAAAATAAATTCTGCACGAATTTTTTTCAAATATCATGGTTATTTTAGAAGTTAGTTAATTCAATGGATTGATGCCTATGGTTATGTAATGGTACATCTGATTAAAAATGGATGTTTTACCACAACTGTGTTACTGCTACAAAATTGGGGGAAATTAAGATAATTTCTGTAAAGATTCTCCTGTCGTGAAACTAAACAAAAATGAAGTTAAAAGCAAAAAATAACCCTAAACAAAAGAATGCAGATCCATGAAAGTTCTTTATTATTCAAACAATAATCAATCTTTAACTTAAAAAATATTGGGGGAAACAATAAATAATAAGATACATGTAACAGCAGTTTGTATATTATAATATATTCAGCAAAACACCAGTAGGCCTACGATGGACGGAGTAGGGGTTTAGTTGTTCAAAATTTAGATCTCCTTGGACTGGAACTAAAAAAAAAAATAAATTAAACAAACAAATATTTGAGATAAAACAAAAGAATACAATAGCAGTAGGGGGAAAATTTTAAAGAAAGATAAATAACGGAATTCAAAATAATTTCAACCTGTAGTTGTGGCATTGTATACTGCACCAACCAGTTCATTGAGGTACCGTAACCATCGAGTCGCCTATCAAAATGTTTTGCGTTTTTCAGTTATTTTAAATTTTACAACCAAGTACCCTTTTGATGGTTTTTATCTCTTATAACAAGTTAATTTCAACTTGTCACTTCTGGTTAGGATTTTGATGTGCTACTAATGTACTTACAATTTAGTCGTGCCATTCTTCCTTCCTTAGGCTTGTACAGATCTTTTCTTTCCGTAGCTCTTAAAGACAAGTTCACAGGTAAATAGACAATTAATTGGAAAAATTTGAAATTAAGTTGCCAAAAAAAAAAGATTATCAAAGTCTACATAAACTTGCTTACATAAATCGGGAATCACTACTCAGGGGGATCATTGGAAGGCTGCTAGCATTTGATTGCATTGGCCATTCCTATCATTCTCGGCTTACGATCCAGCAATGACTGTGATCTTGGCGTCTTAGACAAGTCCTTGATTGAAGAAAGATCTGTTTGGTGTGGAGGCCTCAAGTAACTGTTGTACTCAACTACTGACCAGCTAAGCCTCCTAACAATGGTAAGCTTCCTCGCATCACGAAAACTGCCTCACGTTCAACAATAATAAATGCAAATACTATTGCTTGTCTATATTTTTATTTTAACTCATTTATTTGATCAAAACTTGTCCCTAAATTGGAACACAACAAATAAAATAAGATCAAAACTGATTTCTTAGCAATTCTACTTTTTTTGGTTCTCTATTTTTATTACTTTTACTTAAGAACATAAATCATCAGACATGACCATTTGACGTCGAGTTGACCAGGCCTTCTCACACAAATTACTATTAATCCGTCTCTTTTCATTGCGATTCACCTCCTCGCTGGGCCTAATTTTTACTCTGATTTATGGAAGAAATAAAAGACCACGAACTGCAGGACATTTTATTTTTTTCCAAATAAAAAAAGATAAAATTCCAATAAAAAAAGATAAAAAAAGGAGAATTTTAGAATAGTTTTGTCTATGCTGTCTCATATGGCTCTTTGAAATCTTAGGAGGTGGGGGAGAAGGATAAATTTTAATTTCGTGATATAATCATTTTTATCTTTAATTATACTTCATTTTGAAAAATAACATGTTTTTTGGTAGCCACTTATTATATTTATTTTACTAATCCTTTTTACAGTATATTTTCATTTATGAGGCATGTTCAAATGAAACCCGTTCGAGTCAAGTAGGTATTGTAAGAAGACAGAGAACAGGAAACACAAGTAAGTCGAAAGAATAGTATTTAATGAACAGTATTGTATAGAACGTTTCTCAAAAGAAATCACCCATGGCGTTAGGCATGCACCCCACTGTTTAGGAAGATGGGAAATTCCATCCGCAAAAAAAGATGGCCATCAAAACCAAACGACCCGGCAAGCTGTCTTCAGAAGCCTGCATGCTGCAAAAGTTGTTGTGGATGCATTAACCAGGAAGAAATGGGAGGTTGTTGAACATTCTTCTTACAGCCTGGTTTTGTCCCCTTGTACCTTTCATCCTTAAGGCCATTGAAGAAATTCCTCAAGGGACAGTGATTCAACACCGATGAGGAGGTGCAGGAAGCAGTTATGGACTATTTCAAACAACAACCCACATCTTTTTTCATGGACAGAATTTCCTGTCTTTCCAACGGTGTGATACATGCCTAACACCATGGGTGATTTCTTTTGAGAAATGTGTGTACAGTACTGTTTATTAAATGCTACTTTTTCCATTTGCTTGTGTTTCCTGTTTCCTGCTGTCTCGTATTCCACCACTAGAACTCTGGCAGCCTGTGAAACCGTTACACAGCTGCGATAACACAAGAAATGCTTTTTTGCAACTCTGCCACAAAGTTCACGTGCAACAGGAAGGGGCCACATTGAACATTGAACCTCTATTTGTAAACTTTAGAACCTCCTCTCTCTATTCGCATGTAGATTATTCATTTACAATTTATATTTCAAGAAATAAAGATGAATTAAGTTGAGTCCATCATTTTGAATAACCCTGTATGTAAGATGCAGTCAAAGGAGATATAAAAAAATTGTTCATTTAATACACATTTAACTGCCACACATGTACTAAAATGGCAGTAGACACATAGGCTGTCTATATTTGTACTGGTAATCTAAGAAAATGAAATCCAGATTATGTTGGTAAATCACCCACAGCTAAGTCTAATCTGTTGATCAGTTGATCTGATCTGATTATATCTTCATAATTATTATAGAAGTAAATTATAATATGCGCTCACTGAAGTAAATATGCTTATTTATTTTATTTTTTAGCATTAGCTAAATTTTGTGAAGCAATAACTGAATATGTTGCTAATATTGACAAAGCACCTGATCCTTCTGTCAAGATTACAGTTTATGCTGTAGAAATAAGTACAGCATACAATATACTGTTTTCATGGTTGCAGACGAAAGAACCAAAGGTATTTATATAAGGATTTTGTAAATAAGATATTATACACTGCTTTGCTATGAAATTGCCCCACCCACAAGGAGTTATCCGAATGAGCCAAAAGTAGCTATACAGCAAGAGATACATCTGAACACACCTTTAATACGTTATGGAGCCAAGACGTGCACTCGTTTGTACAAGGTGTACCAACGGAAAGTGGCATCAGTAGGTTGTGGCACCATCTCTAGCAGTGGTGCATTATTCCAGCTGCAAGTGTAGGTGATCATACAGGCGGTGAATGTCATCTTGGGGTACGTCTGCTCAGGCCTGGTCAACCTGCTGTGTCAGTTCATGGAGATTGCGGGGTGATCATAAACGATGTCCCACCATGTCCCACACGTGCTCAGTTGGCGATAGGTCTGGGGACCTCGTGGGCCATGGCAGGCAGTTGACATCATGCAGAGATGCAATGCTCATGTTTGCTGTGTGTGGTCTGGTGTTATCCTGCTGAAAGACTGTGCAGAAAGGGCAGTAATACGGGCTGCAGAATCTCTGTGACGTATCGTGCTGCTGTCAGGGTGCCTTGGATGGTGACTAAAGGCTTTCTGGTATTGTAGCCGACGGCACTCCAGACCATGATCCTGGGTGTTGGTCCACAATGACGATACCGGATGTATTGTTCATTGGCACGTTCCAATGGTCTGCGCCACACCTGTCCGCATCTGTCATCGGTGTCCAAACAAAAGCGGGATTCATCGCTGAAGACCACCGGGCGCCATTCCATTCGCCAGCCCACTCGTTCACGACACTATTGCAGTCGTATTGCGCGGTGCTCAGGTGTTAAAGGAAAACACAACAATGGACACCTGGCAGACATTGTCACGGCGTGTAACGGGCATGCTATTGTCGCTATTGACACTGGAGCAGTACCGGGAATAGTGATGTTGTCACACAGTTGCTGCAGGGTGATGGTTCTGTCCGCTAGTGGTGTTTACAGTATCCACCTATCTGTACGAGCTGACGTGCTTCTCCGGGCCCCAGAGCCTGGTCTTCTGGCATGTGTGCCTTCCTCTCGCCATTGCCTCCAACATTGGCCTACTGTCCGTGCATCCCGCGACACATGGCCAGCAATCCATCTGGTTGACCATCCACCCTCGGAGAAGCCAATAATCCGACCTCGTTCAAAGTTCGTTAATGTCGTCGTCGCGGCATTAAGGCCGTTGTGTGGATTACAGTACTGTACGTTCACGAGGCAGTTGCTTCCTCCCTACTGCATGGAACGTCTCGCACAGGTGTCAACTGATGAGACTATACAGGCATCTGGGCACCTTGTATTAACCCAAATGGTCATATCTACTTGGAGGAAGCAACACGTTTACTAGTCGGAGGTAGACACCCCCCCCCCCCCACTAAATATGGATAAGGTCAGATAACTCCTTGTTGGTGGGGCAATTTCATTGCAATTGTAGTTCATGTGTAATAATTGGCATAATTTATTTTTAAATTACTATTTCTTAGTTACGAACAGTTATTATTGAAGCTTTTGGCCACATGTCTTATTTACTTCCATCTGCAATGCTTCAAGAACAACTACCACGTTTAATTCCAGCAGTTCTGGCTTTGTATAGACGTCATTCAGAACACTATCCAATAACACAGGTATTTAAAATCAGTTTTTATGAGGAATTTCATATTTCATTCATCATTAAGTCTACTAACTAATCCTAATGATATTTTCATCAAAAAATTTATACCATTTCATTTTTCATATTCATCTCTAATTTAAAAAGTAATAAATTACTACAATTTTCTGTAATACATGTTGTTTATTGAAATGTACTATTGTACGAGTTAATACATTACAAAATTTAAAGGTGAAGAGGAGAACTTGAAAGAAGATGCATCATTATTACAAGCAAAAACGGATCAATAATGCAAAATTACTTACTTACATAGGTCCCAACAACTTATCATTTAAATATTATTTTGTTTTTAAAAGTATCAAAAATTAAAGATTTATTTACAAGAAAGTATTGACATTAAACATTAATACAAGGCCTGTTTTTTAAATATGTACCGTTTTGATATTAAAAAAAAACAAGGATTAATTCTTTTATCGCCTTAATTTTTATGCGAAAGCCTGGACGTTAATCTATTGTTCAACCTATATTATATTATTGTATCATATGACCAGCACGGAGTTGCACAGAATGAATCGTTCAGCCAATGCTTTGACTTTACTTGAGAGGTACCGTGTCGAAGGAGATAAGCTTTTAAGCCAAATTGTCACTGGTGACAAAACAATGGTCCATGGAATGGAGGCATTCAACATCATCCAGGATAGTGAAGTTCAAGCAAACAATAAATGCCTCAGTATAGGTGGAAATTATGTTGAAAAGTAGATTAAGGGTCCAGGCTTTCATACCAGGTGAATAAAAAGTTCTGGGATGTTCTAATATCTCAAAAAATACACTTCGTAGCAAAAAAAGAAAAAAATAGGTGTCATATATTTTTTTGAATGCTATTTAATAGTTCCAAAATTAGCCCCCTGCACCCCATGTAGAGGATGGGATGGGGAACAACTTTGAAATTTAAAATGGGAACTCCAATTTTTTTTTTTTTGCAGATTAGGTTTCTATGAAAACAAATTACATTAATTTTACCCAAAAATTTTTTAAAAATCTTTTGTTTTTTTTTGCAAAAAAAGTTAACTAGGGCGAATATCTCGAGAAGTCCCCTTTAAATCATAAAAGTATCCAGTATTTTTTGAAAGCTACTACGGTACATTTCGACACAGGCCACGATTTTCCTAGCAACAATGTACACCTGATAAAATCAATAAACAAGAAACACCTGCTGGATGCTTTTGAAAGCATTGCTATCCAACAATCGGATAGTAATTTATTACTTAACCTAGATAGAGGCCCAATCAGCGACTCCCCTCTAATTCGGTGGTTGACCCAAGTAACCAATCAAAGAAAGTGATTTTTATGCCTTTCTTTTATTGGTTGTTGTTCCTTATTAATACTCAGCTGTTTCAAGACACAGGCAGTTCTCTCAGTTTCCTTGAGGTGCTCCTGGGCTGCTGAATGATGGAAGCAATTGCTTCCGAAAAGTACTTCCAGTATCAGGTTGTATATTTTCAATCTATTATCGTTGTGGTGAAAGAGTTTTTTATTAGTTCTAAGTTTACCACGGTATATTTAATAGATTGACTTCTAGAGACATTTGAATACTTTTTTTCTTGTGATTTTAGCGTCATTTACTGTAAAAAAGGAACCATAAGAAATTGAAGAATCTGAATCTACAATAAAAAATAGGGGTTCCCATTTAGAATTTCAAAGTTGCCCCCACCCACCCTTGGAAAAATGGTGAGGGCTAATTTTAGCACTATTAAATACCGTAGCTTTCAAAAAATATTAGATGTTTTTTTGATTTGAAGCGGACTTCTCAAGATTCTTGCTAGTTTGACTTTTACAAAAGATTAAAAAAAATTTTTGGGTAAAATTAATGTAATTTTTGTTCGTAGAATCCAAATCTGCCAAATAAAATTGGGGGGGGGGGTTCCATTTGAAATTTAAAAGTTGCCCACTACATTACCCCCTATAAGAGGTGCAGGGGGCTAATTTTTGCACCATTAAGTGGCTTTCAAAAAATTTTTGGCACATATTTTTTTCTTTTTTGACAAGACTTGTGTTTTTCGAGATATCAGACCGTTCCGAGACTTTTTATTTACCCGGTACATGTGTAATACATAAAGATGTACATACAAGGTAGTTATAATTAAACTTTCTCTGCTTAACCCACCCTATACAGGGTGTTCATAAAATGTAGGATAATAATTACATATGTGATTCCATACATCAATCTAAGCAAAAAGTTCCTTATTGAAAATGTCTAAAACTCAAAATTTAGTATCTTAAAAAAATGATATCGTTACCTCATTTACGAACTTTCTGCACCAACACTTCACATAATGAACTGTACTATGCCACGAGAAAACGGTGGCAATTGTTGAGATTAAATTACGTTTTCCGTCAGCTTTTAGAACACTTCGCATGATATTTAGACCCTTGAAATTTGAGTTTTGAATATTTTGCATAAGGAACTTTAGGTTTGTTATCATGCAAAGGATCATGCTAGGTATTTATTATCCGACATTTTATGAACACCCTGTATAGCAAATCATTTATAGTACGGGTATCAAACTTTGTAGGAATAATGTCCAGATAATACAAGACTTACATGGCTCACCGCTTCCATTAGTGCCATTATCATTTACAGATATTGCTAGCCTCATGTTCCAATAGGAGTGCAGTTCTGAAGATCAACATGGGCTTGGACCAAAAAAAAAGAGCAGGGCATTATTGGTAAAGCTCTCTTATCAAAATAACAGCAACGCTGCAGCTTCGCTTTGTGACTATTGCCGAATGAAAGGACTATAGAAGGGCCCTCTTTCCACACCTGCTTTGCAAAACATGACGAAGTTCAAAGAAAAAGCTAACCATTCATCAATACGACTGACAACGTAGTGTTATCTCAAAAACTAAAACACTTATTTCCTGAACAAAAATTTCCTGTGTGAGATTCCAGCAGCAAATACGTTGGCACATGATCTCAAGTCATATAGCCTTAAAGTTAAAACACTATTTTTGTCTGGAGAGATGGGGCCGCTCTGGGAAGAGGCCAGTGAATGGTTGTGTCATAGGCAGTTGACGAAATCACTATTGCTGTGGGGGAGCAATGTTGCAATAACCATTGATTATAAAGGAGTGCGTGAGCTGTGTTACTGTAGCTGAACATTCCATAGTCTGCTGTTCTTCCATTTGCATGAAGTTCCTCTGCATGGCGAACGTGTCAAAAATGTAATCAACATTAGGGGTGACAGTATATGCCCTTGACGGAGTCCAACATCCATGGTAAATTGTCTTATTTAATGCCATTTATCTGGATGAACATCTCAGAGCGTTCATACAGAGACTTGAAAGCAATCAGCAATTGCCCATCTATTTTGTACTCTAGCAACACTCTCCAGAGCTTCTCCCACGAAATCCTCATATGCTTTTTCATCTTTTACATGCTTCCAGGATTTCTGCATATTCCCATAAGATTTGCCATAGGGCAAAGATATGTTCCGTTGTGTTTCAGCCAGGTCGGAAACCACGCTGCACTGTCTACAGTTTGGAATCTACTGTTTCCCAGCTTCTTCTCTCCAGACACTTAACGTAGATTTTCCCAGAGATCCTGAGCAAAGAGATGCCTCAATAGTTGTTGCAATCCATTTGTTCTTCCTTTGTAAAGATAGGGACCACAATATGTCTGCCATTGCTTAGGGGCCTGGCCAGATAACCAAGCAACTACACACCCAAGTCAGCTACAGGATACCATTCTGTTTCTTTAACATCTCAGATCTTGCCAATTTGGCTTCTGTTTCGGTTATACAGTCTGTGACTTAATTGAATCTCAGGTCGGATTTCATCATCACCTGCAGGCTTTGCCAGTCTTCAGTGACTTAATTGAATCTCAGGTCGGATTTCATCATCACCTGCAGGCTTTGCCAGTCTTCAGTGACTTAATTGCTAATTTGACTTCTGTTTCTGTTATAGAGTCGTGGCTCTTCTCCTCTCCAAGATGCACCTCATGTGCTTCACTTGTTGCTTCGACCAAGTTAAGAAGAGATCCAAAGTATTCCTATCATCTGTCCAACACACTCTCCTCCGTTTTTAGAAGCCTCCCATCTGGACTCTTAATAGTTTGTGATGAAAGATGCTTCTTTCCATGAAGGCAGTGGATGGTTTGCCAGAATACCTTGTTTGCCAAATGTAGTCTGCCTCCAGTTTCTCCCAAGCTGTTTTTTGTGCCTCAGTACTGCACTCAACTCGAAGGTGACTTATTTGCAAATCATAGCAAATAGGCTTCCTTCTTTGCCTTGACAGCTTCTTGGACTTCACAAAAATTCCCGGTTTTTTTTTGGGTCACCCTATATTATCTGCAAAGGACTTCTTCACAGCTCTTCACAGCTCTTTCCTCTGAAGCCTACCATTTTAACGCCAAGTCCGTCTGGATGGTAAGTACTCAAAGAACTGCAAATTGCAGATAACAAGATGGTGTCAGTTGATAGTTCTGCCCCTCTCCTCATAGGAGTATCAACACTTGATTGGAATAAGTCAGCTGAAATGATTACAAAATCAATCAGGTATACTTATGGACATCCCTGGAAAAAGGTGTTCATGAAAGAAAATTTATTTGTTAAAACAGAGATCCAGCAGATACCTCCCATTTGCATTTAGATCAGGGTCACCTTCCTCCCAATCACACCTTTCCACATTTTATCATTTTCCCCTACATGTGCATCGAAGTTGCCGACTGGGATAATATAAGCATCAACTTCATCTAGAAAGAGCAGGTACTCTGTGACTGAATTTGGAGCATATGCAATGAATAGAGAGAGAGAGAGAGAGAGAGCCCGTTTCTCTAACTGAAGATTAGGAGACCGTCTTCCAGCCAAAGGAGTCCACTCTACAATACAATCTCTCAGCCGGGAGCTAATGAGTACCCCAATTCCCGTTTGGGCAGTCATGCTAGGGTCAACTCAAGTGCAGAAGAACCCTTCTATACTCCAACCAGCGAATCAAGTGAAGTGTCAATCACTGTGTACCATGGAAACCAGCTGGAGTAAAATCACTTTAGCCTTGTACTGAGGTTGCTGTTAAACTGGTGGCCCTTAAAAGCCTTTTTTGCAATTAATGCGAAATGAATTTTTTTCAGAAGGATCCTAACACTTTCTTGTTTGACATGTTGCTTGAGCACTTGTTGAACAAAGTGCACTTTAAGCAGGAAATATGAACAATAAATAAAAGACCTGTCTGAGGCTAAGGTATCTGCTGATAGGCTGATGAACTTAGCTAACGTCATGACCACATGATCTATTGCCAGAGGAGTGATTCTCGTACATACAATATAGATTCAATACCTACAATATCCAGTTGATATTGTTTCCTTCCTCTACCAGCTCACTTTTCTTTCCTGTCACGGAAAATACATTCCATTTGTTGATTGACAACACCAAGACTTTTAACTCGTTTCTCTTCCAGGGTAATGCCGTGCACTGGTGGGACTTCTCAGAGGCATTGCCTCGGGAAAATAGCCGGGAGACCTTCATCTATTCTTTAAATGGGAAGCCTCTGCCTAACTCCCAACTAAATGTGTCAAACATGATGCATTATGAACTTTCTCACGAAGCATTTGTATTAACGCTCCAGAAACTCCTTCATCACCAGGAACTTCTTCATTTATTCATCTATTGCTTACATTTCACATAAAGCAATCCAACAAATACCATACTTAAGTTTTATTTCACATGTAACAATTTGACATAAATTTTTTTGTCGTCAATTCCTATACCCTACTTTTTTTTTTTTTTTAAACATTAATGTGTTTATCATATTTTTATGTATTTATAGAGTTTATGTAGGATATTAGATGCTATTATCAAAGATAAGATAACTGCAGTAGATAATCAACTAGAAAACATCATTCAAACATTGTTTCCACAGGTATTTTTTTCTAATAATGTCTTTATTGAGAGGAAAAATCCGCTGTTCACAATGATATTTAATTCATGCACGAATGTACATTTCCGCAGCCAAGCTGCCTTCATCAGCATGTGAGAGTATTCTTTCATGGTTCTAGGGTCATTTGTTTTATGTGGTTTCTTGTTAATATTACCGACTAGCTTGGCTGTGGACAGCAGATTTTCCCTCCACAGTTGTTATTCTTCTTTACTTTTAATGTTATCATTGTTAAAAATTATCCTTTAATACTATATTTGTGCAGGCTTTCTCTTTTATTAGTGTGGCAGTTAATAATTCTTAATTTTTTAAAAGATGGTGCTGGAAACAAGGATTGGTTCACAGTCTAATCTCTTATGTCATTTTGGAGCTATGACCATACCCTTCAAAACGCCGTTTGATACTTAAACGATTTCGAGTTAGCACTATATTTTATTCGTGTGGTTAACATGTCGAGTTTTGAGCCTTCTTAACTATATTATATTTCGAATATAAAGAGCATTTGCAGTATGTACTGCTTTTCTTGTTCAATCAATAGAAAAACTCGAGTGAAAGCCATCGTATGCTTGTGCAAACTTATGGTTACAATGTCCCAACGCATCACTGTTGTGTGCATTGGTTTAGAAGATTCAGACGTGGTAATTTCGACTTGAAAGACAATGCCATGTATTTGGGGGGGTCAGGAGGGTGTCATGTATGATGAGCTTCTGAAACCAGGTGAAACAGTTAATACCGTTCACTACCATCGACAAAATGATTAATTTGAACCATGCATTGATCAAAAAGCGACCAGAATGGGCTACAAGACACAGAAAAGTTATTTTCCAGCACAACAACACCCCATCACACAAAGCGAAAGCGATAAGAGACACAATTTCTTGGCTGGGAACTCTTGCCCCATCTGCCATACACATAGACTTGGCCCCTTCCAACTACCACTTGCTTTCATCGATGTCTCACAGATTTTCCAAGAAACACTTCAGCAATTATGAAGATGTCAAAAAATGGCTTGATGACTGGACCACCTCAAAAGATGTACAATTTTCTAGGAGGGTATCCACAAATTGCCAGAGAGGTGTGAAAAATGTGCAGCTAGTGATAGCGCATACTGTGAATAAACAATTTTTTACCTTTCTCCCAAATTAAATGCATTTTTTAAAGAAAAAATTAAGAATTATTAACCGCCACACTTGATATATAATTTAAATTTTTTATCTGTGTTGATAATTGTTAAATAAAAAAAAATAAACAAAATCAACCTAGGTTCTGTGTATTTTCAAACTACGCTAACTTTTGATGATGATTTCTGGAATGCTGCGGTGTTTCGAAGATACAGGGTGATAAACATTTTTCGACAAAAACATCTTTTATTATTAATACTACCGTATATACTTGTGCATAAGCCAACCTCTGATTTTTGACCCCAAAATATGGAAAAACGGCATGAGTCGAGCAAAAGTCAAGGCAAAAAAGGAAAAAATAGTGGAAAAAAAAAATTATTATTTTTTATACTAAATTACAAGAAGATTAAATTTATAGTAACAAATTCATGGTGTGTAAAACCTTCAAGCATAACTGCTTCTTCATCTGACTGCAAAAAGTTGATGAAAATTTTCATTCTTATACTCGTCATCCACATAGTCTTCAGTCTCGTTTTCATCGGCCTCACATTTATTACACAAATCATCAGTGGAGTCTTCATAAAGCTTCTCGTCCTCAGTTCCATCTAATGTCTTGCTAATACCGCCTTTTAAGAATGAAAAACGAACCATTTCAGTGGGAATGCATTCCCATGATCTTTCAGCCAGTCTATCGCAAGTTGAATGTCTGGCTTTGCTAAATTTACCCCTTTAGTTACACATGCTTTCCCAGAGCAATCCATTTTTGCCATTATTTTCTGCATACGATTCTTGAAAGGCTTATTTAGGCATACATCAGGACGCATTGATGCCATCAGGAATAACCACTAAGGTCACTTTCGAGTCCTCACTTTGTTTTTGATCTCACTTGTTGTGTGGCCTCTTAACATTTTCCAGACTAACAACAACTTCTTCTTTAATAATAATGTCCCCGGCCTGTTGTTTCATGCATCCTGCATCCATTTTTGGACACCTTCCTCATCCATCCTTTTTCGTGGGCATGGGCGATAACTCCTGTATGTTTGATATTCTGAGGAAGATTCTTCCTCTTAAATATTATAACTGGGTTTAATTTTGTGCTATCTGCAAACAGGAAAATACCACAGTGAAGGGTTTTCTTTCGTTTCCTGAAAACAGTCTTCTCACCAACACTAGCAACTGTATGGTTACTAGGTAAATCGAATGTCATACGCATTTCCGAGATCATAACCATTCAATCTTCTTAACTTTATAATGAACTTTACAAAATTTTCTCAGTGAGATTTTGAGAGAGTTTTTCCGAGATCTTGATCTGAAAAGTGAACGAAGTATCTTTGGTACATGCAAAGCTTTTTAATCCACAATAACTGCTGAAAATAACTACCACCAGCTAGAATGCATGAATCCAGTCTTCTCCTCACTGACTGTAGTCATTCATGATAGAGAACTTCATTGACAAAACTTTAATATCAAAGGCAGAAAATAAAGATGCAATCAACCTTCAAAGCAAGAAAATCCACAGAGACTTATTCAACAACATTTGAAATCCACAGATAAACAACTGATAGTGTTTTCAGTATCTGCACTAACCTGGTGTGAATGAAAAAAACTGTTGTTAAGCCTCTCTACATTTCGATAACTTGACAATGGCGACTGTTGAAGAATTCAACGCTCTTAAAGCTGAACTGCAAGCTCTTCAAACTGCAATGGCCAACCCAGAACTGTCGCAAGTACATTTTCCGTAGGCACTTTACCTGAATCAAAACATTTAGATGGTCATAAAAATTTTCCAGATTGGAAATTTCTGATGCAAAATTTCTTAATTGACTGTGGTTTATGGGAATGTATTGAAAAATCCGATCAAATGGATAAAGAGCTTGATCGCCGGGCTTTAGCCAAAATAAACTTTTCTCTAAAACCAACTGCGGCATCAATTATAAAAAAACAGATCTTTAATCGTTACTAAAATTAGTCACATGTTGAATGTGGCCTCCACCATTTACTGAAAGCAGGTTACACTGTGTCTTCGTGTCTAATTTCGTATATGAATGTTGCATAGAGCGCCATTCCATGTTGGTGGTGACCTTTTGAACTAATTTTTTTTTTTGGTGGGTATGAACTTCCCATGCCTCTTGTATAATATTACCAAGTATTATAGCTTTTGGTCCAGTAGTTTTTTTTTATGGCCATGTCAAAATGGAACTTTAATTATAAAGACCCTGTACATATTTTTCAGTAAATTACCAGTTTTCGAAGAAGAAAATTGCAAGGAAAAATTAAACATAGTAATTAAGGCACCCATAACCACAAATCAGCATTTTAATTTTTTAAGGGAAAATTGGCTGCTTACACATGGAGAGGGGACGAGGTGCCTCCATAATTAGTTGGCATTTCGAATTTCGTGGAAAATAACCAGCTCGAAGAAAGCTGGCATATATTAATTCTCATTTTAAGTGCTATAACAGGCAGTAAGCATTAGGAGAACAATAAAATTGGTTAATTTTGAATATTTTAATCATCAGCGCTTTATTTTGGCAAAAATCAGAGTTTTTATTGAAAAAATCTCCGACTGGAAGTCATTGTCCGCCATCTTGACTTTCAGGAAAAAATTGCCAATTTGAGGAATTTTCTGACTTGTGGAATCCCGACTTGTGGAGGGACGACTGTATTGTTTTGATCGAAGCACCTTTTTTTTGCCTTGTATCTTCAAAACAAAGCAGCATTCTGAAAATCATCAAAGGACAAAAGATTTTTAAAATAACCTAAAGAATCACTCCTTGAATTTTTGTCATATGTTTAGTAAATATTCTGCATATCCAGATGTATGTAAAACAATAAGTTATTTGCTTGATGATTGGGCATTCTGATGATTATCTTCATGCAGATTTTTAATAGCTTCAAGTTTGCAGAAAAATGCTTGATTTCATTACTTTCCAATTTTTATCAAATGTCAGACAACAAAATGCTTTGATAATTGTATGAGCCTGGATTTATTGCAGCTTTCTCGATCTGAAGACTAAAACATAAATTAATTCATTATTTGAAAACATCCCAATCTAGAAACTTTTTTTAATGCAATTTCTAATAAATTAACCATTTCTGTTGCTGAATGGCTTTATACAGTGACTTTAGTCTATTAAAATAGCTATACGAACTGATTGTTTCATTTAATGTTGACTTAATCTGTAAATATCACATTTATTCTTAAATTCAAATTATTTTCTAAATAATTAAAAAAAATTACTCAATAATATCTAAAATATTTTAATATTAATTTACAATAGGTGTGTACTATACCTGATTATGTTAAACCTTCTTCAGTGCGAAATCATAATGAAGTTTTGCGATGTTTTTGTCTAATATGTAAGTGTATTTCATTATATTTTAAAGCCTGTTCGCAATTATTAAATACTAGGATAGACACTGCTTTTGCCAATCAATACAGGGTGATCCAAAAGTCAGGAAGGCCATAAAACGGGATGGAGATTATGTGGAAAATTAGGGAGTGTAGAAGAAACATCATTCTTTCGTGTGTATAAGTTTCATTGCTTTAAAACTCAATAATTCATATGTGAATGCAGATAACAAGATTCTGCTTGCACAGAAACGATTGAAATGAAGTCAGATTTTTGACCAATGATGGTGTTGTCAGGTTACAGAAATCAGTTTATGCACATTTTCAGACTATAAAAAAAGCAGCACTCGCAGCAAACGCTATTTCAGAAGCAGATAGCGTTAGTTTCATCTCATTGATAGTTAATCCGGCATCTTACCGTGCAAACTGAATCTTTTTATCTGGATTTGTGTGCGAATTATTGAGTTTTAAAGTATGTCCTGATTTTTGGATCATCCTGTAGAGAACACTGTCAAAAGTGTTTCAATGGCACGAATTCTAATGTCACCATTATGATAATCCCCTTAGAAAATTTCAGTACTAACAAGGAGACTCCACGTACTCTGACTCATCTAATTTGATAAAAAAAAAATATATCTATAATGCACTTCTCAAAATTAATTACCTGATCAAAGCCATTCGATACACTTCTCAAAATTTTCTGAGAAAAAAACATTCATATTGGTGCATCTGTTCAGTCAACTAACCTAACCTAACCTAACCTAACCTAACCTAACCTAACCTAATCTAACCTAATCTAACCTAATCTAACCTAACCTAACCTAACCTAAATCCATCTGCATGCCACTTTTATAAGTTGGAATGCATAAAAAATTGCCACAATCTTAATGGTTTATGTGATGGCAACCATGTTAACCTTTCGGTACTGGTTTATTGTTATATCTTATGGGTCTATGTCTTATTCTTTTGCTTTGCATCCAAAACCTTATCTAGAAGGTATGAGGAAAAGAAGTACCATATTCCTTCAAATTCAAACCACACTTTTTTTTTTTTTTTTTTAAATATATCCCGGTAAACTTAATGTGGCTTATATTCGAAGGTTAATTAAATCTTTAGAGAAACTATGGTATGGCTTAGAATTGATAGCGGCTTGTTTTCAAAGGAACAAGGTATTTATTACAGTAGTTTCATTGAAGTATATGCTTGAGTGTTAAATTTCAATCACATTTATAAAAAAAAAAAAAAACCTGATTAGCTCCAATTTCTTTTTATTGTCCATTCCACTCTCTGTCCTTTATAATGATCATATTGCTCCCTATTATTCTGTCCCTGCTGTTCATTTTCATTTCTACAAGAATCATAAGGAAGACCTTTCTTTGCATTTGAATTTACTTATTTTCATTTCTCAAAATCTGAAGGAGTGGAGGGGAAGGAGCTAATCTCTCTTGCCCTGTCTGCTTAGGTTCTTGGTGAAAAAAATAAAAATGAACTGTGTGGAGTTGCCTGTATATGAAGGAAAAATCCGAGATATGATATAAAATGCAGGGTGTCTTTTGTAGTAAGGGTTTTTTTTATTTCATACGAGGGCTAGTCAAAAATTATCTACACTTTCGCTATAACACCTTCAAGGCTGACAATAGCCTTCTGCACAACCATGCTTAGAGTTGGTACGACTGCGGCCACATGTACAAAATTTGATCTCGATCGCATCATTTGCCTTCCATCTATTACAAGTGTAAACAAGTCCACTCGGCTAGTAGTTAGCACCAAGGAGAAACAACGAGCAGTGATCCGATTTCTCTGGTCTGAGGGTGTGAAAGAGGCTGGAATTCATCGTAGATTTTTATTGCAATACAGGGACAGTGTTTTATCATGTATAAGTGGTTTATCGTGGATCAAGACGTTAAAAGTGGCCAGACGAGTATGACATGTGAAGAGGGAGCAGGATGTCCATTAACCTTCATCATGGATGACGAGATTCAGCAAGCTTGAGAGATGGTTCTGGTGAATAGGTGAGTTAACATCAATAAGATAGTGTCTTCTTTGAACATCAATCATGGTTCTACCTGTCAAATCATCCACGGTGCAAAAGTGGCTTCGCAACCAACTGAGACTGACAAGGGAGGTTACTTTGTAGAAAAATGATGTACATGTCGAACCCTTGTATAAATATATTGTAGAACGAAGAGTGTAGATAATTTTTGACTTGTCCTCATATATAGGTTCATGGTGGTGAAAAACAGGTTCAGATTTGGTAAAAATCTTATTTATTATTTTTTAGTACTGATAATCCAATATGTCCATCCAGGGCCTGTATGGCTAGAGGCTGACGAGTTGGGTCCCTGGATGAACCTGGATTAATGGCTGCTGTATGATGGTCGCAGCAGCCAGGGGGGGGGGTGAGGATCGTGAATCACAGATGGTCACCCATCCAGTGACTGGCCATGCCTGATGTTGCCTTAACTTCACAGAAGTTCTGTTTCAGTGAAAGCCCACCAGGTCATGGCCTCCCCCCACATCCTATTTCCCTTGACATGATATTTTCATTAAAAACTGTTTCTCATATTGTTGTGTTTTTATTTTCTTTTTTTTTAATGTTTTTTCCCCTTGATTTTTTGTTTAGCACAAGCCTATCCTGATATTATTATACAAATGTTAATCATAAATATTGAAAATTCCTCTGAAAAAGTTCGTATTGGTACCTTAACTATCTTACGGCATGTTATAAACACATCTGGTGAGTAAATTTTTTAATTATTTGTTTCAGATTTCAAAAGTTTAATGATTAAATTTTATTTTTCTTATAATAAGATAAGTTAGATAATTTGCAATTTGTAAACAGATTTATAAACAAACAAGAAATTAAAATTTTATTTTTTCACTTATTTTATGCCATTTTTTTCTTCTTTTGCTGACCCTTCATTCTCCGTTTTCCTCTCATTGATTTTTCCTTAATTCATTTCTTCTTGTTTTATTTTGGAATAATATACTGTATTCACTGTATTCTTTACTTTGAAACAAGCCCCCAGTAAATGTTTGAGATTTGAATGACATACAGGGTGAGTCAAAAAGGATATTACACTTTTAAAAATATATTGCAGATAAAATAATTATGCTTGATAATTATTGAGGTAAGGTACTATTAGAAAGGACTAAATAAAGAACTAATATGGCTTCATTTTTGTCAGGTTTTTCAGCAGGAGTGGTATATAGTTAGTGTCCTTCACATAACCTCTTACCGGTACTTACTTTTCAAATCTGCTTATCCCTTAGGATCGCATGGGCAGCAACTCTATAGAGAATCTGCAGCACTCACGATCTTCTGCCATCAGGTCCTCAATGGTATTATCCAAGTGACTCAAACCCAGATTCTCCATATATTCTAGCCACCTTGGTCCCTTACTTACCAGCTTGGAAAACAGCAACTGCCTAGGAAGGCCAGTTTGCAGATCATATCAAGTGGCCACATAAACGTAACGGAGACCTCTCAATGCAAAGAAGTAGCAGCTGAATATCTAGAAACTCAGTTATTATGCTGCTGTGCACTCTTTCTCTGATAGGATAATACCTGCCATACATCTCAGAAATCTCATTTCGGCTCTTGCACCTATGATTGCACTCTTTTGGTTATTACCCAATACTCTTTCACTTTCTCTTGAAGTTAATTGCAATAATGCACAGAAAATGTCTTCTCATGTGACATTAACTTTTTTCTGTAAATACGAAACTTGCCTTTGTGTGTCATTGAATGAAACTTCTAGGCATGCTTTTAAAACTTTGAACCTTAACAAAGTAATAAATAAATACTGGAGATAATGGTCCAATACAAAGTAAACATTTTCAGATCAAAAATGAAAGGAAATATTATGTGATCTTGATTTGAACCAGGAACCACTTTGATCACTTACAGTCTTTAGGACGCTTGGAGACAGCTTTGCTGTACATGTCCATGGTTGCCAGCTGGTAGAGGTGATGAACTAGATACTCGTGGTTCTTGTTTCGAATCCATGTCGTGGAATTTTTCCTTTCATTTTTCATTTGAATATGTTTATTTTGAAGCCTTTCTCTATCCACTGATGTGTGGATTGTGGTTCTGTCTTTTACAGTTTGTTTAAGATAATGTGAAATGTGCTTCAGCTTTTTGAATAACCCTGCATATTGGACTAGGATCACGAACATATTCCAAACAATAAGGTATCAACATTGTCTTTAAAACAAACAGCAACTGTAATCTTGCATAATTTCTCCACCTGAAGCACCAAAAAGAAATTTGAAAAATTGGCATTTGCAAGTCGTCCTGCAAATTTTGTAACAAGTGAACATTGCCAGGGAATGGGGAAGAGAAATAATCAATAAGCAATTCCATTGATACAATTTTAATATGTTGCAATATCATACAATATGACTTTTTTGTGGAAGTAGCATCAGTCTGACTATAAAGTGTGCTTGAAATGAAGGCTATCAGTGTCCAGTACAGTCTGAAAGGGTAGGATAGCTGGCTGCATGAAGCATCTACACGAGAATGCATGATACCTCACTTGGTATGCCTGTTTTCAGATTGGCACATGGGTGAACGTTCCTGTGATAAACCCTGTCTTTCATGTAGCCCCACATGCAAATCTAGGGAGAGTCTTGGCGAGAAATGTGCCTAAAAAATAGTTTTCTGTCTAGGATGGTTAAGTAGGACAAGTTTGATGATAATCGTCTTGTATTTCAAAATGCATCAGGTTTTTAATTAAAGTTTGTGATATTGCTTTACCAACATCAGTTCTTTCTGTTTCTTCTATGAATGTGAAGGAATCTGTATAAGTTAGGTAGATGAAATTTAAAGGAATAATATGGTACATATATCCAGATATCTGCATCAAATTTCAGCCGATTCCATCAAGCGGTATCTAAGTAACGTGTTATATTTAAGTTTGATCTTTGATATTCATTTCATGCTGCATTCTCTGCATGTGTTATAATGGTCATGATGGGTTCGTTGATATCTGTTGTCACGCGTTCTATCAGTGAGAATTAGGCTTAAGAATAGGAGGAATTCATTCTTTGAGTTAACTATACAATTATTTATGCATGTACAAGCCCTGCAATATCCTACAGAAATTATTACAAATGGGAAAATACTATTTTAACCTGAGTATTGGAAATATTTGTTTATCTGCCTTATTGCAGTACCCTATGCAAAGACTTTGAAGCCTTTAAGGAAAACACAAAGTCTTTCAGTTTTTCAAATCTCATTCAAAAGCAGATATTATCCCACCATGTTTAGAGATTTTTTTTAATTGAGAATTTAATTTTTTTTTAATGACTATATTTTTAAATACCAGGGGATATCAGAACGTATTTATTTTTTAACGGAGGAAATATAGTGTAAAAGCCAGTTGCTGAGTACATGTACAGACAATGCATAACAAGAATTGTTCCTATGTGCTGCCAATTGTTTTGCAAATGGCCACCGCTCTCACATCATTTAAGTGGAAGAACAGCAAATTGTTAAGAAACCCACTGAATTTAATGGAGAAATGGTAGACGTTAACAGTGCCGACTCTCTGGAAATGGCGTAAAATGTTTTGGGAAGGAAGAGTTAACAGCTTTCGAGGTGGCCTGTGTCAGCAGCAACACCAGCCATTAATTGAGGACATTTGCAACACAATCAGAGAAAACCGCCGTGTTTTCTTGAAAGAATTGTGAAACGTTTCACATATCTATGGATATGCATGGGATTTGCACGAGAAGCTTGGATACCACAAAGTCTGTTCGTGTTGGATTCCAAAAAGTCTGACACCAGAACAGATCGGCAACAGAATGGCATGCAATCTACAATTTCTGCAATGGTACAACTAGGGAAAAAAAATGTGTTCCTCAATGGCATTGTCACAGGAGATGATTCCTGGGTCTTGCACTTCACACATGAGCCTAAAACTGCAAGCACGGTGTGGAAACATCCACATTCTCTGATTTGCAAAAAATTCAAAGTTTCTCCTTCAGTTTGGAAGTTTATGCTTACAGTTTTTTGGGATATGCAAGGCATCCTATTCGCAGAGTTCCTGCCTTGTGGGTCAACCATCAACGCCGCTACCGGTTGTGAAATGGTGACTAAACTGCGGAACGGTATTCGGGATAAGCGACCAGAAAGAGGAAACGATGTTCGACTTCTTTATGACAACACACGCTGCATATGGCCAACATCGTCAAAACAAAACTAGTCCGTTTCGATTGGGAGGTTCTGGACCACCCAGCCTACAGTCCGGATTTAGCGCCTTTGGACTACCACCTCTTTGGTTCCATGAAGAGATTTCTGGGTAGTCAGAGATTTGAGACTGATGAGGAACTCAAATCTGCTGTGCACCGTTGGCTATATTCACAGCCAACAGAGTTCTATAAGTAGGGTATTCTGAAACTGGTGCAGTGTTGGGATAAATGTCTAAATCGTCAAGGTGCCTATGTGGAAATGTAGATAAAGACATGTAGTTTCAGCTGCACGCTTATAGTTGCTTACCTGTATGTTTTGTAATTGTCTTTGAAAAAACTAAATGGCGTTACTTTCTGATATCTCCTCGTATAAACTGCTTGGTCACTTTATTAGGTACATCTAGCTTGCATTTGTCAAGGCATCTTTAGCCTTCAATGCAACCTGAATTTATCTGGGCATGGATTCAAGAAGGTGTCGATAATGTTGTGGAGATGAGGAATACCATGCAGATATCATTTTGTCACACATTTTCTGGAGATTCGACAGAGGCGTAAATGTGCATTGCACAGCTTGTACCAGGTCATCTGATGGGATTCTGATCCAGAGACCACGTAGCCCACTGCTAAAGGAAAAACTCGCTTCATATAGATTTTTGCATTCTGTTTTGAACTCCTTATCTCCATTTTTGTGGAAGTTTGTGTGCTCACCTGATAATAGTAAGGTTGCTCTGGTGTATTAGTCCATCTTGGTCTCACCACATGGCATAATCATTGGTTGTAGCAATTTATACAAATTGGGAAAGTACCAGATACAATGATCTGGCAGGGACCAGATAAACTAGCCTTTTAAATTTTCATAAAATTTTGTTTCCCTTAATATAAAAGCTAAATTTTATATTCCTGATGAAAATTATCTCTACTGCTCTATCTTTAATTATTTAGAAATGCTACCAGATGATAAGATGAAAGTTGTTCTTAATGGATTAAAAAATATGTTACATGAAACTAATAATAAAGTAAGTAAACAAGATTATTTTTTATTATATAGGATTACGGATTTTTTATTTTACAGATTTTTTGGTCCATAATTTGATATTTGAATTATTTTAAATTTGAATTTTACATCAACACAGCCATATGTTTAAAAAAAAAAAAAAGACACCAACAAAATAAATTCAAAAATCAAAAGCAAAATCATCACAATCCAAATTACGTTTAAAGAGTTGATTGTAAATTAAGACATACTTAAACAAATCTATGATATCTTCTTATCCATTTCAATTTTATATTTTCTTCACTGTATTTGTATATTACTCTTTGCTCATAAGTTTAGATCTTCAGTTTTCAGAATTATATATTTTATATCCAGTAATCATGACATTTAAGGACATGTGAGAATCCACAAAATAAGATTTTCGTTACTTCTCTCCTTTATGTAAAGTACAGAAGAGAGGAGAGTGATCTGTGGAAAATGAAATCTGTTGTCCTGTCATTTGTTACACAAACTCTTGGACAATTCTGAAAGTAGTTCTAGATATCTGGATAGTTTGAATCAGTTGGACACGCTAATTTTATATAAAAACCACTTCACTTAGACATTAACACTTACAATAACTTAATGCTTTTCACCTTTCTTCATTTGAGCCCCCTTGGGTTGGCCCTATAGCTTGTCCCAGAACTCCATGTCCAAACTTCTATGGGAGGTAGAGAGGATACAGATGAACACTTTTTTGTTAATTAACCTGTAGTCGAAAATGACTATGGCTCATTAATTATGATGAGGATCTGATTGAGCGACTTCAATTACGCTCATTTTGTAATGGACCGTTATTTGCACAATCTAAAGGCATTTAACGAAAAAAATAGAGGCTTTACAATACTGCATTATAAAAACGACGACTAGTTTCGGCTTTATTACCTGCCTTTCTCAAGTCTGCATAAGAGAGGGGTTACAATGCTTTATATACACAATCTCTGGTACACGATTGGCTCGTTAAATACAACATAAAAGGGGGGGGGACAAATTATGTGATTGGTTGAATAATACAAAGAAACAAACTAAAGGGCTAAATATTTGTGATTGGTCGAACTTTACAAGATATTCAAAGAATCATAACATATTGAAGGGCGAATTTTCGTGATTGGTGGAACATTACAGGTTGCGATTGGATAAATTACAAAAAGTCTTTCAGCTGGCGTAAGAGATGGTAGCTGTTGAAATATTGTTGGGAATTTAAAAGTGCCTTATTATTTTCTGGTTTGTTTAATGATTTATAAATTTCTACTTCTTCTAGTATGGGGGTATTTTTTGGGTTATTGGAATATTTCAGGATCTCAGTGACTTCATCGATTGTCCTGGTCGGGTGTTTCTCTTTCGTCAGGTGTTCAGCGTAATTCGATTTCTTGTCATCTTGTAAGAAGTGGGTCTCTTTTTTTGTTTACGGGTGAGTCCATTTACCCATTAGCCAAAATATTTTCAAAACTAGGACTAAATATATCGTTCCGCACAGTCTCAAGCACCCGTCAACTTATCAGAATGAACCTCTCCCCTCCTTCTCCTTCCTTTAATTTCGACGCAAGCGGCGTATACCGCCTAAATTGTATATCATGTGAAAAGTTTTACGTAGGAATGACGAACCGCTCCTTTAGAACAAGGTTTGAAGAACACATCCAATCATACGTAAAAGATGACAAGAAAATGATGACAAGAAGATGACAAGGTCGTCAGCAAAGAGCAACCTCTCCACCAGGCAGTCGCCCGCACAAACACGCTCATCGCCTTGGCTGCCCCTGTCTATCCAGTCCATAAAGATTATGAACAAGAGGGGTGACAGTACGCACCCTTGGCGGAGTCCAACACCCACGGTGAACGGTCTTGACTTAATGCCATTTATTCGGACACACATCTCAGGGCTTTCATACAGAGACATGATAGCAACCAGTAATTGCCCATCCACTCCATACTCTTGCAACACTTGCCAGAGCTTCTCCCGAGGAACTCTGTCATACGCTTTTTCGAGGTCCACAAAGCAAGCGTAGACCTCTTTTGCATACTCCCAGGATTTCTCAAAGATTTGCCTTAGAGCAAAGATGTGATCCGTCGTGCTTCGGCCAGGTCGGAAACCACACTGCTCCCCCCGACAGTTTGGAGTCGACTATTTCCCGACTTCTCTTCTCCAGACACTTAGCGTACACTTTCCCAGGAATGCTGAGCAAAGAGATGCCTCGATAGTTGTTGCAATCTCTCTGTTCTCCCTTTTTGAAGATAGGGATCACAATTCCTGTCTGCCATTGCTTAGGTGCCTGTCCAGATATCCAAGTAACCTGACACACTCGAGTCAGCCACAGGATACCATCCTGATTTAAGGCCTTTAACATCTCGGACCGGATTTCATCATCACCTGCAGCTTTGCCAGTCTTCAGGGACTTAATTGCCCATCTGACTTCTGTTTCAGTGATACTACCGTGACTATTCTCCGCTCCAAGGTGCACCTCGTATGCCTCAGCTGTTGTTGTCACCGGATTAAGAAGAGATGCAAAGTATTCCTTCCACCTATGCAATACGCTCTCCTCTGTTTTCAGAAGCCTCCCATCTGAACTCTTAATAGTTTGTGATGAAAGAGACTTCTTTCCACGGAGGCGGCGCACGGTCTGCCAGAACACCTTGTTTGCCGAACCATAGTCTGCCTCCAATTTCTCCCCGAACTTCTCCCAGGCCTTGGCTTTAGCTGTTGATACTGTCTTTGCTGCTGCTTTTCGCGCCTCAGTGTACCGCACTCGACTCGAAGTTGACTTATTTGCAAGCCATAGCAAATAGGCTTCCTTTTTTGCCTTGACAGCTTCTTGGACTTCACCGTTCCACCACGCAGTCCTTTTCTCACCGCCCTGCGCCACACTCAGCCGCTTACGACCACAGCACAATGCAGCCGAAGTAATCACAGCAGTTTTAAACAACTGCCACTCCTCTTCAACAGTACCACGATCACTGGGTAGTTCTTTGAAACTTGAAGATATGCTATCTGCAAAGGTCTTCCTCACAGCTCTATCCTCTCCCATTTGATGCGCCAAGTTTGTCTGAACCTAGTATTTCGCTTGGTTGGCATGGATTCAGAGAACCGCAAAGTGCAGACAACAAGGTGGTGATCAGTTGACAGTTCTGCCCCTCTTCTCACACGAATATTCAACACTGATCGGAATAAGTCAGCTGAAACAATTACAAAATCAATCAGTGACTTCTGGTCCATTGCATCCTGTACCAGGTATACTTATGGACATCCCTGTGCTGGAAGAAGGTGTTTGTGATGGAAAGTCCATTGTTGCAACAGAGATCCAACAAGCACCTCCCATTTATTCATATATAAGATACTATATTGTTATACATTAATTTTTCCCGTCATGGATGAGAATACAATTTTTTCTACCAATATGTTATTTTTTTAAGCATAAACCCAGAAGATACTGTATTTCATTTCGAAAAATTGGTAGCTATTCCATATGAAATACCATAATAGATGTATACATTATATATTATTATTTTGTTAAATGTGCAGCAAACTTAAAGTTAATTTTCTATTACTGATTATTTCATGAAAAACTTATCGCTTACTTATCGATTTAATTCGTGTATTCACCATTATATTGTTGACTGTGCTTTGCCAACTTATCGCTTACTTTTCACGCTATTAAACAGCATTTCTGCTAAAATAATAGTAATATACATTGATATATTAATAATAAAGAAAAACCTTCCTAATGAAGGCTCAAAAACAGTTTGACATTACTCATTATGCTTATTGCTAAGAAACAATCAACGGCATCGTCCAACGTGATTCGAACTCGACTTCTTGCCGGGAATGATTAATCTCACTGGTTTAATGTATTGCAAGGAAGCCGAACATCATTCATCTAAGTAAAAATGCTTTTGGAATAGACTGTACAGAGCTGTTAACGGTCATGGGAGAGCTGTAGCTAGACTGTATCTTGAAAGATACCCCAATGGCTGTGTCATACAAGAGAACATTCACAAATGTGCATCAGCAGTTTCATGAAATGGTTTCATTCTCTACGAACATGTTTGACAGGACAACGTGTTGTGTGCCGCCGGCTAAAGAAGACAAATTACTGCAGCAGGTTGCAGACAATCCAACAACAAGCATACATGCTGTTCCATACTCCTTTGATGTGCAATGTAATCATGTTTGGAGAATTGTGCTTGAATACTCGATGCATTCCTTCTATCAGCAAAAGGTCCATGCAATACGATTGCTGACTACTCTCTTCAGGAAGCATTTTGACAATGATATCTCCAGCAGAGTCAAGCTGATCCCACATTCCCAACATGGATTCTATCACTGACAAAGCCCTATTTAAATGAGAAGGCTTCTTTAACTCACACAATTCACATGTGCAGGCTGTGTGTACAATTTGTTTGTGCAGACCAAGAATGCTACAGCGTTAATGTCTGGCCTGGAATTGTGCATAAACAACCGATTGGTTCATTTTTTAATACATACTTGCCTAACTGAGCATGAATACCACTTTTTTTTTTTTTGAGGATATGTTGCCAGAAGATGGATGATAACAATTTTTTGAATTATGGTACGAGAAACATTTGGAAATTTTTAATAAATTTCATCAAATATGTGTTAATGATCTTGTTTGAGGAATTCATTTAAACAAATCATCTATAATAATAAGTACAGTAGAACCTCGATTATCCGGTCTTCAATTAACCATGCATTTGGTTATCTGGGATGTCTAAACAAACTGCTTGACATCACAAGACTGCCAAGATTTTTATTTTCATAAAGATTATAGCATGAACATATGAACCTTTCTCATCTATTCCTGATTACATGAAATAAATTGCAATAGAGCCAAAATGTGGAGAGCGAAGCGATCAGAGCTGACTGGGTTGATTGGAGAAGAGAATGCTTGAGGGGACACCTGATGGCTAATATAGTGATTTAGTATATTTGAAGAAAATGTATCATTTTTTTTGACTTGCAGATCATCGGTGCCATTCATAATATTCATTCTATCTCGTATTAACTGCTTGAAGCTAAGATAAAAGTGCTTATGGAGGAAATTCAAAATGTAAATGGATTTGAAGACATCAACAGAGAAAACATTGAAGACTGACTACTCTCTGATAATGATCAGCCTGGATATCAAGTTGAAAGACGCCGCGGTCATTGCTGCAGAAATGAAGTCAAGTGCAGAATTGCTGGAAGAAAGCAATGATGACGTGGTAGAAGACAGTCCTTCAGAAAAGAAAGTTTCGCTTGCAGAAGCGCTAAATTGTACCGAAACATTGCTAGACTTTCTGAGCAGGAAGCGGATTCAACTTTAGTGACAACCTAACATTTTGCAAACTCTGCATCTCAATAAAATTGAATTGCTGCAAGAACACAAAGCACTTCTTTTTTTGTGATTTTTTTTTTTTTTTTTTTTTTCAAGAAAACTTCTTAAACAACACAAGAAAGGTAAGAATTTCACTGTACAGCACATATTCTAGCGTTAGCAAATTTTTAGAATTATTTTCGATTATCCGTGATTTTTGATTATCCGGATGACAGTGTTAGTCACTCACCCAGTTAATCGACGTTCTACTGTAGGTATCTGGCTTATTCATCATTGTGAATGTTCTCCCACTCCTATCAATGCTGTTGCTGCATTATTGATTCATGTATAACATTATCATTAATTTCCTTGTTTTGATGATAAATCTCGCATGATTACATAATTTTTTACGTTCAGAAATCGATTTACAGATCTCACTTCACATTTGGTGGGATTTTCAATTTTAAGCGTATATGCTCATAATTCACTTAAATCTACATAGAGTATGACAATTGAACCGGCTCTGATGTGTGAATGGATGCTACTTTCTAAACAATTTTGCTAGTTTGCTTACAGAAATCCAAAATTCTGGAAGAAAACTAGTTTAACTAAAGTAAAAAAATAGCACTAGTTTTTGAATGATATACTCAAAAATTGTTCTCTCCTCTCTCTGTCTTTCTTTTCTTAAGGTAAAGAAAGTTCTGGCCTATTTAATTGTTGCCTTAGCTCACCATGGTTATTTGGAAATAGAAATTGGCCCTCCTCTAGTGGAGTTTTTAATCAGGCAGTGTTCATTAAAGGATACAGAAGTAATGCTCTTATTTTTGAAATTTTAAAAAATGCCTCACATTTTGTAAAATATAAATTTTGTTTAAATTTCTTATTTAAAGGATCTTCAAGATGAAAACAGTGATGCAGCGCTTAGGTCTTCCTGTGAAAATGTTTTGCATAGTTTAACCACAACAGTACCTGGAATAGAAAGAGTAAGTGATAAGCTTAATCAATTTTATATCCAGAAATAGAATCTAATCTGCAGTATTCTAAAATATTGTGCCATGCCAATGGCAGTGTTATTTGTTTATTTAGGCCCTGCTATAAATTTTATTGGGTTTATGATTATAGTTGTACATGTAATATTTTGTTTAACTTTATTTATGGGTGATTAAATTGCTTTTATCGTTTAAATTATTTAATGCTTAATAATATTGCGATGTGTGGCTTTTATGCATGCTGTAGGGAAAAAAGTTTGCATTTTGCTATTGTTGGGGAGCGACTTTTTCGAGGAATTTAAAACTATTTGAAAAGAATCGAAGAATATTATGATTGCAAGCTATTGATAAGAAGGATTGAATGCCACAAATGATTGAAAATATAACAAATTAAATTTTCTGAGGCCGGAGATCAAAACAGCCAGTTCATCCCACTTTTTTACCATCAGTATTGGTTTGGTTTGGTTGGTATTAACGTTTCAATAAATATAGTCATATCAGGATGGCGTTATAGGGGCCGCAAATTTTGCCTCACAAGGGTTCTTTAACGTGCAGCCGACGGGACCAACCGCTTTACTTCCCTTTCGAAGGAAGTGGGTGATCTCAGAATTTTCACCCTGAAAATTGCTCATCGTCCTCAGCCGGGATTGAACCTGCGTCCTCGGGCATCAGAGGCAATCACGCAACCACTGAGCCACTGAAGCCGATGACACCGAAATAAAAACAGTGCCTCAGATCAGCAGTGCATTGACCGTTATGAGTGCTTTCAAATTTTCGTGCGTAAACATACATGGCGTTCGATGAGACAGCTGTTCTATTGAGCCATACCAACTTCTGCCAAAACGCAGGATTGTTCTACCAGTAATTTTCCGCAATTATACGGATCAAGCAAACTGTCTCCTTTACTCGGAGTGAGGTTATGAATATAAGCTTGTTTTTCTTATCTGGCAAACAACTGAAGTTAGCCATGCTTTATTAGAAGCTAGTGAACAAGCATGGCCTATAGTGGCCTATGCGTATAGGACAATGTTTTGCCTCCCAGGATGCGCGCACACTAGTGCATAACTTCATGCATGACGTCCACCAATATGAGGTCTATATGGTCCGAAAAGGAATTTTTCTTTGCAGTTTCATGAATGAAGAGCATTTCATCATGCCTGTCTTCCTTGATGACAGGATACATTAGTGTCCTCCGAATATATGTGTTACTCGTATATTCTTTTATTTTGCTAGTTTTCTCTGTAGTTTCTGCCTGTGCTGATGATGCTATAGCAAAACGCAATGACTATTGATAAACTTTTACCAAATTGCATTACTCCAAACCTTGTTTTTATTTTTCTTTTAAAAATAACAATACTTCTGGTAAATAAAGGGTCATGGGTAGTATACACTTTTTTATTTACCACAAGCGATGTTATCATTAACACAGTTATTCTTTAAAAATGGTGCTTGCTTAAACAAATAGATGGACAGACCATGGAAGTAAATGCGCTTTCAGGGTAATGCATGCAATGCAGGGTAATGCATTCAACTGAAGCACCAACAGGAGCTCAAAAGAACATGCGGAGCTCTGTGGCATTTTCTTTTCTATATTTTATTAGCTGGTTTATACTAAAGAGGGGCAATCAAAAAGTTCCCGGGCTGACAGTATCGCACCCTAATGGAAAGACATATGGCAATGCTTACCAACCACCTTCAAAGTAGGACCCTTGCGAGCATATACAGTCTTACTCCATCGAATCTGCCATTCTTGGAACCATCAGTTGAAGGTTCTTGTGGAATCTTCCGGAGCTCGGCTGTTGCATTCGACTTGATGTCCTCCATGGTTGCGAAATGTGTCCCCTCCAGGTCGTAGGTGAACACACACCAGTGACAAGTTTTTTGAGAAATGTCGGGTCTTGTGTGCTTTTGTCGAATAGATTGCCAATGACTATCATCCATAATTCCTTCTGAATCGTGGTCAGCTCCCTTGGAACAAATTTAGCATTGATGTGAATCATCTTCAAATCATCGGAAAAATAGCATGAACGGATCCGTGAAAGATACAGCTTCATGGTCAACTCTGCAATGTTAATTCTTCGATCACTTTGAATAGTGACATTGCAACAAACTACCAACACTCACGTCTACTTCAAGTGAACTGTAAAGAAATGGCATACTGAAACCAGTCTAGCCTTATTGCACCTGCGAGCAATGTTCTCCTTTCCACAAATGTGGGATTGCTATCTATCACTCATTTATCGTCTGTTGAGGAATTCCAGAAACTTTTTGACTGCCCCTCGTATTTCATTAACTAATTTATAATATATATATTGCGGTGATTTACATGTGATTTTTTTTAATTTTTATTATTTTTAATACTTTTAGATATTATGGCCACAAATATTGATGTTTCTTATCCCTGAAAAATACATTAATGCTGTTTCAACTGTTAGTAAAAATGCTGCTTACATAGCCAACAAGCTCAAAGAAGAAAATTCCACAGATTATTATATTGATTTCGCTTCTCACCAAGACATTCCAAGTCCACATAAATTATTTGCAAGATTGATAGTAAGTTTGGGTTAAACAATTAGTCTCAGCAATAAGTTTACGGATATTTAATGTCTAAGAGAAGTTAACCTTGTTAAATTTTTAATAAATGGAGACATGTCACTGTTATCGATGTTATAATAAAATACAGAGTGCGGCAGTTCATAAACAAGACTGACACTATTTTGAACGTGTTCAAGCATGTGTGATCATGGCAATGCGTGTTTTCGATCTATAAACTATCCTTGTGTACAAGAAAGTTGCACGTGCCTATATATTCTCATGCTTCAGCTGTATGCAATCATTAGTTGACGTTCCAATATTACACATGGAACAAAGGGCAAAGATTAAGTTCTGTTTTAAAGTTTCAAAAACCACTACAGAAACTTACAAGTTGATAAAGCAAGTGTATGGTGATGCTGCACTATCTCGTACACATATTTTTGAATGGTTCATTAGATTTCGTGATGGCTGGGAAAAGCTGAAAGACAACAAACACACGGGACATCCGAGCACGGGCAACCGTCGAGAAGGTGAGAGAACTTTTGTTAAGTGATCGGCGAGTGAACCTGAAAATGATGGAAGAAGCCTTAAACATTAACCGAGAAACAATTTGCCTAATAATGACAAAAGATTTGGGCAAAAAGAAACTGTGTGCTTGGTTTGTGCCACATTTCTTAACAAGTGAACAAAAAGGAAACAAAAGTGGATGCTTGCATGGAATTCATCGCAGCTGCAGATGCCAACCTGAACTTTCTGGATTCACTTGTGACCGGGAACGAAACCTTGAATCCACCGGTTTCAATACGACCCCGAAACAAAATGACAGAGCATGGAAAGGTGGTCCCCAACATCCCTGTGAAAACGGAAATTCCAGTTTAAAAAGTCAAGAACAAAAGTAATGCTCATCACTTGCTTTGTTCCACCTGGACAAACAGCCAACAAGGAGTACTACAGGAAGATTTTCCAGCATCTGATTAAGAGAATCCAGCATATCATCTGTCCTCAGTTTTTTGGCTGGCATTTGAAAAAAAAAAAACGGAAACATATGAAGAAGGGTAAAAGAATTGAAGGGCTAATAACAAAGTGACCCTTTCTTCCTAACCCTTTTAAGGAGTTGTATTGTAATAGCGTTATTATTTAAACTAATACAACATCTTCCCTCATGCTTCAGTTAAATGAAGTTTTTTTATGCAAAAGGGAGTTAGTTCTTACTGCACGATAATGCCAACTGCACACAGCTGGCATTATCG
>JAHWFO010035913.1:191772-252432 GCA_023313115.1 Rhysida immarginata | reverse complement strand
TTCTTCTTTTAGTGCTTTTGCTCAGAAACCTCTTACATTGAAAGGAAAAATTACTATTCAAGTTGTTCTTTGATAGTACAGTGATATCTTGGTTAACGATGGTAACCCATTCCAGGATTATCGTCGTTAACCAAGGTACAATTTGCCACAAGATATAATGGGAAATCGATTAATTTGTTACCAACTACTGTATTACACACATCAAATGTGCAGATAAAAGTCATTTAAAATGTCATAAGAATATGGTAAACATCATTTATTCATAAAACAATAAATGCTTAAATACGCATTTGTAACCACAAAAAGTAAAGCACAGTACATTAGAAGGAAGTATATAATCATCGAAAAACTTAAACAACTGATTCTGAAGGGTCAAACTCATCTAAGCTTTACTGCTATGTCGTGTGTGATTTTTATTCTTTAAAACAAACTTCCCAGCCTTTGCGGCCTACGCTTTAGTTTCCTCCACTAATTTTTTTTTTCTTCACACAATTCGACTTAAAAACTCATGATTCGAAAGAGATATGTTGAAATTAGTTTGCTGCATGATGTTTTGCAAGCCTCTACACATTAACGTCTACAACAATTTTACAAAATTGATCACAAACGTACATACATAAGTAGAGATGGAAAACTGTTATTTCAACATTACAACATGCCTTTCTCGAATCACTAGTTTTTAAGTCGTTTTGCATGAAGAAAAAAAAATTATGGAGGAAACTAAAGCGAATGCCACAAACGCTGGCAAGTTCATTATAAGGAATAAAATATCGTATGCCACATGGTTCTCTATTCAACAACGTTCTCCTCCGCATGGTTGACTACAAGATCGGATAGAGGTTTACTGTAATACAGGCAAAAAATATCTCTTTGTCAACTGATAAATGGAAACTAATTATCTAAATTAAACACATAATCAAGTGTCGTTAACCAAGGTACCACTGTATTTTTATGGCATTTCTTAAAACGTTCTTTCATATGTGTATAGCACTGGATTTTAAAAATAATTTAACTTATTTTAATGGAATAGTTCTTTCATATAAATAGTCGAGTGACATTAATTTGACCATCTCCTATTTGTGATGTCAGTGCTAAATAACCATTCGCAGAAAGCATTAAATAAATGAGGCAGTAAGTGACGTGTCATCAGCAGATTAGGTGAGTATTTAGTGTGTGTTGTAGGCATTCGAAAAACATTTCAATTGTTGCAATGCAGAAATGGAGCGATTTATCAGACGTACAGAAAGGAATGATTATCGGCTTTCCGACCAAGAGTGATAGCATTTCAGAAACTGCAGAGTTTGTGAACTGTTCAATGCTGCTATGATAAAAGTGGTAAAAATGTACCGCGCATGGGAAAATGACACTATAGAAAATAAACAATGTGGAAATTGTGGTGCTTCGCGAACCAGAGATGAAAGAGGGGAACAGCAGCTATGGCAGTGCATTCAGGCGAATCGGCGTGCTATAGTGGAGTAACTTCCTGCCCAAATGAACATGGGGCTACTGTGTGTCCAGAATGACAGTTTAGCAAACGTTGCTGCATATGGGGCCCTGCAGCAGACAAATGGTGACAGCACCTATGCTACTGACTGTGCATCGCTGGAAGAGGCTAGAATATGCACAGCATTACTGACTGATCGGCAAAAGGTTGTCTTCTCAGATGAATCACGTTTTTTGCTCCATCAGATGGATGGATGTTGGCGCACATGATGAGAAACATCAGAAAACAAACACCCTTCAACCATTTGTGGACGGCAACAAGCTTGAAAGGGCAGCGTTATGGTCTGGGAATTGTTTTTGTGGCGTTATGTGGGTGCAGTGATCATTATGGATGGCAATATGAATTTAAGTAGGTATCGATCCTTGCTGAGCATATACACCTGATACAGGGTGTTTCATAATTGATGTCCCATCTTTAGGTCCAAATAACGGCTCAAGGGAAACAGGTTAGGGGAAAATGAATGTTGATTATTTGGTTTTAATGTCCCCTAGTTCAGAATAAAAACATTTCGCGTCCCTAGGGCTGAAGGGGTAAATTTTGAAAATTTTAATTTTGTAGGGGTAGGGGTTAGACCCCATGTGTTATTTAGAAAGTTGTAGAGCATAATGTAAAATGTGGGTTTAGCAAAAAACCCGATGAAAAAATCTCATCCCCTGCCCTTTATCGAGTGGGTAAAGTGAAAGGTATGGCTAGCTAATGTAGACAAAAACAGAAAAACTCATTAGAAACTTATTCTCATTCATTTTCAAATGTACTGTTTTATAATAAGTAATAAAGTTCTAATAAGTTTCTAATGAGTTTTTCTTATAAACCAAATAATCAATATTCATTTTCCCCTAACCTGTTCCCCTTGAGCAGTTATTTGGACCTAAAGACGGGACACTAATTATGAAACGCCCTGTATATGGACGTTGAACTTCATGGGACGATGACATCTTCCAGCGTGACAATGCAACATCTCATACAGCTGGAATTCTACATGAGTTGTTAGAAGCGCATGAGGAAGACTTTACTGTATTTCCCTGTTCCCCAAATTCCCCGGACTTAAAACAAATCGAGCATCTGTGAGACCAACTTGATCGGGTTATTTGCTCCATGGATACTCTATCTCATACGCTCTAACAGGTGTCAAATGAACTGCAATCTGTGTGGCTCAATATCTCTGTGAGCACCTCATTCAGTCTCTCCCAGTTCGTCTAGTTGCTGTTCGAGCTGCACATCATGGTTATTTTCGGTATTAATAGGTGGTCATATTGATGTGACATCGACTGTTTATGTATAGCACTGGATTTTTAAAATAATGTCACATGTCCTATTGGAACTAGCCAGGAGCGATAAGGTGGTCTTGTCGCTCTCAAGTTCACCGTCTTGCAGGTTCGAATCCCACTGAAGGCATGGATGTTTATGTTTGTCCGTTTACTAACTGGCTTGATCCTCAGTAGGTTGATCCCTACTAAGTTAAATTTAAAATAGACCCAGTGGTTATTTTACATCCTTGATACCAAAAAGGAACAGAGGAATAGAAACTAACTTCCTCCGAAATAAAACTTTGCCACTCTCTCTCCCCTCTTTTGTCCATATAATTGAAATTTTACTACGGAATTTGATGTAAGTCTTGAATTTCATAATTTCAATAACAATATTGTTTAATTATGTTTATTTATAAATTTTAGAGTTTTGCCATGAAGTGTATTGGTGTTATTTTGAAGAAAGTTAAAGATGATGACTTTGTCATGCAATATTTGGATGATGTATTTGACTCTGTTCAGCACACAATTGAAATTGAAAGAGAGGTTGCTTATGAATTTCTTTTAAGAAAATGCCTTGATTAATAAAAACTTGTAATGCTTAATTTCAAGTACTGTCGATATTTTAAAAACTTTACTGTATTTTTTATCAGTGTTTTGGATCCTATTTGTAATTTTTCATTTATTTAGGGTTGTGCAGTAGCCTTTGCAATAGCAGCAATGACTCATCTAGATAAGATTTTCTCCAAATTGGACCAGTTAACAAAAACTGGACAAAATCGCCGTTCATCTGGAATTTTCAGAATCTTTATGGTATTAAAAATTATATTTTTATATGCTAAATGTTTCAAATTGCCTTGGAGCATGTATCAAGATGCCCTCGGTGCATGAAAACAAAGGAAAATGCATTTGAATCGGTTATTTCAAAAACCGCATAAATCACGTTTTTCTTAAACATACTTTTTTTTTTTGCTGCGAATGCTTCCTTAAAGTTAGACGCTCATTCTGGGTAAAAATCACGAAAGTCGGTTCATATCTTCCTCTTCAAATAATACCGCCTAATTGACGTTCATTGCTTAAACAATGGAAAAAGTGTTCCAAGAGAACAAAAAAGAAAATTTGCTCCCTCGACATATATGAGTTTTCATTATGATTCAGATAAAAAAAGTACTATCATAGCCGAGGAATTTATTGATGGATTCATTAAACATTCATTCATATTAATAAAAATAAATCATCTCAACTCCTGTGTCACTTCCATCAGCTAAAGCCCTTATGATTTGAGAGTGCCAATCAATAGTAAAAAATTAAATGATTTAGAGCAAGTTCAGGATAGCATTCTAGAAGAGCATATACCATTTTATCAAAACATATTTAGCTGGCCAACTGCAAATGTTGAAGACAATCCAGATGAGAATGATGGGGAATATGATTATGTACCAAAATGATAGTAAAACATGAAAATGTAATGTTGATAAGATAATATTTAAGTGTAATTTTCAATAATATTGATTAAAAATAGGATTAATAAGATTGTTATGTTCATATTATATACCATCTAACCCTGTTTCTTGCTAAAACGACATAAGTCAACAACAGTTTTTCATGTTTTTTATATTATTATTATTCATAAATTATAAAGATTATTTGATATTTCAATCTTTTAAAGTTCAACTACTATATTCAGCCCAAAAAAGTCCTTCAAAACTCATTTACTTGTGAATGACAGTTTTTATTGATTCCTGAAAAATTCTAATTGTGTGACTTACGCAGTTTTTGAAATGACCGGTTCATTTCCCAATTAAATTTGCTTATTAGCAAGGATCGGATTAAGAAAACCAACATGATGGCTCATTATTGAAGTCAACATTGAATTTTAAAACATGAAGTGGGATAATTGTGTTATAATCAGTAACCAATATTAAAATGTTATAAAAAATTAGTAAGTAATGATACACTATGTGATCAAAATTTTAAGGCACCTCTGATAACTCATGGAATGTGCCAAATGTCACACGACAATGACATGTAAATTATTTAAATATCATCACACACCTTCAAACACAATATCTGCATCGTATTATCAAGATTTGGATCATTCAAAAGAGCTCAGTGACTTCCAATGGGGAACCATCAAAGGATGCCACTTGTGCAACAAGTCAGTTTGTAAGATTCCCACCATTCCATAAATACCACGTACAACTAAGTATGGGCAATGTGATTGCAAAGTGGAAGACCCAGGGAGCAACGACAGTGCAACCACAAACTGGCAAACCCAAGAAATTGACAGACAGAGATTGCCGGATGATGGCACGTGTGACTCAGAGCAATTGAAGGTCTACTTCTGAATTGATTGCTGAAAAATTCTGCTTCCTGTATTGCTAACACAATCACCATTCGTTAGGAACGAGTTTCCACTATTCCTGAGTTTCCACAGTCATGCTGCTGCTCACAAACCTTTCATCATTGACAGCAATTCCAAGCAATTTGTGGAGTGGTGTAAATTTCGCCGGGACAAAGTCGGGTTTGGCGGATGCCTGTAGAACATTTCACGTGAATTTGGAGAAGGTAGCATCATAGTATGGCGTTCTTTAGCATGGTTCGAACTGGGCCAGCTTGGTTTCTGTTAAAGGAATATGAATGCTATTGCTTATCGAGACATCTTGGACAACTGCGCATTACAAACGTTGTGGGAACAGTTCGGGGATGAGCCTTCTCTGTACCAACATGACAATGCCCCTTGCCATAAAGCAAGATCTGTACATGACTGGTTTCAAGACAACGGGGTTGAAGAAATGGATTGGCTTGCCCAGAGCCCCGATCTCAATCCCATTGAATATCTGTGGGATGAATTGGAACGTCGACTATGAGCTAGGCCACGCCGTCCTTCATTCGTGGCTGAACTAACCAATGCTCTGAGGCAGGAATGGAGGAAAATTGCAGCTTCTTGCTACCAAACACTAGTGGAAAGTCTTCCTCGGAGGGTGGAGGCTGTCATTAGAGCAAAAGGGGGTGCCACCGCTTACTAATTCCTGTTATCTGAAGCCTGCGATGCAGAAATGCTGTCATCCCTAAATTTTTGATCACGTAGTGTATATACCGTATTTATAAATTCTGCCTTATACTAATAGATAATACTGCCATTTACTCATCGTTCACCCACTTGTGTCAATATCAATTTTTTTTTCAAATTGCATTTCATCCAAACCTCATTTAAATATCTTGTCTAATTCAGTATTACTGTATCTGAATTAGATGATGCTCCAAGCAATTTTGAATATAAATATTAAACAGTCGAGTCACTTTAATGTGACCACCTTCTATTTGTGATGTCAACACTAAATAACAATCACAGAATACATTAAACAAATAAGGAAATAAATGACATGTCACCAGCAGATTGGGTAAGTGTATAGACTGTGTTGTAGGCATCCGAAAAACATTTCAGTTGTTGCAATGCAGAAAAGGAGCGCTTTATCAGATGTACAAAAATGATTATATCTTCTATCCACTGGCTTTCGGGCCAAAGGTGGCAATAGTTCAGAAATTGCGGAGCTTGTGAACTGTTTGCGTGCTGCTGTGGTAAAAATGTACCACGCATGGCAAAATGGCATTATAGAAAATAAGCAATGTGGGAATCGTGGTTCTTCATGAGTCATAGATGAAAGAGGAGAATGGTGGCTGTGGCAGTGCATTCTGGTGAATCAATGTGCCACAGTAGAGTAGCTTACTGCCCAAGTGAACTGGGGAGCTACTGCCTGTGTGTTCAGAACAGTTCAGCAAACCATGGGGGTTCGCAGCAGACAGTTGGTAACATTGTGCATTGGTGGAGGATGCTGGAATTGATAGCAATACCGACACTGGACATCAACTGATTGGCAAAAGGTTGCCTTTTCTGATGAATCATGTTTTTTACTCCATTGGGACGATGAACGTTGGCGCATATGACGAGAAACTTCAGAAAAAAAGAAACATCCTTCAACCATTTGTGGATGGCAATAAGCTGGCAGAGGCAGCATCTATGGCTTGGAGAATGTTTTCATGGCATTCTCTGGGTGCACTCATCATTGTGGATGGCAATATAAATCGAATTAAGTACTTAACGATCCTTGCTGAACATGTAGAACCATACCTGGATGTTGTTTTCCTGGGCATGATGGCATTTTCCTGATGATAATATGACATCTCATACAGCCGGAATTGTACACAAGTGGTTAGAAAACACGAAGATTTTACTGTACTTACCTGGCCCCCAAATTCCCCGAACTTTAGCACAATCAAGCATCCAGTGGGACCATCTTGATTGGGTTATTCGCTCCATGGACACTCCACCTCACGCCCTCCTACAGCTGTCAACTGAACTGCAGTCAGCATGATTTAATATCCCTGTGAACATTTTCTAGCACCTCATTGAGTCTCTCCCAGTCCATCCTGCCGCTGTGTGAGCTACACATGGTGGTTATTCCGGATATTAAAAGGTGGTCACATTAATGTTACTCGACGGTTTATTTTTCATATAATTGATTGGTAAAAGTTTTTATGTGGTTTTTATGTGGTAAAAGGTTTTATTTTTTATTTTTATAGCAGGACTCAAAAACCGATGCCGACAATGAATTGAGTAAATCAACGATAGTAATATGTTATGGCTATTTATCACGTTATCTTCCTTCTTCATTGTTATTATCAAAAGTAGAAATTCCAATTCTAAGCCATGTTAAACCATATTTTTCACAAGCCAAGGTAAAGTAAATGTAAAAGGTTAAATAAGAAAGTAAGTGTTCCTACTTTAATTATAAGTAAATGTTAAGATAAAATATATACCAGCATGTTATCCATTCAGTGCTGTGAAATTGCTATACTTATATAATCATCACCAATGGTTTATAAGTGTGAGGATGGCATGATCTGCTCAATCAATAAAGAAAAGCCATGAGAAATTTGAAATTAAGGAAGAAATAAAGACAGAGGAATACAAGTTTCCAATGTAACCAAATGTGCCAATTAAGCATAAAAATTTCATGAAAGAAATGAGTTACCAATTTAAGTCATTTTCCTATGTGTTTATGTTTAAACTTATTTTGGAATATTATTACCAAAGGAAGGAACGAACCATTGGTTTACTGGAAAATCTGGTGATCCCATAGCAAATGTTATGAGGCCCTCTATGGAAAATTGGAACTGAAAAATGGGAGAGGGGTGTGAGGAATCCTACCTTCATTGGGTCTCTACTTATATGCTTCTGGAATGAGCTATCCAAGTGCCAGCTATTTTACATATGGTCTGAATCTGGTGTCATGCTATATGCAATCTAGTGCAATCTCAATCATTTTCACATTATTTTACGATATAATGTGAAAATTACTCACGGTTTCATATTAGTAAAATTTTGCTTATCTATCTGATATTGTGTATTACAACTCAAAGACAAAAATTTAGCAATTTGCGATGGTAGCAAAACGCAGAAACAATAATATTTTATTTTTGCCCAATAGAAGTGTGAAAACAAAAAATGAACATTTTTATCCAAACAGCAACCTTTATTCTGCAATTTACAATATTCGTAATTTACAGTTGCAAATTTACGGTAGGGAAAACAAATTGTTAAACGGAAATAAATGGGACATAAGTTTAGCAACTTGCAAATTGTGAGACAAAAGTTTAGCAATGTCTGTATTAATATTTAGTGACATCACCTTTGTTATTGAGCACTGCCTGAATTCGACGTAGCAGAGATGCTACTAACTTGTAACATTCCTCTGTTATAATTTTAGTCCAGGCATTAATGACAGCTTCTTTCAGGGACTTCCTAGAGGTCATGTGCTCCTTTCGGATCAATTTTTTTCATGCTTCTTGAAATGTTCTCAATCGGATTCAGATCCGGAGAGTTCCCAGGCCAATCCAAAACCTTAATACATGTATTTTGTTCAGAAAACCATTCCTTACTTAATCTGGCTATATGAGCAGGAGCTCGATCTTGCTGATAGATGTAATCATTGTCTGGAAAATAGAACTGCGTAGTTGGAAGCAGGTGATCAGCCATTATCTGGCAATATTTTAGAGCTGTCACTGTGCCATTAATGATACAATTACTGCCGAGACCCGCAGAAGTCAGAGTACCATAAACCATAATTGAGGGTGGGAATTTACTAGATCTTGAAATGCATCCAGCTTCCAGTTCCTCATGTTTTTTACGGATAACGGTTTATTGTCCATCATTGATTGCACAAAATTAGCATTCATCTGAGAAAATGACCTTTTTCCAATCATTTTCATTCCATGTGTTTTTGCACCATTCAATTCATTTTTTCTTCATTTGTTTTGTTAACATTGGCTTCTTCTTAGCAGTGTAAAACCGGTATCCAAATTCTTTTATACGCCTGATAGTTGTTTTAGAAGAAACACTCTTGTAATTTTGCTGCACCACTCTTCAGTTATTTCGTTCGATGTTCGTTGTCTCATTGTTGGTATCAGCCGTTTCAGAACTCTGTCATTATGAATGCTGGTAATTCGTGGACGTCCCAATCTGGATTTTATGTTAATTGTCCCCTCACTTTTATACCTTTTGACAATTCAGCTGACACTTGATGGATGAATCTTCAATTGTTTAGCAATTTCACATTGTTTCCTACCAGTCCTCAAGTTTGGCTTTAGGCATTTTACAATTGCAAATAGTTGTGTTCGTCTTCTTACTGTTTGCAGGGCAATGTGATTATTATCACACTAATTAACACACCAATGGACACACCTTTTATATAATGGACTCTTCCATAACATTTGCATGAAAACCTTTGCAAAGGATATGTTTTTTTTAACATTAAAGGGAAATTGCTTTGTCTCACAATTTACAAGTTGCTAAACTTACCGTATGCCCCATTTATTTCCATTTAACAATTTGTTTTCCCTACCGTAAATTTGCAACTGTAAATTACGAATATTGTGAACTGCAGAATAAAGGTTGCTGTTTGAATAAAAATGTTCGTTTTTTGTTTTCACACTTCTATTGGGCAAAAATAAAATATTATTGTTTCTGCATTTTGCTACCATCGCAAATTGCTAAACTTTTGTCTTTGAGTTGTATACATGTTAACAACGCTTTAAATATGTGGATAGAGATCTCCTTTCCAGCTTTCATTCAGTTCCAGTACCAGTTGTTGCACTGAGATGAGTTAATATCTAAATAGAGCTGTCAACATAAATATATATTTCTACAAAGGATAAAATAAACAGTGGATTTTTCCACAATTATTATGAGCAGTTTATGTAGCGTCACTCAAGACTAAATGTATGATGCATTACCTTTCTTTATAAAACATTCTTGGACGATTTTCAGGATGATTTCTTTGTATGAATGTAGTGACATTTGAAAAATTCACTGGTTGAAATCTTATTTCTCTTTTCACCTTTATTGTTAGAATTTACTTAACATGGTGCCTGTATTGCTCAATTATTAAAAATACATGACTTAATGGAGGCAAGATGGGAGAATTCGTTTACTTACTAAAGGAAAAATGATCGCAGTAACTTTTTACATAAAATATCGTTGCCATCTTGTTTTCAGGAATTGACTTATGCATTAGCTTTTGACATTGGAAAAGTGGATGGAAAATTGAGGAAAAGATGTGAAATAATACACTGACTAATGTACTCTATATTGTATATCCTGTAAGATATATTAAATATTATATGCTGGTTTCATTTGAAGTCTCCCCCCCCCCCCCCCCAGCTTTGTACTTTCCCTGGTTTTATTACCAGATTATCTTCTGTTGATTATTATATGCAGTTTTTCCTAATACATATTATGAGTTTTTCTGAATTTTTATTTTGAGGTAAAACGCAGAATGCTAAACTTTCCTCAAAAGTCTGCAGTCATATCAAAGATGTTGCCGCCACAGATATAGTACAGAATTTGGATTCATCCCACAGCCTATTAAAGACTTCTCATTATGCTGCGAAGAGTAGATAATTTTATCTTATCAGGAATGAGCATGAAATTTATTTATGCAGTGAAAGGATTAATAAAGGAATTTCTAAAAGTAAAAATCAATTATTACAGTACAGACCCGGTCGAACATGGTTGTCAAGAGCCACGATTTCGCGACTGTATTAGATCGAGCCACGTTCGAGCACAAAGAAACTGTACACGTGCAGACGAAATATAATACGTATTTTTATTCATTTCATATTCAGTCTAAAAGAGATAAATCAGCTATAAATCGGTTCGTATGCAGTTGACAAGAGCCATGATTTCATATGCACATGTACAGTTTCCTTTTCGTTTATGTTTACTTAATAAAAAGTCAGTTGAAGATCCAGTATTGAATGTAGAAGCTATTCAATCTAAAACGGATAAATCAATTGAAATCAGTCGGAACGAACGTGGTTGATAAGAACCGCGATTTCATCTGTCTAGAATAGCGTTTCTTGGCTGACATCGATCAGCTCTGCCGAGTGATGACATCTCAAATAAAATAGACGTGGGAAGAAAGGACAACATATGCAGATTAAACAAACTCATTTCTGAACTTTAATTGCATTAATTATTTACTTTTCATTATTAAAAAAAAATGATAACATGTACAGCGATCTTTCTCTTGGCAGCCATGACATAATACAAAATATGGAAATTCAAAAGGCACATATCAAAAATTTGCACACTACAAGTACGGAAACCTAAAATGGACATATACACAAAAAATTACAAAAACGATTTGTAAACTTATCATACATAACAAATACAACAACAAAAACAACATATACATCCAAATCAACAATAATTAACAAATAGCTTCAATACTGTATCTTCAATTGACTTAATATTTATTTTATTAAGTGAAAATAAATGAAAAGGAAATTGTATGTGTGCATATGAAATCGCTCCTCTTCTCAACCACGTTCAATCCGTTTTTAGCTGATTTATCTCTTTTAGACTGAATAGCTTCTACATTCAATACTTTAGTTTCAATTGACATTTTTATTAAGTAAAAATAAACGAAAAGAAAACAAACAGGAAAGTGTATGAGGACGTGGCTCTTGCCATCCGTGGGGGGGGGGGGGGGGCCCCACCCCGAATGCTCATGGAAGAACACAAAGGGCTGCATTTCGGCTGCTGTTTAGATCATCTAGAATGTTACAGTCGTGAGGGGGAAGCATTTTTGAAGAAGATTATCACGGTAGATGAGAGCTGGTGCCATTATTGGGAACCCTCCGGGAAGATATCCACAATGCAGTGGAAGCATCCATCGTCACCACAGCCCAAAAAATTCAAGTCGCAAAGTTCGGCCGGGAAGGTTATGCTTACGTGTTTCTTTGATTCCGACGGTCCTTTGCTTTTGGATTTTATGGAATCCAAAACCCATATTAATGCTATCGCATACACCAAGACACTGCAGAACTTGCATCAAGCTGTAAAACACAAGCTTCCTGGTAAGCTCAGTGATGGGGTGATTCTCCTCCAGGACAATGCTAGGCCACATGTTGCGAGACTGGTACAGGAAGCAATAGCCAAAATGTGGTGGCAAGTTCTGCTACACCTTTTTTTTAGCCCGGACCTCTCACCATGTGATTTTTCATGTGTTTGGTCCTTCAAAGAAGGCACTGAAAGGTCGACGAGTCGCCAATGATGAGGAGGTATCTAAAGACGCTGTTCGGGCATGGTTCAGAGAGCAGCAGCAAACAGACATTTTTGCAGACTGTATTAGCCAATTGATGCCCCAGTGGAGTCCTGTATTGCAGCAGGTGGAGATTTTTTTTTTAGGACTGCACATCTTTGACTATAAGATGTTCTGTTTTCATATAAACAAAGGTAAATTTTGATACTTTCATTTAATCTGTCTCAGTGCTTTGAACACTTTCATTTGAACATGCCTTATACTATCATGTCTGAAACTTACTGTATATATTCATATATAAGTCGAGGTTAGACCCCTAAAAACCACATTCGACTTATGCACAAGTTAGAGTTGATGAAAGTTCTTAAAAGCAGAAGGCTCATATTAGTGGAGTGCTTTTATAAGCGGAGTTTACAAAAAACTAAATAATAATATATTAATCCATTTAGAATTCATTTATTAACCGTTTCACTACGTAAATAAATTCCTGATAAGATAAAATTATTCACTCTTCGCAGCACACCGAGAAGACCTTTGAAGGTTTGTGACTTGAATCTGATTTCCGCACCACATTAGTGGCGGTCATATTATTGATATGGCTGCCGACACTTTTGAGGAAAGTTTAGCATTCCGTTCTTTAACCCAAAATAAATGTTAAAAAAATCATAACTGTATATTATGAAAAATTGCGTATAATAATCAACAGATGATAATCTGGTAATAAAAGCAGCAGTCAAAAGCTAATGCATAAGTCAATTCCAGAAAATAAGATGGCGATGTCCTTTTAGTGTAAAAAATCACTGTGAGCATGTTTCATTTACCCCCATCTTGTCTCTGTTGTTTAAGTTGGCAAATTCTCCAAATTTTCTCAGTTTAGTCATGTATTGTTAATAAATGAACAATACCACACCATGCAAAGTGAATTCACAATAATAAAGTGAAAGGTGAAATAAGATTTTGATTACTGATGGGTGATGTCAACAAAGACTTTTTTTGTCTCAGCTTATGCTCAAGTCATTCTGTTTTACCATTTTTTGGGGTCAACTTATACCCGAGTATATACGGTAGTCCGTTTTTTTTTTTTAATTATTTATTGCTCAATTAATAAAGGAAAACTTACTTTCTTCTCCTTATTTTATGAAATATTATCATATTATTCATATTTCTTACATGCTTGTAATAATGTAATTCTTTTAGGAACCTGAATTGAAGCTTAGTCTTTTGAGAGCTGTTCACACATTATCTGAAGCATTATTTCCTCACTGTTTAAATAGAACTATGCATTTTGAGAGTCGCAAAGAATTACTTCAAAAAGTACAGACAATTTTATCAGAAGAACCGACAGCAGCATTTACAGAAGTTCGCTTGATGGCGATTAAATGTCTTACAAGTTTAATGTATCCTTTCTCTCTGTATGTTATTCCATCATTCATGGTAGACACATTTAAGGAACAAAAAGTATTTTTTGCAATATAATAATAACTTTTACATATTGTAACATAATAAAAGATACCACTTTTAGATGGAATAGAGATATGATGTTTCATTATGGCCTTTCCTATTTCCCTCTCCGTTTCTCTCTCTTTTTATGAATATTTGAGGAAAAGTCTGTTGAGTACTAGGGATGTAAACCTAACTGCGATCACTCATTAACCGTAGAATTGTAAAACAGGGTCTCTGTGACCCTGTAACTTTCTATTTCATGTTGTGCATGTGCAGCATCTCATTCCTAGACTTGAAACGCCAATGTAAATTCAGTATGGAGTGAGACTTGCACAGAACGAAAGCTTGCAGTAATTCTCCCCAATATTTAAAAATTATTTTGGGTCAGATTGTCTCTGGCATAAGATTCATTCAAGTAATTTTTATATGCAAAAATCTTTACTCATCCACGGAAGAAGTTTTCTGTAGTTCGAATAACTGAGGGGTAGCTCACGAACAATCAATGTATAGTTCATTGACCATGAATCTCATTGATTTGTATGGTTTGTTGAGTGTGAATATGATGTGAGATTGTGCCGTGATTTCAACATGGAACAATGATTAGTGCACGCATGGGTAAGATTGCTATGAAAACATTCCAAATGGGAATGGGACCACTTGTTTGTCCTGCATGCATGTATTGGAATGGCACAATTGTTATAGTGAAAGATAGGAGTCAATTGAAGGCATGTATCTGGAATCGAGGTGGTGTCCAGTGGCATCAGCTGCATTACAGTGCTCGAAGTCATAAAGCAGTAACTGCAAAGTGTTTTTTGGCTCTAAAGGCAACCTGCGTGTTGGACTACCCTCTGTATTTACCGGCTCTAACTCCGTGTGATTGCTTTTTGTATCTTAAACTGAAATCTGCACCCAAAGGTTCTTACTTTGACTACGTACCAGCCATCAGAAAGGCTACAACATGGACTTTAAACAGCACCATGCAAAACGAGCAACAGCATTTCTTCCATGTATTAGCAATCTGTGTTCAATGGTGTGTGGATCCAGGAGGGTCCTACTTTGAATAATCCAAGGTAAGAAAGTTTCTATGAACACTTGCTTTCTTTTTTTTCATCACCAGTCCCGATTTCAACTTGCTTCACTGTGTATTATACTATTTAAACTGTTATGAGTTGTAATTCACCAAGATTTATAGTCAAAGCAAAATATTCAGAAACTAATTATTTTTTATCTACCAAATCTATTCTTTTGAGCAAATGATGCATACGATCCATTTCATTGTATATTCTTTGATGATAATAACGTAATTTATTATAAAGAGAAATATGAAAATTTTAAAAATACAGTTGAGGACCGCAAATCCGGAAACTACAAATCCGGATTATAAAAATTACTTTAATTGTATAATTGTGACAGCTTTTATTTTAATAGAAATTTAAAATAACCGTCGTCAAAAACGATTTATTTAAATATACACATACGTGTTAAATATATTCGGAAAACCACAAATCCGGAAGGTTTCTCGCCCCGAGCATTCCGGATTTGTGGTCTTCAACTGTAATTCAAAAGGGAAATTGCTGATATTTTATTTTTCCTTAATGATGTTTAAGAAAATTAGATCCTCCGTTATTGGTATCAGAACGAGAAGTTTATGTGACAGGTTGTTTAAAAAATGTATATCCATTGCCAACTGATACTGATAATGATCAAGAAAAAAAGCTACAGAGTACAACACTCACAAGTTTAAATGCTTTCCTCGAAGCTGTGCTGCTTTGTGATGTTTCACCTGACAATCTCTTTTTGATGATATCGGTAAATCTTTTGTTCTTAAGTAGTACATTCTTTCAGATAGCTCGTACTGCTAGCCTTTATTCTTTTTATGCTTTGATTTCTATTCAAACAGAATATAGAAGAATGGTTGCAGTCTAAAAAATCTCATGAAAGAATTCGGAGCATTGAATCTACTCGGTGTCTATTGAAGTTATATCTTGAAAATGCTTCATTAGGAATTGGAGTAAGAATTATAAAGATTTAATTCTTCTATTTCTATCAGTAATTATATTTATTGTAAATTTACTGCTAACGGCCACCTGTGTATTAATGACCAACAACTAGCAATTTCGATCCCCTATGTATCTAAACCTATATACAGGGTGTTCGGAAATAAACGGTAAATATTCATACACGTGAGAGAACATGTATAAAGAAGCATTTTTATTCCTATGAACATGGTGTCGCAAGCCAACCCCCACAGAGATACAGGGGGATTAAAGTATGTTGCGCTGCCTGATTGTTGGCATCCCGCGAGCGACTAGGTAATGTGGTGCAGCCCACATTGGAGCCTACAGACCTGTTCGAAGGTGTTGATGTAATGGAATAAAATCAAGTCACATCACATAACATTAAACATTTCATTACGTAGAAATAAACAAATAAGACGCCCTACAAACACTGTAGACTCTTAAGGTAACATCTTGACGTAGACTATGAGCAATGCACATCAAGGCGTACATCCAAGCTGTGAGTAAAAACAAATGTGAACAAAACAGACGCCACACAAATGTCCATTGCGTATCAAGACTCACAGCAGATCTTCAAAGGTCCAGCCATGTGTTTGTACGCACAGGTTACAGCGCCGTAGTAGCGACTCCCGTGCATGACGTAGTACATTCGGTTGTTCACAGATTGTTTCACCTGCCACAGCAATGCGAGCGACCAGATCATCAACGGATGGAACAGGGAAATAAAAGGCGGGACAATTGACATCTCTTGAACAGATGTGGGCTTCACCACATTGCCTAGTCGCTCACGGGACGCCAACAATCAGGCGGTGCAACATACATTAATCCCCCTGTATCGCTATGGGGGTTGGCTTGCGACACCATGTTCATAAGAATAAAAATGCTTCTTTATACATGTTCTCTCACTTGTATGAATATTTACCATTTATTTCTGGACACCCTGTATACTAAAAACCTCATCTATAACGAACCACTTAAGCAACCAATCAGATCCAACCTAATATCCAATTACATCGCTATACTTTTCTCTGTAATCAATCAGATCCTAACCTAATATCCAATTACATCGCTATACTTTTCTCTGCAATCAATCAGATCCTAACCTAATATCCAATTACATCGCTATACTTTTCTCTGTAATCAATCATGCAGGTGCTAAGTGCTAATTATATCACTACACTATTCTCTGTAATCAACCAGTCAGAGTTAAGAGATTCAAAAATGCAGTGATGGTTCTTTTTAGCCTCTGATATTGTTTATTATGTAAGGCCTGTGTTTGGGGAGGCAAATGTTGCTTTAAAATCACAGGTAGGTGTTTCCATAAAGTCCGATTGAATGCAGCTGTTTGAGAGCAGTTAGGTTAGGTTGTCTAAAAATAATGACTGTTTCGCTCACTGTATGCGACCGGTTGCGAGATGGGACTCCAAGGCAGGCTCTATATGGTCAAATAGAATCAAAATGATGAACAAAATTCAAGAAATTTAACTCTTTAGCCATCTAAATAATCAAATGTTTTTAATCTTAATCGTTGTCACAGACTTCAGCGACATAGTTTCAGTTTTGAATAATCATCATCAAAGCTGTCTATGAGCTCAAATGCACAGAATCACCTGTTGGGGAAACATTTCAACCATAACATGTGACTTATTAGCAATCAGTTGAACTTTATGGAAATACCCTGCATGTGCTCGAAAAACATTTTGAATATTTAATTTTCACTAGGGAGATAAGAAAGTGCAAATAAAGTAACTGAGATTCTTTTACAAAGAAATAAACAGATATATTTTTAATTATGTTATTTGTAATTTTTTTGATTAAACCTGTATATAATGACCACTTTTGCATGGTCCTGTGGGTGGTCATTATGTTTTGTTATTTTTGTTACCTTAACAAAATGTGTCTTTTTCTTTTTGCTTTTCAGAGACCTCTAATTTTTGGCCCCCTTGGATCAATTGTGGCTCATTTAATTCCTCGATGCACTGATTCTGTTTTGAGTGTTAGGCAAGTAGCATTGGAAAATGTTGTCACAGCATTCCAAATCTCCACAATATATGAAGGTCTGTAAAATTATTTTTCTCCATCAGATTATGTCTTATCTAATCATTTTTAATTTACACTTTGTAGTTTGTAACTCGCACTTTTTTCCTTAGGCCAACAAGAAGAATCCTTGGATGCTTATTTACAAAATTTATTAGACATGAAACAGGATATTGTAACTGAGAATCCTGAAAATTTATTTATCCTAACAAAAGAAATTGGTCAGGTAATTCTTGAGATGCTATATTAAATATTGCTTTAATGTTAGTATCCATCAGGGATATACCCAGGAGAAAGAATTGTACAGTAAGTTCCAATAAAGTTAGAACACTTAGTGTGTTGAAAGCAACGTCAAAGAACAACACAACGAACACTTACCATAGTTTGAAATTATGTTTATTTGCCATTTGAAATAATTATGATTACATTACATCGTATCAACTGCAAAATGCATGTAAAAAACTTCATCTGATAAATAAAAAAAATATTAAACTGATTAAACAAAGCATCACATCTTCCATTATTCATAGACCACCAAGTCAGTGGTACCAGAAATCATAGACCACTCGCCTAATTTTTAGTACCATTACTCTTAGCTTGTATTACAGCATGGGTGCTATCAGGCATGATTGCAACAAATTTCTTGCATTCTTTCGGTGATATCTGACTCCATATCAAGCACAACCTGTTTCAACTCTTCTATGGTTTGAGAGCACCGTTTTATGAAGTTTTTGCTTTATTTGCCTTCACAGATTTTCTGTTGGTGACATATCAGTGCTATTGGCTGGCCAAGGCAGAAATTCCATCACCTGATTGTTAAACAACTGCTTTGTTTTTTAGCTGGCATTTTAGGGAGCCTTATCTTCTTAGAAGATTGAATCGTTTTCAGGTCAGAGTTTCTCAATGGACGGAAGCAAAACATCTTAAAGGATGTTAATATAACATCAGAATTGACATTTTTGTCCAAAATGGCAATTTTTACCAACTCTAGTAGAGTTCATGCACCCCAACACCAAGATAGAAGCAGGGGATTTCACTGAATGATCCATAAGGGCTGGACAGTAATCCTTCAACCTTGGTTCGAATGACATATTTGTTGTAATCACCTGGTGCAAGTTCAAATTGGGATTCAGCAGACCATCACCTAGTTCCAAATATAAGTGGCCAAATCTGATTCTCCTTTGCCCACTCTAGGCATCGTTTCTCTTGGGAAGTTGTGAGCAATGGTTTCACATGCGCAGAGTAGAATCGAAACTTCATTTCCTTCAAACGTCATCATGCAGTATGCATTGATACATTGTGTTTAATGGTTTTGTTCCATTTTGCAGTTAATTCAGAAGCATTTGCATGTCGGACTTTTTAAACTATCCTTTTCAGTTATTTATCATCAGACACAGTTGTTTATCTTTTTCTTCCAGATGCTTTTCCAGGCATCACATCACCAGATTCTCGTTCATGCTGTATAATCTAGTGGATTGTTGTTTGGGTATATCCAAATTGCAACTAATACGGCATTCACATAAACCTGAATTATGTTTATCGAGAATGATCTTTCAGATTTCAGCTGGGAGTGCACGTCCTTGAGATGTGGTGCTGGCTTTTTCAAAGTTACCATTCAACAAAATATAATTACATATTTACAAAGTTCCTGATTTACAAATTATAGAAGATTTCATTTAACTGAAAATAATATGCATGCTTGTACCAACAATAACGGAATTTGTATACATTTGTAAGCAAGTGGTCTAGGATTTCTGGTACCACTGACTAATGGAAAATGTGATGCTTTGTTTAATCTCTGTAATATTTTTTATTTATCAGATGAAGTTTTTACATGCGTTTTGCAGTTGATATGATGTAAAATAAATTTAACTTCAAACTAAGTGTTAGTTGTGTTGTTCCTCTACGTTGTCTTTAATAAACTAAGCGGTCTAACTTTATTGGAACTTACTGTAATCATCCCTTTTCCTGAGACACTGAAAATTTCTTCCAAACTCCTTATTTGTTACTTGCTGTCTTACTTATTTTCCAATTTAACACTCTCCCCCTGAAAAATAGCAGTACAGTTCAACTCCTCTCCCTTCTCTTAGTCCATTATCCCCAAGGGGAAATCCTGGATGCACTCTTGGTATCATTATTTTTGATGATTTCATTTTTTTTTTTTGTTCTTCAAACAAGATAAAGATCTTTTTTTTTTCATCATTTAGATAATTGCTCTGAAGTTACCTATTCCTCAAGTTGCACCCCTTCTTCATGTGATGCTTGAACAGCTTAATGACAATTTTCCTTCAAGTTCATGTGGTGTTTGTGTTGTATTCAATGCAGTAATAAAAGAACGAGGAGGTGAACTCCATCAGCAGGTAGGCTGCCTTTTTCCCTCCTTAAAATACCACAAATTCTCTACTATAATGTGACCTCTTGTATAAAGCGATTCCACTATTTCGGCCCAAAAAACCAGCAAAAATGCTATCCTCTTGTATAATGCATTCCCCATTTTTGACTCCTCGCGAGAAATAAAATGTGTAAAAATATACAGAAAAAAATATAACTTCACTGCATAAGCTTTCTTGTAGGCTTTGGTTCGAGGCAGTTTGGAAGTAGGCCTATTTGGAAGTAGCGATCTTTGGGAGAAGTTGTTTTCGAGGCAGTTTGGAAGTTTATAGCCCTACATTGATACGGAAAGCTTTCCTACTCGCACATCGACCAAAAAAACAACAGTATATCAATTTTCTTAATAAAAACAAGTAATCTTTATTCAGTTTAACATTTTTCATAATTTCACTGCATAAGCTTTCTTGTAGGCTTTGGTTTGAGGCAATTTGGAAGTAGACCTATTTGGAAGTAGCAATCTTTGGGAGTTGTTGTTTTCGTATTAGATGTTGGCGATGAGGAATTCAAATAAAAAGTGAATTAATTTATTGTATAATGAACTGGACACTGTATATGCAATATAATTAATGTATATTACACGGTAATTTCATCAGGACAAAATTCCCTCCGGACAAAACCTCCTCCGGTCGCAGTTGTTGTTGCAGGGCTGATATTATTCCTTTTGTATAGTACGATCCAGAAATTTAGGTACTTTGTTAGGCCAAAATTATTCGCATTATAGTAGAGAATTTACGGTAAAAGCTCAGGATTTTATATACGTACATGTAAACAAGAATGAGAAAAGATTGAAATTTTTAAGATATGAAGTCTGTTTAAAAAATAGTGAGAATGTATGCACAGCATCTCAGATGTTATCTGGCAACTCGGAAGGTGTCTCCCTCTTGTGGTAGTTTAGACAAACATCTGCTCGATTTTCAGTGTAATTTTCAACTTCCTACTGTCATTACATTATTGATAAGAAATGTTCGGGTGAAGAGTGTTTCTTTAGTCTGTCACGGAAATGGATGCCTCGAAATTGAAATTTTAATGTGAAGTTCTCAAGAGGCTGAGGAAAAGAGGTCTTCGAGTGAAACCCAAGCATTGCTGAAATTTGGATGCTGCATCACCACAATGCACCTTGTCACACAACACTCTTTGTCATGCAATTTCTGGCCCAAAAAGGCATTTCTCTGGTATCTCAGCCTTCATATTCCCAATTTTGCATCACGTGACTTTTCCCTCTGCTACCACAAGGTCATAATTGCTAAATTTCAGAGATCCAACTGAAAGTGCTTACACCTCACCACTTCCAGCAATGCTATGAGGACTGGGAGCAACAGGTCTGTCAACAGGACTGTGTGGCCTCTCAAGGGAACTGTTTTGAAGGTGATATGGTTGATTTGTAAATAAGAATTTAATAATGAGTTTTATTGGAACAGTCTCATTACTTTTTAAACACACTTGGTAGAAAGTTCGTACATGTTATCACAAGTGAAAAGAACAATTGAATATTCAGAATCATAAAAGCCCCAGTCATAGTTAGTTATCTCTCAGTTGATTGTGCTTGTAAACATAGTTAAGGAAGCTAGAGGTTTTTGTTCACTTCTAGATAGTCTATTTTGCAATAAACACTGTAGGGTAAGCACCCAGCTCTACTATTGCGCTTCCACTTTAACTATTTAGTAGTTTTTACCGCACTTGGAGACCATCTTGCTGTACCAGTGTCTGCAGCGACCCAGTTGGTAGAGCTGTCAAATTAGATGTGATCTCTGGTTCGAATCTAGGTCGATGAATTTTTCTTTTCATTTTTCATCTTAACACATCTTTCTTAAATTGGAGCATCGCCTCCAGCATGTATTCATTATTATTTTGTTATGAGTTTTTGTCAACTTTTTGATGGTTTAGTAAGGAGGAAGTACCAATATGCGAGCTAGGTGCTTGCTCTGTAATTGGGCTTCCACTTTAACTACCACCTGTCTAAGAAAAGAGTGTGTGCTATAAATTTAAAAATGTTTATTTCCGGAAGATGAGGAGACAAACACTGAATTGAACTATATTTATACAGTGGTGTTTGCATATTAGTAAGGGGTCCAGTCACCGTCTCTATGAAGGTCTCTATGAACTGCTTGTCTTGTTGTTTTTTTTTCTTGATACGCCTCTTTCTAGTAGGTCATCAACAATTTTGTGGCCCTCAAAACGCTTCACCTACTTTCTTATAAATGCCGTTGATTGTTTTCTCATTTTTGGACCTTTCTCATGCGAACACAAAAAAAAACTGCTTCAGACAGTTTTGCGTATTTCACACACATTGTTGTTTCACAGTTGTACTAAAACTCTTTACATTCGAATTACCCTGCTCTGCAGTACGTGATACAGGATATGAAAACCACTGTTGCCACAAACATTTTCCACAATAAATTTTCCACGCATACTCTTTTCTTAGATATGTCCTGGTTCATCTTGATTTTATTTAATTCTACAAGATTATTTGCCTGATCTATAATCTGCGTTCTTTTCATTCTTTGAATGTTATAATTTTAAAATGAAATAATTACAGTCAAACCTCACTATAAGGATATCCTCGGGATCAGAAGAAAATATCCTTATAAGCGGAGTATCCTTTTTTCCTTTTTTCTGGAGTTGGGATTTTCGTTTAAAAAAAATACAGTACTCAACACAAATTGATTTGAACAGTGACTAATGCATGTACAGTATTTACTTTTACAGTATAAAAGAAAAGTCATCCAAGATGTTCTCTTTTGATTTCTTAATCCGAGATAAACAGCTCGTCCTACATCAAATTTTTTGGCAATTCTTGCTTGAGTTTCATTACAATCCAACAATTTAAGATCTTCAACATGTTCAGATAGAGATACGATTTTTCTTTTTACAGAGGATATGTCACACTAAAGCTACCTAAATGGTATTTTTTAGAGAACATTTGTGTTAAGAAATTAAAAACAAATCATTAACAGAAAAAAAAATTGCACCGTACAAAAACCAGTCACTTACTTTTGCAAGGAAGCTGGAAGTCTTCACAGAAGGATAAATTCCAAATGACAATCGACAATCAAACAGTGAAATGTACTGAATTTGGAATGACACCTTATGGAGCTTATACAGGGTATTTTTCAAAGGTAAAATCCAAACTTCACACACAGTTAGGAGACATGAAGGTGAACAGATTCTGTTAATACATGAGGAGTCGGAACTCAACCATTGCCAAAGTAACGTTAGTAATCAGTAATCAGAGTACACATGAAAACACATGAGTAAGTATGCACTGTGCACACATTGATTATGGAACTGCGAATCCACTGAAGCTTTCCAAAAGATGCTCAAAATGTGAGCCAATCATGGCTTCACATGCTTGGTATCGGAGCAACATGGACTCCCATATGTGGCCAAAGATTCCGGGCATTTCTCTGATGTCATCTGAAACTACTGTGATGCGAGCTGCAAGATCTTCAATGCTTGTCACAGGTGTTCGGTACACAACCGATTTCATGTGGCCCCAAAAAAAGAAAGATGGGTCCCTCGTCGGCTGACACCCGAAATGGAGAGGCGAGTCGATGCCTGCCAGGAGCTGCTGCTCTGCTACGAACTTGAAGGTGACGCCTTTTTGGAGCGGATTGGGACTGGAGACGAGTCCTTGGTCCATCAATACCAACCATAGACCAAGCGCTCCAGTAAGGAATGGTGGCACTTGACATCACCAAAGCCCAAAAGTTCCGCAGCCAGACATCTGCAGGAAAGGTGATGCTGACCTTGTTCTGGGACTACAAGGGTCCCATAGTGGAACATTACATGGATAAGAGCAAGACGGTGACCGGTGACATTCTGAAACCTGCTATACACATCAAGTGCCACGGATGCCTCTCAACAGGCATTCTCATCCAGCATGACAACACGCAACCTCATATGGCTTGTGCGACTGTGGAGACTATCCAGGACTTGCGTCTGGAGTGCCTCCCCCATCCTCCTTACTCTCCCGACCTTGTGCCCTCTGACTTCCACATCTTTGGAGACGGCCAGGTGGCCGAGAGGGCTAGGGCATAGGCTTTCTAGTTCTCGAGTCTGCCTGGTCGTGGGTTCGAATCCCGCCATGGGCATGGATGTTTGTGTTTGTCCTGGGCTGTGTACAGGTATAACTTGTGTAAAAGGCGCAAAATGACCTTCATAGTCGACGCCAAAATGTCGAATAAACCAACCAACCAACCAAACACATCTTTGGCTCAAGGACTCCTTAGGTGGCCACAAGTTTGTGACTGACATGGGGGTGAAACATGTGGTGCATGAGTGGCTGCACGCGCAGCCAAAATATTTTTTTTCCCCGACGTATCCATGCCCTCCTGACTCGGTGGCGGAAAAGCATCGAAAAGCAGGGGGACTATATTGAAAAATAGTGTACTTGTTCCAGCTCTGTCTGTAATAAAGGAGCTGTAAAAAGCAATTTCCGGTTTTCATTTGAGTGACCCTTGTAATATCAGGAATTAGATTAAAAACATATTTTTGTATTAAATGACTAATTTTATATAGAAATTGACGTTACAGGACCAGAGCAACAAAAGTATTAAATGATAAATCATATTAACAGGATTTGTAATAATGAGATTTGACTATATTTAAAATGTATATTTGATATATTTGAATTGGAAAACAAGCTTATGTGGACAGTGAAATTATTCAGTCCACAGATATTCTCGGACTTAAAATGGTTAATGACAAATTAAAATCTTGATATTCTCCTTTTAATGTGAAAAAATGTAAACTTAACATATATAAAAAAAACAAAGTAACTTTTCAAATTACTTTTCAAATTAACTTGAAATGACTGCATCACTTTTTCAGGTTGAAGTTTTAATGAAGCTGGTTGTTCAAAAAATGGGATTAATAACCTCCGTTGGGATTAAAAAATCATTAATGCAAATAATACGAACTTTAGCAAATCATCACCTAATGGCTGTAATAACATTTCTATTATATTCACCATTGCCTCAAGATAGGTATGTAGATAGAGCATTTGTTTGCTCTTTTCCAAAATAATATTATTTAAAGAATTCAAGTAAATTAATTTTTTTTTTTTTACCAGTGCTATAAGTGAATGCTGGCGAGCTTTGGCTCAAGAAAATACTTTAGGAGGTAGCATTATAGAATATTTATTGGAATTATTAGCTCGTACTCCTCCACTAACAGAACATCCTGACCCTCGTAACAGCAAAAATACAATAAATATGATAAACTTGCAAACATTTTGTGTAAGTAGAATAAAGTTTATAAGGATAATAACTTTATTTCTTTATGTTATACTACTACGATCAATAAGTTCGGAGACTGGCCTTTTTGATGGATATGATGCATTTTTCTCACTTGTTACACACAACTACCTTCAAAATACTCCCCTTCTACAACTATGCACTTCTGCCAATGCGAGTACACTTGCTGGAAGCCTTTGGAGGAGATGGTCTTCAAGGCGGCCATCGCTGCTTCCTGACTCTCAGATGCACTCTTGAAACGGCATCCTTTGTTTTCATTTTTCAGACGGGAGAACAGGTAAAAGTTACATGGGGTGAGATCGGATGGGTAGGGAGGGAATGCAAGGGTTGATGTTCCCAATTTAGCCAGTGCAGCCTGCACCATGAAAAACCTATGTGCGGGGACATTGTCATGTTGCAGTACCTAATTCCTTTTTTTCTTCCAGAGTTCTGGGCATTTTCGGCAGACAGCATTACAGAGGCAAGCCAAATCTGTGTGTACCTCGCCTTCTGGTACGAACTCGTAATGCACTATGCCCTTCTGACGAATGCGACTGTTCACTGACACACATTGTTTGGAAAAACCCTGCACTGCGGAGCTGCTTCCTTCTTACCACATCTCATGTCATATATTCCTCTATGCCACGGTCAAATAGTTCCCCTCTCCTGCAAGCCTGATTACAGATATCAGCACAGTCTCTGAACTTCTTGATCATAGTAGTATATACCAGTAATTCTTTTATTATTAAAGGTAAGCTCTTTGGTCACATACAACTTTGTTGAAAATGAAAGATGAAGGTATCAATAATCACTTAGTATATATAATTATTTTCAGTTCTAAACATCTAGCACCCATCTCCGAAACTAATGGTTTACTGGGAGCACATAGCTCGTTAATCGTTACAATTTAGGCGCGTGTATATCCATTAGTTTCAGAGATAGGTGCTCGACTCGAAATTCATACAATATACGAGAAACTTTTATTTCCCCTCTCCCTCCCACCCTTTGATAAAGTGGGAGGTTGTATTTTTATTTATTTTCCATGCACATCACAGAATCGTGAATTGCAGTTCTGAAATTTCTATCTGCTTGTGATATTTACACAGCCAAACACAGAATAATTTGAAGGCTTCTGCATGAAAAACAGGTAAATCTGGAATATGTAATTTATTCGAGACTTGTTGCATTTATTATACCTTCTTGCACTTTGAGTAGAGAATGATATCATCAGTGAAGCTATTGTAATTCTGCAAGAAAAATATTCCTCGACAAGCCTTCACATATATAAACAGTCGAGTCACTTAATGTGACCACCTGTTAATATCCAGAATAACCACCATTTGCAGCTTAGACAGCAGTTAGAGAGACTCAGTGAGGTGCTGGAAAGTGTTCACAGGGATATTGAGGCATGCTGACTGCAGTTCAGTTGATAGCTGTTGGAGGGTGTGAGGTGGAGTATATGGAGCGAATAACTCGATCAAGGTGGTCCCATAGATGCTCGATTGGGTTTAAGTCCAGGAAATTTGGGAGCCAGGGAAGTACAGTGAACTCTTCCTCGTGTTCTTCTAACCACTCATGTACAATCCCAGCTGTATGAGATGTTGCATTCTCATGAAGAAAAGATGCCATCATGCCCAGAAAAAACAATTTCCATGGTCAGCAAGGATCAATCGTACTTAAATCGATTCATATTGCATCCGCAATGAGTGTGCCCAGAGAATGCCACAAAAATATTCCCCAGACCATAATGCTGCCTCTGCCAGCTCTTTGCCGTCCACAAATGGTTGAAGGTGTTTGGTTTGTGGCGTTTCTTGCCATATGCGCCAACATCCATCCGTCCAATGGAGCAGAAAACGTGATTCATCTGAGAAGACAACATTTTGCCAATAAGTGGATGTCCAGTGTCAGTACTGCCATGCAAATTCCAGCCTCTTCCACCCGTGTACAATCGTTAGCATAGGTGCTATCACTATCCGTCTTCTACAGAACCCCATACGCAGCAGCATTCGCTGAACAGTTCTGGAAACACTTGTGGTAGCCCCCTGTTTTGCTTGGGCAGTAACTTGCTGCACTGTAGCATGTTGATTCACCCGAATGCACTGCTGCATTGCTGTTCCTGTCTTTCATCTATGGGTCATGGAGCACCACGACTTCCATGTCACTTATTTTCTACAGAGTGCCGTTTTGCCATGCACGGTACACGTTTACCAGCAACACGCAAGCAGTTGGCCAACTCCACAGTTTCTGAAATGCTACACCCTTAACCTTAATAATCATTTTTTTTCATACATCTCATAAATCGCTCTATTTCTGCATTGCAACAATTGAAATGTTTTTCGAATGCCTACAACACACTGTATATGCTCACCCGATCTGCTGGTGAGAAGTTATTTATTGCCTCGTTTATTTAGTGCCTTCTGCGGTTGGTATTTAGCACTGACATCACAAATAGGAGGTGACCACATTAATGTGACTCGGCTGTTTAGTTTAAAAGTCTTGCTGTAAATGTAATTTGTAATTTATGTTCTGTGATATGCAGAAAATTTGAGATAGAAAAGGAATCTTGCCAAATTAAAAATAAAATAATGAGGGAAGAGATACACTGTGATTGAGAATATTCATCATCAACATTATTCAAAAAGCAAGATGGTGACTCTTAAACTTTAATATCCAATGATAGAAGGGTACGTTATTAAGTACTAGAGCACCAGACGACATTATTATTGTCTTAAAGTGGAACAAGTTATAGAATAGAAAAAGTAGCCTTTTACAGATGAGATTCTCGAATTTTTCTCATGGCAAAACCTGGTGTGAATTTCCCAAAAACTGGATGGGGAGGATCAGAGAACTAATTAACACTTTTCTCAGGCATTTTTCTATAAAATATTAAATAAAAATTTTTCAAATGACATATACATTATTACTATGACATATACAAAAAAAAAGTTGTTTTTTTCCATAGAGTTTCCCTTTAATAAATTTTTGGTATTTGGAATATAGTGTACATACAAATCTGCTTTGTCTATCTATTCACTATCTGTCCATGCATCCTGCCATCAACCCATCTCTCTGTCCATCTCTGTCTGTTTTATGACCACTCTTACCCTACCATAGTTGTTAATATTAGTCATAGTGGCCAGATAAAATAAACTTACAAGGGAACCCCACATAGCCTGTTTTTTTGCACGCAAGCACACCATGGAAGCGATAGCAATAGAGTTCAACGAACATGGCGGAAAGAGGGGAAGCAAACTTGTTAGTGGCAATCGCCAAAGAATTACAGTTAGAGCACTGTTATTAAGCATAAAACCTTAATTTTGCTGTACAATTATTCGTCTCAAAATAATTTATAAGATGAGGTAGGCATCCATGAATACTATTTTTATTTAAAATTATAAAGCACCGCGATACATACCCCCTCACCTACTCGATGTTGCACATGAAGCCAGCCCCGTGTTTGATTACCAAATTACTTAATAAAATGAAATAATAAATTAAGGAAATGGTTATTAATTACTTTACACATTTTGTACTGGAAGGCAATTAGCTAATTGTAAGAATTTAGTTTAAAAAACTAAGTTTGTTTAGAAACTTGAGAAGCCATTCAATTGTCGTCTGCTGCTGTCTATTTCATCTGAAGTGGATTCGTGCTTATTGTTGTGAGTAGTGGAAGAAAGAAGTTCCGTTAAGCGCATTAATACATCACTTTAACAATGGAGTCCTTGTATGACTATATGTGCTCACATTTTTTCGTTTTTATGGTTTATTTTGAAAGAAACAAAATGTCACACCCTCTTATTTTGCAAGTATCTATTGTAGCTTCAATTGAGTAACATTTCAACTTGGTGGAAATCTGTGACATACATGTTCGAGGGATTCCCTTGTTAGTGCTCCTTTGTCTCTTGTTATTCTGTTTTGTGTCCATTATTGAGAACAGTTGAATTAATTTATTTTTTTAATTTAATATTTTATAAAAAGTTAATTTCAGGTAACAAGGGAAGTACACGAACATGTACCTCACAAATTCACACCAAATTGAAATATGTTACTCATCTGAATCTACTATTGATGCTTGCAAAATAAGAAATCGTTAAATTTTGTTTCTTTCAAAATAAACCGAAGAAAAAAAAATTGAGCACACATAGCCTTACAAAGACTCTATTGTTAAAGCCATAGTTAAAACGGCATGTGTGTGTGTATTAATGCGCTTGATGGAATATCTTTCCTCCACACACAACAATAAGAATTAATCCACTTCACATGAAAGCAATGGAAGTAGCAGCAGATGACAATTGAATGGATTCTCAAGTTTCTAAACAAACTTATTTTTCATAAATAGATTATTAAAATTATCTAATTACCATCCAGTAAAATTTCTGTATAGTAAATAATAACCATTTCCTTAATTTATTATTATATTTTATTACTTAATTCGGTAATCTTCGTAACTTTTCCGGGGCTGACATCATGAAAATCGACAGCAATGAAATGAGGGCAAGGCTGTCAAGTGATAAGTTCCGTTGGTGAGGGGGTATGTATTGCGATGCTTTATAACTTAAAAATAAGTGAAGAAAATTTTTTTTTTCAAAAACAACGCTTATGGCAAAATTAGGTACACACAGCGCCATCTCTTGAGCAGACAAACAAACATAAGCCAGTTCTATTTCATATTAACCCCCCCGCCCCTTTGGATTTTTTGATAATTTTTTTTTAGATTCATGCATTGTCACCAACCTTATGTATGTATACAAAATTTCAGCAAGATCGAACTAGTGGAAGGGGTTGAAATATTGATCACAAGATTTCATCCACCAAACATGACCCAAATGGCTAAAGTTATACAAGCGTTGTAAAAAATAGTATTCATGGATGCTTACCTCATCTTATAAATTATTTCAAGGCAAATAATTGTACAGCAAAATTAAGATTTTGTGCTTAATAACACTGCTCTAACTGCAATTCTTTGGCAACTGCCGTTAACGATTTTGCTTCCCCCCCCCCCCCCTTACTGCTATGTGATTTTCAACTTTTGAACAAGCGCTACCAAGTTATGCCTGCACGTAAACAAAGAGTGTGCCGTACATCTTCGTGTATTTCCCTTGTAAGTGTAAACATCTTTTAAAATGGAAATGATAAAAAGTTAGCCTTAAATCCAAAAATTTTGTGTTTGCTATTATTAGGCTGTACTTGCATTGAAAGAAATATTTCATCAAGTAGAAATGGAAGATTGCTCATTGAAGCTTTTTCCAAAAATTTTTTCTTCATTGCTTCTTCTGTGTGGAATATTTGTTGATGGTTATGCACCATCTCATAATTCAGACTCTCAAAAAGGATCGTGGCCTCCATTAATTATATGTGATAGGAAGGTGGATAAAACATCTCCTATCAGGTATGTAGCTTTTATAGAAAGCTTTTTTTTCAATTTCCCATTTTCAATTAATAAAAAAAAAGAAAAACAATATTAATTTCCTTGGTTATGGAAAGATTGACTTATCAGTATATTTTCTTATTCTAGAATTGTAATTGAAACATTCCAAGAATTCCTTTTATGCGCAAAGCAAGAAGCTTTAATTGACTTTGTCACAGATAAGGGTACATGGATTCTTTTGGAATCCGTAAATCATTACATTGAAGGAATTGCAGATTTAGCAAGGTTCGTTTTTGTTTTGTTTTTTAAAGAGGATTATTTGCTTCTGTTCTTTAAGTGCATTTTTCATTTCTGGATAGTAGAAAAGATCGTAATAAATTATTAACTTGTCATGGTTCTCAGTAGAGAATGTGTAATTTTAATTTTCACAACTTCAAAGCATTGAGTTCATATTTTGGGGGAAGGGGGGGGGGAAGAAATTACGTAAACCTGCAATAATGTGCACCTGTATTAATCCATGAACACCTTCATACAAAAGAAGATATTTGGCTGTCCTTAAGCCATACAAGTATCACTCTTTTACTCCATCGATATACCAAATTCTTTAAGAGATTAGATAGTTAAAAAACTCTTGAAATGTTATTTTTAGAGTGGGATCATGATATAAAGTGGAAATGTAAAGCTAACTTGTTCAGTTAATGTTCACAAGTCAGATTTCATCTCTACACTATTTTGGGTACACTCCCCCCAGATGTTTCATGTTTATGGTGAGGAGAACGCGTTTTGTAGGTCTACTGAAACCCATTTCTCCACCATCTATTGTGCACTATATGATGGCCCTTTCTTCTAGAAATAGAAGACACTATATGACTTCTTAGTTTGCACTGTAAGAGACTTCCACCGAGAACAGCGAGATCAATTCTGGTGCACTCCTCTTGACAGGCTTTCCATAACCCAGAAAGTGTTCTCAGACGTCTTACATAAAGAACTCTTTTAAGGAGACCAAATCCACAAAAATACATGGGAGAGGCATTGGGTGATTTGACAGGGTTGTCTGAGGATGAGATTATCTATATCCCAGTTTCCTGTTCCGTTGGAGCTCTATATTGGACAGTCGATTTAAAAGTGTGGCTGGAAGATTTTCCTGGTGGATTTGGGAAGAACAGGAGTGTGCTTTTCATTCACCAGCACTGCACTGTTGATGTTTGAATGCATTTGTCTTCTGCAGTTGATAACTTTTGTTACACAATTCTTGGAAATAATGAAATCTTTACACCGTTCTATTAATCTGGAATAATAGTAAGCAGCGTCGGAAAGTGCTATGACATAGTCTTTTCAGAATGATTCAATTTTTGAGGACGTTTTGGCAGCAAATTTGAAAATAAAGAATTGAACAATAAATTTGATTGTTACCGAATTCGCATGTAAAATTTCACGAGCCTCGTGCATTTCAAACTTATCCTACGACGTTTTAACAATCGTCACAATAAACATGAAACAGTTCTCCACAATGACACTCTTTCATTTACTTCCACATTTGCAGACACTGATAATTCATTCCTTGCATATTTCCCAGAGCGCCCATGACTTATTATTTAGCCTGATGCTACATCTTCTTGTTTGGTTTTGCCATCAAGACCACCACCTCTATCCAAAGCAGCTCCATTCAGTTCTAACTTGAAATTTATTCAGTCTTATTTCTCTCAACACAAACACTACGTTCTCAATGTTGATTGTCATTGTTTAATTTACATATTATCTTCATATATATGCACACACCGGTCAATGAATTAGAAACCTTTGTTCAATACGGTATTGACCCTCCTTTGGCTGTAATTACAGAACATACACGTTTTGGCATGGACTCTACAAGGTGTTGCAATGTGGGTAAGGTAATCGCAGACCGTGCATTTGTCAGAGAGACCTTCAGGTCTTGCAGAGTAGATGGAAGCGGATGCCTTCGACGAATATCTCTTTCCAACATGTCCCAAACATTCTCGATCGGATTCAAATCCGGACTTTGCGCTGGCCACGGCAGATGTTGCAACTCTGTGTCATGTTCAGAAAACCACTCCTGAACAATTCTTGCTCGATGGACAGTAGCATTGCCGTCCATGAAGAACCCGTCACCCGATTGTCAAGGAATATCAGGGGACCTTTGCCATACCAACAAAACATACCATGACACCTCCTCCTGCAGCTTGAACTGTGTTCACAACACACGAGGGGTCCATCGCTTCATGGGGCTGCAGCCAAATTCTCTGCCAGCTATCAGTGCAAAACAATGTGTAATGTGACTCGTCCGACCACATCACCTTTTTCCAGTCATCTACTGTCCAGTCAAACTGTTCTTTACACCACTGCAGGTGAACTTCTGATTTGTTGAACTTGACACCAGGGGCTTCCTCACTGGCATGCGACCTCCCATCCGTATTCGCTTCAACTCTCGGTGCATTTTTCTGGAGGAGATGGGTTGCGATGATCCTTCATTGAGGTCTGCCATCAGTTGCTCCACAGTAGACCTTCGGTTTTGCCGCACAATCCGTCTCAGACGACATCAGTCCCTGTCTGTGTTGATTGTTTTTGATCCAAAATTCTGCCGTTTCGACAACTCTTGTGGATTCTGTTTCCACGCATTGAACACCTTGGAGACCTGACCTTTTGAGATACCATTCAATTTTATTGTCCTGGAAATTGTAGCTCCAGCTAGACGGGCTCCACAATAACTCCTTTTTGGAACTCAGACAGGTCTGCTATTTTCCCCATTTTGCTCAACTTGAGCAGCTGCAGCTTGTTCCTACCCTGTAACTGCAGCTTGGAATGAGCATATACCTCACATGATTGCATTCATTTGCACATCACAATCATTTCTGACCTGTGACCCCGCTTTACATAACAGTACAGTAATTCATCACGGGTTTCTAATTCATTGGCTAGTGTGTGTACTTGCTTTGAGTATTAATTTTTATATTAAACTTCAAATATTCTAGGGCCCTGAATAATTTCGCACCTCAATACCTTGCTACAGTTGTTTCTGAACTTAATATATCAATAAGGAGTTCTATGACAAATCATCGTATTGTTGTTTCTGCATTCTTTGCTGAAGTAATGATGTGAAATATTTTAATCTAAGAACTTCTTCATCTCTGCAATACTAATATTTTCCTATTGTTATTTTTTTTTTTTAAACAAGTTGATAAATCAGCGTTGCCATGGTGAAAGTGCCCTGTTAGAGTTACTGTTGAATAGTTTAGTTAGCAGCTTGGTGGATCCTTCCTGTGTTGTAAGAAAATTGTGCATTAGGGGATTAGGTCATATTGGTCAAGTTGGAGCAGATCAGGTAAATTTTTGCCTTTTATCACTATAATTATGCTTTATATTGTATATTATAAATTTAAAAGAAAATGGGATTAACTTTTTGATCTTAGTAAAATTTCAGCAGAAATGTAATTTTATGCATATATGTTCTTTTTTTTTCAGTTTGGTACAATGGAATGGTTTGGGGTAAGTTAATACTAGAAATGCTTGAGTAAGTATTCATTTTCATTATGACTAACTTATATATACTCAAACTTATCTGTTACATTGCAAAGTTTGTCAAAAACAGTATCTTAGAGAAACTGGCAACATCAAACGTACCAGATTTGCCACGCACAAATTCGACATCCTTAACAATGCTGACGCCCCTGTCGCTAAACACTTTAATTCGCTACGGGATGTTAGCATGGTTATTAGAAGTTAGCCAACTCCATTGTTAAAAACGTAATTTGGGAAAACTGTTTTCACCAGATTGCTTCGACGTCAAAGTAGTCCGTTGGCAAAGAGTAGTGAAAACCGCCTGAAAAATCTGAAAATCCATTCTGTGATTTAGGACATACAGAGTAACAGACAGACAGTTAGACAGGCACATGCTCCAGGCAAATAGGGATTAGATAAATTAGAGATAAATAACATACTGTTTATCCCTTTTGGGATAGGTCTCCCCACTATTTTGGGAAGAGACAAGTGATCTGAAGTTCAACTTTAATATACAGTAGAACCTCGTTTTTACGAATCTCAGGGGTCCAATAACATTTATTCGTAAAATCCGAACTTCGTAAAAAACAAACCACAAAAAAAAAACAACAAGTAAATAGGCACTGAAATTTTAATAGGCAGTATTTTTAGTACAAATAGGCTTATGCACCGATTAAGTATTCGAGTTTTGAAAATATTTAAAAATTGTTGTCTGATGCATATTTGAAGTTATATCATTATTTTAATCATTTGAAAATTCAAAAAAACTGTCGAAAATATTGTCTGGTACGTTTTTAGTTGCATACAGATGGTTTTTCAGAGTTTCTAAGGAGTTTTTAATTTGTGAGGATTTGCTTTGAATGTCGTATTTTCCAATTCCTCGTCATTGTCATCTTCATGTTCTTCTTCGCCGCCATCTTTGATAAGATCGCAAATTTCGTTAGAGTTTGATTGAAAATTTAGCTTACTTTTCAGGATTTCCCACTTGGAGAATTGAGATTGAAAATTCAGCTTACTTTTCAGGATTTCCCACTCTTCAAATTCGCTATCATCATCTTCAGGTGGGACTGCAAGTTCAGTTTCACTTTCGTTTGCATTCCTTATGGCACCCTCTGTTGGCGACGGTGGAAACTAGTCCAGTTAATCATCCATCACGACGGCGATAACATAAGCCAAATGTAATACAGAAATAATTGCCGAAACTGTGGATACCGACGTATAAATAATGGAAAATACGAAAACACTAATCCACATCATTTTTTTTTATTTTTATTTTTTTATTTTATTTCGGATTTCACAAATCCTTCATCAGTGAGTGAATACAATGGTAGAAGATACGAAATTTATAGGGAGACAAAAATTAGATCAACCAATCAGGATATAGTAACAACCAATCAAAGAAATTTTACAATTAAAGAAATTATAGGAATTACAGAAAGACTAACTAGAACAAAGCGAGCGATCTCCTTGTTGAGAGGAACTCAAGTCCCGTTATAAGAGCCAACCGCTTATAATAACTTGACAAAGTAGGAATCGATTATTTTTATCAAAAATACAAATTAACCTTGATCATTACGAATAATTAAAAGCAATCACTCAAATCTTTACAAACAAATATTATAATTACAAAAAAAAAAAAAATTGACAACTATAGATAAGAGTGATCTTCCAATTCTTCATAATTTATTTTGTCAAATATTTTGTTAGCGGCAGCCAGGGTAAAACTGGCATGGGGCCATCGTCGCTATTCAATAGGATGTTTGTCGCTTTGTTCTTTACAATTTCGAGGGACTCCATAAGTGTAATAACTTATCATTGTTACAATTGTGAATAACTTCGAACAGATCTTTGAAATAGTCGTGTTGTTCTTTGAGGACATGGTCGGCAGATGAGGATACCCCTGTCTTAGCATACCTAATGCATGCTAAGTGTCCCTTAAGTCGATTCTTCACACCTCTTTTGGAGCTTCCCACGTAAAACTTATTAAACGACGCACATTTTAATTTGTATATGCCAGCTTTATCTTTTGCAGGAATTTAGTCTTTAACGGAACTCAAAGTACTTTTTTTTTTTTTTTTTTGTAATTATAATATTTGTTTGTAAAGATTTGAGTGATTGCTTTTAATTATTTGTAATGATCAAGGTTAATTTGTATTTTTGATAAAAATAATCGATTCTGTCAATAATCGATTACTACTTTGTCAAGTTATTATAAGCGGTTGGCTCTTATAAGCGGACTTGAGTTCCTCTCAACAAGGAGATCGCTCGCTTTGTTCTAGTTAGTCTTTCTGTAATTCCTATAATTTCTTTAATTGTAAAATTTCTTTGATTGGTTGTTACTATATCCTGATTGGTTGATCTAATTTTTGTCTCCCTATAAATTTCGTATCTTCTACCATTGTATTCACTCACTGATGAAGGATTTGTGAAATCCGAAATGCGCATCTGAGGAAATAAAATAAAAAAAAATATTAAAAAAAAAATTGATGTGGATCAGTGTTTTCCATTATTTATGCATCGGTATCCACAGTTTCAGCAATTATTTCTGTATTACGAAGAACCATGTCACAAGGTTGCCACTACGAAGAGAAGAGCTCCGAAGAACTAGGAAAGATGCTGTTCAAGATTAACCTACAGATCAAGACTACCAAGGCCAATCTCTGGTTTTTGCTCAAATGTTAAAGTCAAAATTTTTACCTAATTTTATTAATACTGTAAAAATCCCCAAAAGTATACTGAACAAGGTGAAGATATCCATTAGAATTAAGTTACTCATTCATACAATCAATAACTTATTCGGAAAGTTAAGTGAATTAGAAGTAAAGGGATATCACCTCCACTTAGTACTCGGAGCTAGGTTAAATCCTTTTGAATTTGAAGCAATTCTAAAAAAGATTTATACTGTTTATTATAAAACGGGCAAAAAATATCAAAATTTGACCAAAAAATTTAGCAAATTACAACCTAAAAAACCCCATGCACCTGAAGTGAAGTATGATCTTGTTCTAAACAAATCTAGTTACACCTTCACCAAAGAAGAAAACTCATTATTAGCTAAAGGGTTAAAATTTGCTCATTGTGATTTTAAAAAAGACCTATTGTCCTCGTTAGTGGTATTCTAAATTGTAAACCAGGTGGTAACCAACTGTTTAAAGAGTTGTGTACCCAACAACTTATCAAAAACGTTTCAACCTACCCTGTTAGCAGTAAGGATCATAATATCTGTAAGACCCTTATATCACTTAAAAAGAAGCCAGTCTATTACCTGAAAGACGACAAGTCTAATCGACTAGTAATTGTTGACAAAACTGACTATATCGATTCCGTCCAATCGATGTTAGAAGAAGGACCATATGAAAAACTACCAAAAAACCCCCTATCAAACCTAGTTAGAAAAACCAAAAGTTGTATCAAGAACTGTATATTCATTTTCCAAGATGTTCAGAGACGGTTTGTACCTAGCAACCCTCTCATACCCCGACTATATTGTCTGCCTAAAACGCACAAACCTGGTAACAAATGACACCCCATAGTAGACTGCATCAACTCCCCAACTCACGCACTAGGCAAATACATGTTAGAAATTTTTCTAACTAAATTAAGTTTACCAGGATGTGACTTTTCACTGAAAAATAGCATAGAATTAAGTATGGCTATAAAAGATTCTAAACTAATAGAAGGGGAAAAATTGATATTCTTTGATATCGAGTGCCTCTACCCCAGTATACCGCTTAAAGGGACTTTAGATTTCCTCGAAGAAATTCTAGAAGACAATGACATCCCACTAGGGATTATTAAAGACATCATGATAGTTATGCGGTGTATTGTTTTTAATAACGTCTTTAAGTTTAACGACCAATTTTACCGAATGTTAAATGGCACACCGATAGGTAGCAGTATTAGCCCCTTTTTGGCGAATCTGTTTATCAGAAAGTTAGAAAACGTTGCATTTAGCACGTTCGACTACTTCCCATCAGTGTGGCATAGATATGTCGATGACAGTTTTTGTATTTTCAATACTAACAAAGGTGATGTAGTAGAGTTTTTAGCAGCCATCAACAAATTAAGCCCATATATAAAGTTTACAATGGAAGAGGAACAAGACCAAGCACTTGCTTTCCTGGACCTCAAAATTATTAGAGTAGAAGACAGCCTAGAATTTGAAGTTTATAGAAAGTTTAACTTTGTCCCTGCCTACATTAGAAGTGATTCAAACCACGGTAAGGCACACAAATTAGCAGCATATCACCACCAAATTAGGCGAGCTCTAATACTACCATTAAAGAATGAAGCTAGAGAAAATGAACTCAATCTAATCCAATCGTTCGCTAGTCTCAATGGATTCAATAGTGATATGGTAAATAAAGTAGCGATTAAAATCAAATCGCACTTAGATTTAGACAAGGTCACCACCCTAAGGCAGATGAACAACATCGACTATAGGAAGTCGTTGGTGCTCCCCTATAATGTCAGGTTAAACAAAGGTTTTAAAAATATTTGCAGAGAATTTGAGTACACAATTGTATACAAGAGCTCAAACACCATAAAAAGTACTTTGAGTTCCGTTAAAGACCAAATCCCTGCAAAAGATAAAGCTGGCATATACAAATTAAAATGTGTGTCGTGTAATAAGTTTTACGTGGGAAGCTCCAAAAGAGGTGTGAAGAATCGACTTAAGGAACACATAGCATGCATTAGGTATGCTGAGACAGGGGTATCCTCATTTGCCGACCATGTCCTCAAAGAACAACACGACTATTCCAAAGATCTGTTCGAAGTTATTCACAATTGTAGCAATGATAAATTATTACACTTATGGAGTCCCTCGAAATTGTAAAGAACAAAGCGACAAACATCCTATTGAATTAACGTCAAGAAAGAAAACAGATATAAGTCGAGATAATAACTTTATTATCGAAACATATCATGAGTATACACAAGAAACCTTCTTGTTATATGGCTGTTCAATGAATCTGTCTTCAGTTTCTATAACTGCTTCAATGCGAGATCGAAACTGTCGACATGCGCAAATCAAATGGTCATGGTTCATATTGGTCATTACTCAAACAATGGCAGCTTTCAATTCATCTTCGGCATGATGGGCATGTTCATTGACCTCTCTCTCCACAACGCTCCATACGTACTAGTCCAACGGAATTCAGGTCAGGGGAGTTAGGAGACCAAAGATTAGGGTTTATGTGATCATGGAAGTTGTCTGCCATCCATTCCTGTGTCATGCGAGACTTGCGTGCTGGGGCAGAGTCTTGTGAAACACGTAAGGCTTTCCGTTGCGTAACATACGAGTGATATCTGATGTTTTCATGGACAACATTTCTGATAGTTCCTTCCGGCACATGGAGATCTTTGGCAAGTGACCTCATGGATGTTTTGGGATTGTCATCGATGGCCTGCTGCATTTGCTGAATAAATTCAGGTGTTTTGATGATGTCAGAGCTTGAGGCATGCTTTTTACGCTTTGCTACTAATGCAACATTGCCATCTTCGGTCTCCAACTCCTTCCACACTTTGTGGATGAATGATCTTGCGACCTTTAGAAATCGTGATATCTCTAAATCGCTGTGCTCTGCCTTTATTGCCACGATTACTGCATATCTCTTCATGATTTGCGTTACTTGATGGTCCGCCATTTTGTTTTCCGGAAATGGAAAGGACATGGACATACAATTTACTATAGTGCAGCAGTAGCCAAATGAAGGTGTGTCCTCAAATACCTTATGCACCCTGTATGTTTGGCTAAATTCAGTATTTTGATATTTATAATCTGTACACATTGAGTGATAAATTTTGAGAGATATTCTTTACATGAAACTTAATTTGGACAAAACTGCTCATAATTTTTTTTTTTTTATCAAATCAGTAAGTCAAAGTTCATAGAGTCTCCTTGTTAATATTATCATTGGGCCATCTTTTGTTCTTTTAACTATTTTAAGTTGACATAGATTTTATCAATATCAAATGAGGAATTGTGGTTTCTGTGCGTATTTTGTTTGTTATTACTGTTTGCCCACCGTTTTTTGGCATTATACCATTAGTACTATCTCTAAGCTTTGACAATTGTGGGTTCAGTTTCATGATAGCCCTTTTCACCTCATCTGATAGTGGGATCGGTATCTGCCAGTTGTAGAGGCCAATTCAAGAAGGTAAAATCTCCATCATGCACTTCAAACCATCTGTGCACTGTGTGATTATGATATTGAGCAGTGGTTCCCAAACATATTTGGCCTGTCACCTCTTGTTTAGAAAAAAATACTCAGTGCCCTCTTGACTTGAATGAAAGGGGGGAGGGTAGTTCAAATTTCATCTCTTGTTCTACGCATTAGCAATAATTGGGTGTTGAGTGGGCAGTGTTACTCTGAGCCTTTCCTGCTGGATAACGATTTTCCTTTGTGTAAGTTCTGGAAATGTAAATCCTATCTTATGATGCAATGGACAGTTGTGCTAGATATCCCTGCCCCCTGGCCATGGCAGTTTGTTTTGTGGGTTCTCTTGTTGCATTAACTACCATATCAATTCGTTAAGTCGGTCATTTATTTTGAATTTTTTGATTTCTGATTCCAATAGGGACATATGTACCTATTATAACTTATACTCATTTTTTGATGCTCTATTGGAATCATAAATCAAAATAAAAAAATTCAAAATAAATTGGCAACAGAACAACTGACTTCACAAATACCACGCTGTTTTTATGTGTCTTTGGTACTCTTTTTTGGCCATGTCACATGGGTACAGTGAGTGTAAAGCCAACCAGGAAGCAAGTGTGAGGGCTCTGTTCCCAAACCCTTGCTGTGCTGCACCTTGCCCTGTGTGTACATGCTACGCATTTGACAAGGCAGGGCTAACCATGCATAGCTACTTTCCTCTGCAGAGAGCCAAACTGATACAGTCGAATCTCGATAAGTGGACAGCCTCGGTACCGAAGAAAATATCCACTTATCTGTTGTAGGGATTTTCATTTAAAAAAAGGACACTACTCAACACTATGTGATTTAAACAGTGTCTAATGTTTAATTTAACAATATAAAATTATCAGTTATCACAAAACAAAAGAATATTCTGCTTCTGCATTTGTTGATTGTTTTTTTTCAAATACTAATCCCGTAAGTCTTCTGTCATCCATGCTTTGCCTCATAGGGTAAATTAAGTTAACTAAATTCTATTTTTTAGAGAAAGTTTATGTATTCCTGCAAAAGCTGGGTGTCTTCACAGAAGGATGCTATGTACTAAATTCTGAATGACCCTATACGGAGTTTATATAGTGACTATTTAAAACTTTTTATAGGTAAGAGCAAATCACTAATGCTTAATAACTATGCATAGACTCCTATGATTTGGGTAAACGGCATTATACAATTGCTCACCACGGTTTGAATTTCACTTACACAAACGTTAATTCCAGAAGAGATGTCTGACCTAGTCTGATGTGATCGTATAGTGTTAATATTTGTACATTGATTGTGCTGCAAATTGTTTATTACAACTAGAAATACCCTTCCCTCTCAAGAGAAAATAGAATCACCACCCACTCAATTAAGCAATATTGAAATCTTAACGATAAAGAAGAACAAAATTTATTATTTAATATGATCTAATTTTATTAACAAGTAAGAGGAATAATAAAATAAACAATATTACATAAATTGAGCTAAATTAATTATATGTGAATCTCCACGATCACCTTGAAGATGATGCTCCTGCTGTGTTGGGTGCTCGTACCGTGCTTTCTGTTCCGGCAGCGCTGGCTGCTCTCATCGGGCTAGTCGCTCTTGATGTGCTGACTGCCCCCGCCATGCTGGTTGCTGTCACCATACTGGCTGATCGTCGTTGTTGGCTCACTAACGTCTGCAGGTGTTTGCTTGCCTTATCGCTTCTCAATGGTGTATAAGTCTATGCTTACACCTGATTGCTTTAACAAGTACCTGTGATGCCCAGCTTAATCGTCCCACTGAATCCTGCGATGTTTTTTCACACGATCGTCCCATACAGCAATCGCAATAGTTCGTTGCCTGATTAAGAATTCAAACGAGTGGTCTGTATTTAACTTATGCAGAGGTTTCTTAAACAAGTATCATCTACAGATGATTCACTCAAGATTTTTCTTTCACAACACTTTGTTATTAAGCACCATGCATCCCATGTGCTCTCTTGAGCTTCCCATCACTCAGATTTACAACTCATGCCACACCATGATTCGCAATCAGTGATTGCCATTTTCCTGTGCTACTGCTTTTATACACACTTTTATTGAACTTCACTTGTTTGTGTGTTTGTGCGCAAATTCTGTAATGAATAATTAGCCTACTTCCTGACTACCTACAGCTCTGCAACTTTCTCCAGCGCTGTCTTATTGATGACAATGCATGTTTCAATTGTTAGTTTCACTAGTTTTTCATTTATTCGTATTTATTTAATGTTTAAGTTTAATATGTGTACAGTGCAATCATGACGTAATGTCTCCTTGTATTGTTGTTTATTGTTATCATTGTTAATTGTCGTATGCAATTGTTGTTAATTTGATCATCAACGCTTGCTAAGTTGTTGATTGCAACCTCTTTGGGGAGAGGACTATTTATGATTAGCCAGAATAATGCATTGTAAACATGCGTTGATAGAGACGTAGCCGACTGGGCAGACTTCTAAGGTTTTTTTTTGGTTTTGTAGTTATCATATAAAAACTTATTTTTTTAAAATAAAGACTAAAAAGAATAAAATATATAAAATAAAAATTTTAAAGCACACATATTCACCTTAAAAAGTGCAGTAAAAAGTAAAAAAATCTAATTTTTATTTTTTATATTTTAACTCCCTCATTTTCAGGATTCTCCCTTCCCCCTTTAAACTTACACAAATCCCATTTGTTAAATTCTCGGTGTCCCTCGAAACTAATAGCATTTGAAGCATTTTATCTATCGTTCTATTCCGTGAGTAACCAAGGCAATGCTCTCATCCGGCTGTGGATGAAACAATCTTCTAAGGCAGGAACACGTGACGAGAAATAAAAAAAAAAAAGAAAAGATCGCCGAGATTAAATAAAAGTTTAAATATCAAATATGCTTAATTGAACCAGATCAATAAATGTTGCTCTGAGAAACATGAATTAAAAAGTCTTATAATATGCCAAGTTTTACATATGTGAAGTATAAAATTGATTGATAAATAAATAATTAAGAAAATGAGTGTTAAACGAGAATGAGACATGGATTTGCTGTATTAATAGCAAATTCATTTTGATAATATGAATTATATTATCACATTTATAAGTGGAGTATACATATTATATAGAAATGTCTGCCAATCATCAGAAACAGTAGAGAGAGTTTGCCTGCCAATGATACACAGTGCATTTTAAGTATTTTAAACCGTTAACAGGAGTTTATACAAATAGTAGCATAGAAATTCATCCACTTAAGCGGACTTAAAATGCATTGAAATCACCTGCAGAAAAACGGGACTGTATGCTTAGTATCCAATTACGCAGATTATCCACTTATCAGGTATCCATTTACCGAGGTTTGACACTACATACCGAAGCATAGCCATTGTTGTCCTTGCTATAAAGACGTAAACTTAGAGGTTCTATAACCCCCCACCTAGGTGATCACATCAACACTAAATAGTCCATCAGACAAAGCATAAAATAATCTATAGAATGACTATACACATAGTTAGAGTGTATTTCTATAAGGGAATCTATTTTTAATAAATTGTGAGGTTATATTCAATATTTACCCATTCATCAAATTAGAACTGTTTGTAATCAGATGACAATGATTTTATAAACTTAATCGTTTAATCAGCCAATTGGTTTCATTACTTTAAAAATTCACTGTTTAAAATTTTCATTCAATAGGAGTTTTCTTTTTCTATAAATAGGTTCATAAATATTCTACAACCGTTTTATCAGCAATGTTAGCTGGTTTAGATGATAAAGATGACCCTCAAGGTGAAATTACATTAGAATCCATGAATGGTCTATCCAAAGTATTGACTGAAATAGACCCATCACTTGTTCATCCAGTTCTCATCAATATTGTATTGAGAATTCGTCCGTGTTTTGAAAATGTAAGTAGCATTGCTTTAAGTGACTTAAATAGCTTGAATTAAATTGGAATCCAGAATGTATAGAATTAATAGAGGTTCTATAGTTCTATAAATTCTTGAAGTTCATAGACCCCTTAACCCTGAGTTTTGCTTGTGAGCTGTTACTTGCTAGAAGATGTTACACAGAGACACTAAACAGATAAAGTTAACAAGAAATTAGTTTGAGATTAAATTGCATAGACATCAATATTATACATTGAAGAGCCAAAACATTTTGACCATCACCACATTGGTGAATGAACTCATCTGGATCATGTGGAAGGCACGCAATTAAGTGGGAATGGTTTTTAACTGCTGCTGGAGAAGGTAAGGAATCAGTCTTGCACTTAATTTTGCGAGTGATGGGAGAGGCTGCTGATCTAAGCGAATTTGATAGAGGGCAGATTGTAATGGCCCAAAGACTCGGAACGAGTATCTCCGAAACAGCACGACTGGTAGGTTGTTCATGATCTGTCATTGTTAGTATTTATGCAGAGTAGATAAATGACGGTGAAACCAGCAATAGATGCCAAGGTGTTAGACGTCCACGTGTCATCAAAGAAAAAGGACGTCGGAGACCTCCCATTGGTAAAGCAAGATCGGCACCAGACAGTGGCTCAGCTGACAGCCCAATACAAAGCAGGTCCAAGTGCAAGTGTTTCGCAACACACAGTTCAGCAGACACTGTTGGATATTGGACTACGCAGCAGACGTCCAACTCGTGTGCCTCTGTTGACCAAGCGCCATTGTCAAGTATGCCTACAGTTGGCCCGGAAACATCGAGACTGGACCACGGATAAGTGGAAGAGAGTTGCCTGGTCGAATGAATCATAATTTCTTATTCATCACGTCGATGGTTGTGTCAGGGTATGCCGACTTCCAGGCGAAAAGTTGCCCCCCCCCCCTCTGTACAGCAGGCCATACACAGGCTGATGGTGGCAGTATTATGCTTTGGGGGACGTTCTCATGGACGGCTCTGGGACTTGTAGTTGTGGTAGAACGGACCATGAAAGCTGCGGAATATCTGGACATCATTGCGGACTATCTGCGGATCAGTTACACCCTGGAAATGGAATCTTGGAATTTACATGGCGTCTGTCTTCTCAACTAGAAATGGAATCTTCCAGCAAGAGAATGCCCCATGTCACGAGGCTAGAATTGTGTTGGAGTGGTTCGAGGAGCATAAGGATGAATTCCAATTAATGTCCTGGCCACCTAACTGACCGGATCTTAATCCGATAGATCATGTTTGGAATGTCATGGAGCAGCAGCTCAGAGCTCAAACATTACCATGTCGGGATATCTCGACTTGCATGACCACTGCTTAGACATTTGGTACAACCTATCTCCAGTCATCTACCAAGAACTTGTGGCATCCATGCCAAGGCGAGTTGCAGCTGTTTTGCAGGCCATAGGTGGCGCAACACATTATTGAGTAGATGGTCATAATGTTTTGGCTCTTCAGTGTACACTATTGGCCATGGAAACTGCTACATCCAGAAGGAATCACCCAGAAGACTGGAAGGTCAGAATTCTGTTTGTTGAGAGGCTAATCACTATTCCATAGTGTCGTTCTCACAAAGAATACCACCATCCAGACCCATTTGAATAGGGTCTATGGTTGGATTACATGAAGCCAGATAGTTGGCTCGTCAGAAAGCCAGGGTATGCATTTACCATTGTCAGACAATGTGTGCAGGCATGGATGTGTACAGTTTGCACTTCACATTGAATAGGTACTTGTTCTCTAAGGTGCACTAGAGTTAGAGAAGATCAACATATCTTGCCAATGTGCAGTAGCAGCAAGTGGCACCATATCCAGAGAGCAAACAAAACCAATTATTTCATCACATATTCAAAGTAAACATCATCCTCCTTAATTTGAAAAATTCATTTAAATTTTCAGGAGAAACCAGAAATTCGTGCCTCAGCATTCAATCTGTTTGGCGATCTTGCAAAGTTTGGGAAAGATGAAACTAATGCACAATTTCTAGAACAAATTCATAGTAATTTTGTTACAATCTTACTTCACCTGAATGATAATAATGAACTTGTCATTAGGGTAAGCAGTCCAAAAAAGCTAAGTAATTTTAACCTATATTAATAATTAATTAAAAGCATCATGTTATGTTTTGATTTTATTTTTTTAATCTTTTCTAGTCTTGTAAGCATGTGTTGCGTCTTATAGGCCCTTTGATAAATTCTGAAATGGCTAATAATATGTTTCAAAAGCATCTTCGTGATGATGCGGTTCTGTACTATGAAGAATTCTTAAGTGATTTAACCAAAATTTTGGTGAGTTTGAAAATTTTAATAAAGTATTCATAAAATTTGAAATGTTATTCATTGATTTACGTTAAAAAATTAATTTTTAATGAAACAAACAGGATTAGCAGAAATCCATTATGTATCACACACAATTATACATAGAAATAAAAGTGACTGGGAAATAATTACAAAATAAAATGATATTGTAGCAATTGAAATTAAGTGATATCATTTGAGTCAATATTCAGTGTCCTTGTGTCGGAGTTTATTATATTGTTGACAACATCAAATACATGTATGGATTCTTTTCAAAACTAAGTTGGTTTTTCAAAAACTTTTCTTTGTCAGTCTTCAAAATCTTTTCTTTGACTTCTTATTACCACGACTTCATATGTTAATATTTTCTGGAGATCTTTTATGAATTTCACTACGGACATAATTTCTTGCATCGGTCCAAATCTGTGTTTGTTGGTGATTATATGGTCTGCGAAAGCCGATTTATGATCACAATTTACCCAAGATCTTTATGTTCATTGAATCGTTCTTGGAAAGACCTTTTAGTGGATCCTAGATAATAACATCCACATGACAGCCAGGTAAATGACATCGAGCTGGCTAACCAAGACAGCGAGCGATCACAATAGCTCTGTGTTGAATGCAGCATACGTTGAATGCAAGCAGAGTGCTGGAACTACAGCGGCAGATGATTTGTCTAGTGGTAGGGAAAATTTGCCATAGACAACTGACTGCGATAGTTCCTCAAATCAACTAGTTTTTGGCGCAGTGCTACTGCTCTGCCTTGGTGGAAGAAATATCTCATCAGTTCGATCTGGAGAACGACACATCAGTTGGATGTGTGAAGTGCAGACTTTTCAAGAGCTCATTAGAAAGTGCTATGTCTATTCAGCGTGGGACATCAGAATAAGATAGCAAGAAACAGATAAGATTGTGACCATTGAAATTTTGCAAATTACCCGACTAACTAGCAATTGAAGCTAATCTTTACTTAAATAGCACGCTTAACATTAATGAACAGTATCTTACTGATTAAAATTAAGAAAGGAATGATGGCTCCAAATCCTCAGTGTTCTTTATTAAACGTTATTTGTATCTTTGATCAATATCACTTAGAATTATACCATAGTAACACATTAACATTTTGCTTTTTTGATTTTCTTTTTCTATTGCTTTGACTTTGATAAATAAAGTGTATTTTCAATTATAGTGGAATTTTCTTTTAATAGTAAAGCATTAATTTAAGGTCACTAACTTAAATAAGGGGAAGGGCTGAAGATAAATAAATTTACGGTTATTGCGGGCACAACTCAAGGGAAGATAAATGAAAGAGGAGTACACTATACGATCTAACGGAAGAAATGTAATTAAATTACATATTGATTGATACAGGGTGACAATTATTGAGCTATATGAAATAAAACATCAAATTTTCAAAAACTACTTAGTTCAAAAATTTTATTCAAATGTTAAAAGTAACTGCAGATATTCAGATTTAGTTTATGACATATTCGATATGTTTGCCATCAATAGCTATGATGTAGCACAGACCAATAGCAAAATTCTGCAAAACTCACTAAGTGTCGAGACATCAATGCTTTCGATGACCTCCTGAATGGCGGTTTTGAGCTCGGCGATAGTTTTGGGGTTATTTTCGTAAACTTTGTCTTTAATATTGCCCCACATAAAGACTCAACAAGGGTCAAGATTAGGAGAATATGGCGGCCAAGCGATTCCCATTCCAGTGGCCTCTGGGTACCTTAAAGCCAGAATGCGTTCTCCAAAGTGCTCTTCCAGGCCTTCAAACACTCTATTAGTCTGATGGGGCCGTGTTCCGTCCTGCATGAACCACATCTTTTTGAAATCTGGGTAACTTTGGATAATAGGGATGAGATCATTTTCTAAAATTTTGACATATCATTCAGCAGTCACTGTGCCTTCAATGAATATCGCACCGATTATTCCGTGACTTGATATTGCACACCAAACAGTTATCCATTTAGGGCGGAGAGACTTCTCAATCGCAAAATGGGGATTTTCAATCCCCCAAATGCAGCAATTCTGCTTATTGACTTAACCATCCAAATGAAATTGGGCTTCGTCGCTGAACTAAACCACATTCACATCAAAAAAATCCCAACATGCCGTGTATTCAACCGCCAAGTTTTATCTGAATCTCGTCAAATGTTCAAAAGTTTCAAGCTTCTTTTTTTTCGTTTAGCTCAATAATTGTCACCCTGTATGATGGTTCCAATGTGGATTCATCGAATTTTCTAAGGTGAATGCATGGTGGACCATTATTGTTGCCATAAGTTTAATTTGAGGGCACAAATTAAGGAATACAAGGGGATATATCACATATTAATCTATGCTAACAATCTTGCTGCTTAAGTGTTCATAATTATGAATGTAAGCAAACAAAATAGAAAAATTTATAATGTAAGGGAAAGAGTATAAAAAAGGGGGAGGGGGCTAGAATAGGTATTCATATTTCATTGATGATTGTTGAACTAGTTCCTTTTTTGTAATTTTTGATTTTGACTTAATATTTACAGGTTAAAGATTTCCCAGAAAAAATGTCAGTGTACTTAACTACTGCAGGTGTTTACTTTAAAAGCTCTTGCCCTGTAATCCAGGGAAATGCAGCATTGTTTGCAGGTTAAAAAAAACAAACTTTCTTGATTTTAATGTAAAGCATTATTTAAAAGAAATATGTTAATTGATGGAATATTGTTGTAGGCTTCATAATAGGAAACCTGTCAACAGAGATGCTAGCTGATTTAGCGATTGAATCAATATGTACAGGTAATTTTATTATTAAATAAGTAAAGGTATAAAAATAAAGAAACTCTTTCATCACAACAAAATAAGAATAAAAAAGATACGACCTGACATTGGAAGTGCTTTTCGACAGCTTTGCTATCATCATTCAGCAGCCAAGGAGAACACCAAAGTGAACTGACTTGAACGAAACAGCTAAGTATTCATAGTGAACATGCGACAATGAAAAACCAATGAGCTAAATAACAAAATAGAACCCTCATTGATTGGACAACTGAGTCACCCATTGGATTAATGATGATTCACCAATGGGGCCCGTGTCTGAATTTAATAACAGATTTTTATCTTTTTTTTTTGTATAGCCAGCTCTCTAAAACGTCCAGTAGGTGCTTTTTATTTATTGACTGTATTAAATTTAAATTTTCTAGCGAAAAATCATGGCTGGTATCTACTGAATGCTTGGCTGTGGCAGACTAGTTGCTCCTCCCGAACCGTCTGTGAGCAATGTGTTCTTTGAATCTGGTTGTTAGATTGCGTGACATCTGCCCTTTGTAAATCATCTTGCATTGTGACATCTGGCTTCATATAACTTAGATTTCTTATGAAGCTAGATGTTTGCAATGCCAGATGGTTTACAAAGGACAGATGTCACGCAATCTAGCAACCAGATTCAAGGAACACATTGCTCACAGATGGTTCGGGAGGAGCAACCAGTCCGCCATAGCCAAGCATTCATTAAATACCGGCCACGATTTTTCGATAAAAAATTTAAAATTAATACAGTCAATAAATAAAAAGCACCTACTGGATGCTTTTGAGAGCTTGGCTATACAAAAAACTGAAAAAATCTGTTATTATATTCAGACACAGGCTCCATTGGTGAATCATCATTATTCCAATGGGTGACTCAGTTGTCCAATCAATGATTGTTCTATTTTGTTATTTAGCTCTTTGGTTTTTCCTTATCGCCTGTTCACTATAAATACTTAGCTGTTTTGTTCCAAATCAGTTTACTTTGGTGTTCTCCTTGGCTGCTGAATGATGATAGCAAAGCTGTCTAAAAGTGCTTCCAGTGTCAGGTGATATCTTTTTTATTCTTATTTTGTTGTGGTGAAAAAGTTTCTTTATTTTTATACATTTAATTATTACTATCTATATAATTTTTTCCAATATTTTTTTATTAAATAAGTACTAAATAATGTTTTAATCTTTTTTTTATAATTCAGTTTTTAAACATTTCTCTTTGATATATTATGCATGTATTATTGCAAGTAAAATATCATGTCTTTTTAGCAATGAATAAAATAAAAAATGGCATTATCTTCCTTTTTTTCCTTTAATCACAATGGACACTGTTTATATTAAAGTCAGGGGTATAAGAAATGCAAGATACAAGATATGAATCTGTTGTATTTGACAGTGACAAAATGTTCTCCCTTAAAAAGTTGTTCTCCCTTTTTTTTTTTTCTTCTAGAAAATCTCGTTCTTGCTCTATTTTTATTTTGCCTCTGAAATAAATTAAATATTGAATCAAAATTTTTTAGATTTCACTTCAATAAACATAGCATTGTATCAAAGGGAAGATGCCATTAATTGATTACTAAAACAGTGCTTCTTCCTATTAGCAAAGAATGGATGAGAGAAAGAAGGAAAAGATTCCATATTTTGGTCTTTAAATTTTTTTCCAAATACCCAACAGTATTCCTGTATAAATTTTTGGGGTCCAGGCATAAATAAGTTACCATGAGATTTATTAAATGCTTAACCACTGCCCCTCTGTGCCATCACATTCTTTCATCCCTGTCATGATCTCCAAAGGGAACGGGATCAACTTATTCCAAGGACCTGTGTTTTAGAGAATAGGTGGTGGGAAGTGTAAAGAATTAATAATTGGTCATCCTATTTAAGTATTTTAAGATTAATTTGTATATAAATGAAAACATTAAGAGAGATAATTAAGCTTTAGTCCCATGTATTGATAAATCTAACCCAATATACACACACGGTGTTTTTAAAGTTATCAAACATTACAGATGGGGGACACCAAAACAAACAATTTTTATCATTGTCTGGCTATGGGGGAGAGAACTGATTAACATGCAGATGAAAAAACACAATGTAATATAAATTAGTTTATTGACATGTGAAAACAATACTGACAAAGTTGTTCAAAGTGTCCACCAGCCATTTCCATATACAGTCGAATCTCAATATCTCGAATCTCATTATCTCGAAAACCTCGATATCTCAAAAATTTTCTCTTTTTCTGGTTTTTCACTTTTAATTCAATGGAATTTTCCCTCATTATCTCAAAACATTTTCTCTGAAAACCTCGCTATGTCGAATTTTCACTTCACGTGCTTGTGTAAATACATTAGAGCAGTGTTTCCCAAACTGGGGTTCGCAACATCTTTCAAGGGGTTCACTAAAATTTTTCTGCAATGGCATTATTATATTGTACTGTCCGCATGCTACGAGAAGACCGCTGAGTTGCTTAATGTGCTCGTATGTGTCGCCGCAGTGGCAGATGAATCTATTCAGTGTAGGGAAACAAATAGCTAAATTTGAGTCGATCTATGTTTCATCAATAGGACGATTTTCTTCTTATTTTTTTCATATTTCTCAGTATCTATCTCTCCATCCAAACGTTTTCCTTTGTTTGAAAACACGGCTAGAACTCATTTTTGCGCTACTTGATTTTAGCCCTTTTCCTCCCTTCATAACTATAGACTAATCTGCAACAGCAGCGACACATTAAGCAACTCAGCGGTCTTCTCATGGCGTGTGAACAGTATGCATGTATGTTTGTATATTTATAAGTTAGTGGTTCGTGCTACTCAGATCTTTATGAAAAGGGTTCGCGAGTCGAAAAATTTTGTGAAAGGGGTTCGCAAATCGAAAAAGTTTGGGAATCACTGCATTAGAGAGTTAATATTTTTTTCACCATGAGAAATTTTTCATACCAAAATGTCACTTTGATTAGTTAGACGATTCTCGTGCATTCGAAAAAAAATTAACAAAATATTTTTCGATCTCCTTGGCAAATCTGTTGCATACGAGATGTTTCAGCATGTACAGTTTATGCGTTTCTGTTCTAATGGTACCACTTGTATGTAACGTAATTCTCTGTATACATACCATTTTATTGCCTATTGTTATCTGTACTCTCACAGTACCTTTATTAACTTAAAAATTTTGGTTTAAAAGTAATCCTCCATATCTCAAATGCGTTTTCTGTTCCCGTGAAATTCGAGATATCGAGGTTTCACTGTATGCATTACATAGACGCAACATTGATCCCCGCATGTGTGAAGTGTGCGGGGCCCCTATGTTGGGATCACATCCGTCTCAGAATATCCAGCGGTACATCCTCCAGGAGCTCGGGCATCACATCAACAATAAAGTGAAGATAGTTATGTCCATTGAGGTGAACTGGCAGAATGTATGAGCCAACCAGTATTTCACCAACAATCCCAGCCCATATGTTGACACAATTAATGTTGTGTGAATATCCCTTTTATCAGGAATTTTTTAATGCATGCACATCTTTTTGTAATGTGCATTCATTATCACACTTTCTCTGTGTGATCACTTTTTTCCTCACATAAGAACGATTTGTAGCTAAATTTTATTCAATTTCCTTATAAAGTCTGTTACCCCCTTCCTATCTTGGATAACAATGTAGTTACGCAAATTCCAGTACAGGGAATGAATAGGAACTTTAGGATACTCTCTCTGGTGGAGCACCTTTCATCATCTCAAATATGCAAATTAGGGCACATCCAAATTCTATCTCGAAAACCATAAGAGATGAACAAATGTGCAATTGTTTTTGTTTAACAGCAAATTCCAAACAAAACAAAAAAAGTTAATTTCAACCAAGTTTCCGATGCCAGATTACAAGAAACATCCCCAAACTATCAATGCTTTCGAATGTTTAAATGTTCCTTTGGTCATACGTGGTTTAAAAGCAGTACCATTCTTCCGCCACACTATTTGTCATCGATTATTTTGAAAAATTTCAAACTTGGATTCATCGCTCCATATGATTTTTTTCCAAAATGCCTGAGATTTATTCAAATGGGTTCGAGCAAAGGCCAGTCGCTTATTCTTGTTTGTATGTGAAATTAGAGATTTTTTCTCGCCACTCTTCCGTGAAATTCTTTTTCATTCAATCAACGAACTATTGTTTTAAGGCTGACTTTCAAGTCCAAGTCATCTTTAATTTCTTTGGTTGTTGTGTTTGGATTTTATTTTCACTTGCTTTAAGATTCGCCGATCAGTTCATTCGTCAGTTTCCCTCCTTTTTCCGGATCTGTGGAGATTTTTAGCCGTTCCATACTTTTCTAGCTTTAGCAGTATTTTTCTGACAGCTTCGTGACTAATTCCGAATATTTTTAGCAACTTGTCGATTGCTGTAACCGTCCGTAGCCATTCCAAAAATGTCTAATCTCTCTGCTCCACTGAACTCCCGAGTTTTAGGCATTCTGTTAGCTAATATTCCAAAATAATGCAAACATGGAATTATAACACATGGAAAAACAATCGGTGATTATTACATAACCTTACTTTATTACTTGAAGTCTTCTAATTTTAAAATTCTCATGCAGAAATGACTGGCAACTTAGTTTTGTCTAGTTGCAGACTTCCATTCCCCCTTCATAGAGTGGTAGCTCCTTATTTTACGTTTTCATGTGCAAATTCACTTTAAAATTACTTTTACAAAGTTTATAATTGTTTGATTTTACAGACTGTTTAAATTAATTTCATGAGATTGTCAGAATGTCACCATATTTTGCGACAAAAAGTTAACATGATGATATTGGCAAGTAGCACTGTAGCTGGACGTCGTATTAAATTATATTCAGTATGATAATGGATTGCTGAATGAAGTGTTACAGAAGAATCCTTATCTGTGAAAATAAGATCATTCAAGTGAAAAATATAACGATGGATTACATTAATTAAAAAATAAAAATAAATGTTATTAAGCTCAATTATGATTACATAAATGTTGTTAGTATTTATGAGTTGTTTAAACCATTACATTACAGCAATAATAATATATTTTATTAATTTTAACAAAGCCATTTTGAGATTTTTAACATTAATTGTAAAGCAGTATGAACCCCTATTGCAATTATAGGCAATAAATTTAACATAAAAAGGAAATACGTGTAATAAAGCTAATATTCACATTAGAGCCACATTGTTAGACCTTCAACTTTGTCGACAGCAGCATATACCCAATTCAAAAAAAGCATGTGGTGTAAACTCATATGGTGGGTATAAAAGGTGAGATATCTGTACTTGGCACACTTATCAGTCTATATAAGAGAGGATGATCATCTGCTTTCAGGAGAGGATAATTGTCAGTAGCTTTTCTGAAACTGTTTCCTTGCTACTGTGATTAACCTCTTCACGACCAGCTTAAATTTTGAAGGATACTCCCAGGACCAGATTTTATGTACTATCTGCCAAACCAATTTTGTAAGAATATTTCTGTTTCAAAATCAATATTTATTTCAAAATCAGGATCTTCGGCATCACTACTTGCATGGACATAATCATAATCATCAGTTTTTTTACAAAATACGGAGTAAAAACAATGTAAATACGATGTGCAACGGTGCTGAAATAAGCAATCAAAAAATAAACGCAATGATTCCATCTATCGACAGGAAAATGGACCCATAAAAGAATAAACTGTTCCAAATGATTGTATTGTTTCATTCCTAAAAAACCACATTTTCATTTGGTTAATAGAATTAATAGCTTTGAAAGGAGGGTCTAGCTTGACGAACGCATGTTTGTCACTGGTCGTGAAGAGGTTAATGTGTACCGTGATTGGACAAACGATACCATACCATAAACTGAATAAAAACTGTGGAGCACCATTGATGTGACAGGTAAAATATGTAATAAAAACTGCATAATATCAACTGTGAAATATGTAAGTTGGCTTATACAGGGTGTAAATGGACGACGTTTCACAAATTTAAGGATATGTAGAGGGTGATGTGATAAGCATTTTTTATTAATAAACCCATAGTCCCAAACGAAAAGTGACGGAGCCACAGTTTGTTTGATGTCCTGGTTTGTCAAGCATTGAACAAGGCACGTTTACTACGATGTCCCCTGTCATTGCATCTTGTAAGCCTTATGCAGACTGTCAGCTCGCAGGCTATTTTCAAATGGACCGTCCGGATGCACAGCACATTCTCCAATCACATAATCTTGCATATCAGGTTACATGACTGGCAAACTTACCTGCCTTTACCCTACCTTTCAGCAAAAGTGCTACACCTGACCAATCATACAACGGTCGCTGGATGGTTCCATTGGAAATATATTCGCGTGTTAGGTTTCACGCTCGAAATTCCAATGCAGTGACAACACAGTAATTCAGACAGCCATTCCACGGCTTGACGCAAAACAGAGCAACAAACATGCTGTGGGCTCCATCGTTTTTCGTTTGGGACTATGGGTTTATTAATAAAAAATGTTCACTACATCATTCTCTACATGTCCTTAAATTTGTGAAACGTCGTCCATTTACACCCAATATATAATAGTTGAGCAACTGACTGTCTAAACGAACCAAGGTGCTGACAGACAAGTATCTACAAGGATACGAACCCTGTGGAGTATGGAGCTCCGCAGGTAGCAGATGACTTGCTGACAAAGGCACGTTGGCAGACACAGCTACAATATGTATTGCAATACAGGAATTGGAGCTCTCATAATTGGCAAAGGGTTACATCCCCAGTGAGTCACTGTTTCTGCTCCATAAAGTGGATGGATGTTGTCGATTTCAGCAGGAAACTTCAAAAAGAATCACCCTGGAACCATTGTAAGAAGAAGACAAGCTGGTAGTAGCAGTGTTATGGTCTGAAGCATGTTTTCTTGGCATAGTCTTGGTCCATTGATACATTTGAAAGCCACTCACCTGATTTGGTTATTTGTCCATAATTGTGAATCCAGTACACCCTTACATATTGACTGTCTTCAATGGGACTGATGGGATATTCCAGCAGCACAATACAATATGTCTTATAGTCAGAATTGTCTGGGAGTAGTTGGATGAGCATGGCCAAGACTTTTCTGGTCCCATCATTTCCCAGACGTAAATTCAATTGAGCCCCTTGGGATCACCTCAAACACAATTTGGGATGTCTACCACATATCCTTCAGTAGCTGTCAAATGCATTGCAGTTTGTATGGTTTCAGATAGCAGTGGGCACCTTCATATTGAATTTCTCCCAATCATTTAGCTGCTGTTGATGCTGTAAATGGCGATTATTCCAGTTACTATGGTTCGGGACAGGTTAACTTTGCAATGAAGAATCAAGTATGGGCAGTGATAACGCCATGGTTCATGCGCAGCTGAAATATAGTCCCTAGCATTTTTTAAAATAAAATTATATAGTAAATATACCCGATTAAAATTTTTACTTATTTTTAATGATTTTACTCTTCGTAGCTAAAATTATATAAACAATATAATTAACTGACCTTGTCGAACTGTGGATACTTGTGCACAGATGAAGGGCGGATACCACTTTTCCACAAAAAGAGATTTTAATCCTCATAGATGTATACATTTCGGCTACTAAGTAGCCATCTTCAGTATGAATCAAATAACAACACAATTTGTACAAGTATTTATAAGAGAAATAAACCAATCAGAGAGATTTTCCAAATCATTGCTTCGGCCATAAATTGGCAGCATATAACCACATGATAACTAGAGCTTTAAAAATCCCAATGACGCAAGACAAAAGGAAGGAGGAGTACAACATGATCAAAGAAGCTGCTATCTTCAATGGTTTTAAAACTGAAACAGTGGACAAACTTATCAAGAGGCAAACTTTCAAGATGAAGATAGAAAGATACACAACCCTCACCGATTGCGCCCATAGAAAAGATAAAAGATTTATCAGTCTGCCCTACAATAGAAACCTGACTAGAGGCATTGAAAGGATTTGCAAGATGTTCGACCTGCAGGTTGCATACAGAAGCAGCCACACTCTCAAAAGACTCCTCGGCAACACCAAGGATCAAATAGAGACACATGAAAGATCCGGGATTTATGAAATCCAATGTGGGACATGTGATCTTAAGTATATTGGCCAGACCCGCAGAAGGATAGAGACGAGGATTAAAGAGCACTTTGATCACATTAGAAATTATAGACCAGAGAAATCCTCTGTTGCGGACCACATATTGAAGACAGGACATGAATGGAAAAAGGAAAACTTAAAGATTTTACATGTCGTGGACGACTGCAAAAAATTGAATTTTTTGGAGTCCATGGAGATCTTGAAGAATCAAGGAGACAAACTAATGAATCATGATAATGGACCTTTAGATTTAACAGTATGGAAACCCATATTAAACTTTGTAAAATAACTATATTCCAATTCTGATCCAGGAGGAACTTAGCTCTCTACTAAGTCCGCGGTTTTAGAGCCAATCGGGTTCTAAGTTTGGTTGTTAGACTTTTAAATTTTGGAAAATCTCTCTGATTGGTTTATTTCTCTTATAAATACTTGTACAAATTGTGTTGTTATTTGATTCATACTGAAGATGGCTACTTAGTAGCCGAAATGTATACATCTATGAGGATTAAAATCTCTTTTTGTGGAAAAGTGGTATCCACCCTTCATCTGTTACTCTTCGTATTTTAAACACCTAACACATCACTTGCCAGGTCTTTTCAAATTTAACGGATGTGTTGACACCTTTTCAGAACTATTTCTTATAATGGCTGCCATGTCGTCGCTATTCAAATCGCACGCCTTCAACAATCGAATGAAGCAATTAGTTTTAAACGTTTACGTAAGCTTGCATGAACAACATCCAAATAACTACATAGCAAGCAATTGTCCTGTCTCTAGAGTAAGTTTTTCTTATTACCTACCCCCATCTATCTTAATTACTCCACGCATTGGTACAATGATCTTGCACTGTACTTGTTCCTTCATTGCAAGGTTAACCTGTCGAGCTATAGATGGTGATCATAATAACGTGGCTTGACTGTACAGAGGTGAGTGGGCAGAACAGATTGGATTGGTGAGAAAGGAAATTCTAGATGATGGTGAGCATTAACATGGCACTGATCAAATTTACCATTTTAATATACCATTAAAATGTAGTTCTTCTTGAAATACAGATAATCAGTGTCACTCATCCTATCTCATATGACCTCTCAAAGAGAAGATAAAAAGTTGTTAACATGTGCCTTTTTTCCCACTATGTTTGTGAATCTGCTATGTTGGCTATTTCAATAGTTGTAGAGTGGAATTGGACTTTTCCATGCAGGCTCACAAGAACACATTTACTTGAGTCATGAGTACGTATAAGTTTAAAATCACTTCTTAGAAATATAATCCCATGATAATGTTGATTTATAAAGTTTTGTAAAAGATCTTGAGAAATGGAATTTGGAGATAAGTGCAGGGCCATGAGAAATATCTCAAGCTACTTTCTCTATGCATTGTCATTGATAAGATATTAAAATCATATTTAGTGGTTATTTTTATAGAGGTGCTCTTCTTTTGATACATACTTTTTCCTGCCTCTTTACAGCTCTTACACTTCTCTTAAAGTCTCCTGTAAAGGAAGTCAGAATCAAGGCTGCTGAATCTATGAGTTCTCTCTTTCATTCCTTGTAAAGAATTATAGTTCTGATTCTACATTGATAAAGAAATCAATAATGTTAATAGGATTTTATGATGTAAAACAATATATTGTTTTTTTAAAAAAAACCCAACAGTTATGTAATAACAATTTGAAAAAAAATGGTTTATATCAGTTTGAAATAAATTGAATGTAAACAAAAAATTTTTGTATAAAATTCAGAAGTTGAATAATCCTTGTTTTAAAATTTAATGTAAAAATTTTTTATGTGTTTTTTTTTTTTTTTTTAATTATGTGAATGATGTTTTTCTCAAGCTGTTGAAAATCTATTTTCAGAAAAACTGTTTTTATTTTTTAATTTTTAATTAAAAAAATATTTTTTAATGTTTAATAAAAGAAATTAAACATTACATATTTATTGGATTCTTAAGTTATTTACAAATGATTGCAATTGTTAATGTAATGTTTATGATATGTAGACAACTTCTGCAGGACCTGGCTCTTCATAATAATGTTATATTGGAATGGATACTAGGACATGAGGAATTGTTGGTAATGAGGTAGCTGACACCCATGCTAATCAAGGTGCAAAAGTCCAGAATCTTTCTGTATTATTTCAAAGCAAACCGCAGCAAGGGATGCTGAGAAGACTGGAACAGACCACCAATCAGAAACATGCTAGGCTCATGATTAAGGAACCGTCTAACATTGAAGATTGCTACGTATAATCATGGGTTTTCTTACAGGTCTTGATTTATTACGGAAATACCTCTACAGGATAGGTATCTATTAAGATGCACCACTGTGTAGGAAATGTAATCTGGAAGAAGAAACGGCTTACGATATTTTGTTTGAGTGCGTTGCTTTAGCACACATCAGACATCGGTCATTCCATGTCAAGTGACCAAGAGGTGTTTTAGGTACCATCTTCAGTTTCATTGAAATTTTGCATAGTTAATGTAGGATGATTCTGCTGATATTATGCAAAATTTCACTCTCAAAAAGGCCCCCTTCAGAATGCGACTGTGCGCACAAATAAATTGCCAAGTTTCAAGTGCTGCTGTATTGGAACTACAGCAGCTAACTATCCAGAAAATTGGCAGTTTAGGACAATGTTTTATTCTTTACACAGTGATTACAGTATGAAGATTTGGAAGTTTTTATTTTTAGTGCTATGCCATTAGAAAGTGGGCATAATAATTTGTCACACAAAATTTAAAGCAGAATTTTGCTGCTCATAACTTGGAAATGGAAGCTTGTGTTTTGACAAGCCAATCAAGCACACTACTGGCTTTAAACTTCCAAAATATCAACTGCTAGGCTTACTTAGTTTCAGAGATAATGTGTCTTTGAACCTGCCATTTAAATTTTTTACAGCCAATTTTCCTAATTTCAAAGCCAAAGAACACAAAACCTTTTTCTCCAATCAAGATCTTTTATAGTCATTTGAAAGAGCAGGCTTTTTGCTTCAAGAATCATCTTGTTTT
>JAHWFO010035913.1:121221-191762 GCA_023313115.1 Rhysida immarginata | reverse complement strand
CTCATACACTTCAGCAAGGGTTTTATCCCGAAAGCAAATAGGGGACCAGCAACGAAGTGAACCAAAAAAATGATGTTTGGGATCAACCTGCAAAAAATAATGTTTGAAATATATTGTAACTGTAGCATATGATTATGAGGCTTCTTTTTTTTATCTGTGTTCATTTGTATGACAATAGCACGTATATTCATGAAGATATGAAGGTTTCTTTAAAAAAATCGAAATGTTTTTGTAAGTTTTATGTTTATAACATGCAGGGTTTTCAACCCAATGCAATGCCATTTTCAGGAAACTTGACAAACTAGAGTAGAGACAACAATCTTCAATCAGAATATAAAAATATTAAATACCTGATGAAATATGAACATTTTTACTAAATAGTGTTTAACTGCGCATGCGCAAGCGTTACCAAAGTGTCTTTTGCATAATTTCTTAGCCAAATGTATAGAGCTACTCTTATGAAAAGCCCAAGCAAATATTGTGAAAATTCAGAAAGATGTCGCCGATAGAATGAGTTGAATTTCAGTTGCTCTCAAAAATAAACAAAACTATAAGGGATTTTCTCCAAATTTTTATTTTTGTACGGACACCAGTATCAACTTCTTTTTCTTACGCTGACATGAATTCAATATGAGGTCATTATGTCTTCATGTTAGCATAAGGAGAATACGTTTATACTGGTGTCCGGTCCAAAAATAGAAATTTGAAGAAAAGCCCTTATTGTTTTACATATTTTTGAGAGCAACTGAAATGTAACTCATTCTATCGGCGATATCTTTCTGAATTTTCATGATATTTGCTTGGGCTTTTTATAAGAGTAGCTCTATACATTTGGCTAATAAATTATGCAAAAGACATTTTGGTAATGCTTGTGCATGCGCAGTTAAACACTATTTAGTAAAAATGCTCATATTTCATCAGATATAAAATATTTTTATATTCTGATTGCAGGATGTTGTTTGTACTGTAGTTTGTCAAGTTTCCTGTAATAACATTGCATTGGGTTGAAAAGCCTGCATGTTATAAACAGGCCTCGGAGTGGGCCGCTTTTTTAGCTTTTAGTCCCTTTTTTCCACGTTAGTCTCTTATAGTCTCTTTATTTAAGAAGAAGTCTCTTTTCTCTCCTTGTTTGAGCCTGCAAGTGACCAAATGTTAATCAAATGTACAAATGTAATTTTGAAGCACTTTCTACCATGGTGTAAGAATAAAGAATTTATTCTTACACCGTCCTTTCTATGATGATCACTCGATGATCCGCCATTACCGAAAGTGACCATTTTTGCAGGCGTTCGCAAGCTCTAAAGATTGTTCGTTTGCGGGCCCAACGTTATTTCGTTGGCCCCGGTTCGTTCGCATATGATGTAGCACAACTAGTAATGTTTTCCAGGTAACGTCACTCGACAATGTGCAATGAGTGATTGGTTTGCAATAACTGTTTTTGATTTGGTGTTTGATCCAAATGATGTCATGCCACAGCCTACTTGATTTGAGATCGCATAGAGTAGGAGGAGATCGGCCATTGCAAGACGCTCTCGTAGTACCGTTGCCGTGGAAAAAAGTAGTTTATGAATAGAATGCATTCAAATAATAGTATTCGCCAGATTTTTATTTTGTATTGATTTAATTTATGAATTTCTATGATATAAATTCAAATATAATTTGAAGCTACGGAGAAGATCTTCCGAAAACAGAGTTGACACGTGCTTCGCAGTGCGCTTTGACATATCCACGTAAGTGTGTTTCACTTTCAATTTGAATTTTAAATTTAACATGCTAGAGTAATTTTAAACAGAAATGATAATCTGTGTTCTTCCTAGGAAAAATTATTCGAATAAATGAATACTCAATGTTATCAATCTGTCGATACTTTTTATTCGATAATTTTAAAGTATATATCGAATAAATAATGATTAATCGAATAAAAACACAAATTCGGTAATAGTTTTTTATTTTATTGAACAAAATCATCAATTACACGAATTTTAAAGAGAACAGATTACAAAATCTAAATTTTAAAAATTATTGTTTACAAATTCCAGTATTTAACATCTAAGCTCTGTAAAAAATGCCAGAAAGTCGATTCCTTGACGGTGAAATAGTTCTTCCTGCTTGAGAAAATAAACATTCTGACGGAACAGAAGTTGAAATTAAGCTAATATATTATTTTGCAATACTATAAACATTGGGATAGATGAATTCCAAAGCCTATGCCTAACCGTTCCTGGATAGTTGTCATATTATCATCCCCCTCAAAAGTAATTTGAAAATCGAATCCATTACTCGATTTTTTATTCGAAAAAAAAATGTCGGTTTTTTAATCGATTTTTTTCCCACTAATTTGTGGGATAGTTTTTAGTTTGGAAAAACGCGGATGATAATTTATAAATGCAGCTTGGTACAGTTTTAGCTGAATTTTAATTTATTAACAATTTAAATCTCGAATTTTGATTAGACATATTTTAGCAACTTTATTTGCCGGTGTATTTGTAATGATCATCTAAGATTAAACCATTTCTAAGGTAGTACTGTACGGGTACCCAGCCCTAACTAATGCAGTCGTCTGCGCCATTAAATTCCACTTTCAAAACACCAATTTTAGCTAAGGTCTGGCCCGCCCTTCCGTTCTTGTTAGTTGAACGGGTAGCCGAGGTTTATTTTGGTCCGACCCGGTCGTGAAAGTGCACTGGGGTTTTTATTGTCTTACAATATTAATATCTGGAGAAACAATTGGAACGAGGGTTTTAATTATAAAAACACACATTTATTCTAGAATAATAACATTCTACACAGTTAATATAATATGAAATCTTCAAAGGTAAGTTTTAATCAGAATGGATTATTAAGTTGCTACACACTCTTTTATAATAAATTCTTCCATCTTTAATAATCAAAGTATCTGAATTCTACTTCTATCAACTTCAGTTATAATATTAAGGATTAACTTCTTAAACTTTTATGATTGACATTATTCTATTTCACAAAAAGGCTCCTTAAAACTCTTTTAGTTATTTTTCCAAAATAGTTGTTATCTCAAGCACTGTATGTAAAATCTTAATCATTTTAACTTGATAAATTATTCACTCTCTTTCTCACATCAAATAAAAGTTAAATAGAACAAAACTCCTCACAAAATACCATGTCTACAAATTAATGTTCTTTGTGACCTTATGATATGAAAAATGAGAAAAGGATGCGCACCATTACCCGGTCTTCCCGTCATCTCCGTCGTCGCCCGCTGTTCGCTGCGATGTGTGGCGGGGGTGGCGTAATTCTTCCTCGTCGGGCTCCACGAAAATTGTTTAACTACTAATTGGCTTAAATTATAACAATACTTATAATAATAGTCATTTTTTATTGATCTTTCAGTAGGGAATAATAAACTGTGACTAACTAAAGCTAGTTTTTGTGAAAGTGTTTCACTCTAGAAGAATATATATATATAGCGACTTTACGTAGCTTGCTTCCTCTTCCTCCATTCTTCCAGACGAACTCACCAAGTTCCTCCGTCGAACTTGCTAACACCAGGCTCTTAGTCGATCTCGCCCAGAACTGCCAATGTCCCTCTAAAGATTGTAAAGAGACGATGCTCACTGACGGTAAAATAATCATCGCTGATTGGACAAAATTCAATAGGTGCTCAAGAATTGATAGACACGGCACAGAGCTCGCTATCGAGGAGGAGGGGGGTTTAGGGTGAAAAGACTATCTCCACTCGACTCAACAGAGCTAACTGTAAATTAACGCCGCTGTCAACCAACTCCGAAGATAAAATACCTTAACCGAACGAACGTATTGTTTAACAATTTAACGGCTTCCATTAAATCTGTTTTATAACAAAGTTATAAAATCGTCCCAAACTGTTACTAATCTGTATTAGAGATTTTTATTGTTCTTTACCGTTAGAACAACACAGAGGGGGCGGGTCGCCACATGGCTCCCAGAAATTCAAAATTTATCCATCTAACTGATGACAAATTTTCAACGAATGCAAATGAAACAAACTTCAAATCTTCTGAGCCATACCTGGTCCGAAGTCGCTATTGAGGTCTTCCATGATGGGGCATGAATGCGCATACCTCTACTCACCTGTTCACATCACAAAGATCTCTTCTCCTCCTACACACAGCTAACAAAACTTTTTATTGAAACATCAATAATAAAAGATTAATTTAAATTCAAAAGTACAGTCATAAATTCTGGTACGTCACAATGTTATAAAATTGTTACAAAAAGGAGAATTTTAATTTCTTTTTTCACACGAATTCTCCAACAAAGTCTGGGCAAAGCGCCTTTATTGTTTACATAACTATTCAAAAAGAATTGTTTGAAAATAGTCTCTATTAGGTTTTAAAAGTTCATAAATATCCAAGTCGGATACGCAAAAATTACACAAAAGTCACAAGAAAGTTCATTTTGATTGACTCACGTGGTTAAAGTCCATTTTCGCATGATCACAAAAGTTCTTGAGTAACACCGATGAACTGGAATTAAAGTTGTAGACTTGAAAAGTTGAAAGTTCGTAATTCACATTTACTCACTTATAGTTCTCAATTGCTCACTATTCCTTTGTAGTAGTTGATGATAATTCCTTAGGAAATCGTTTAGTTTTCTGAGTTTTCATTTCATCCGCTTGAAAAAGAAATGAAGAAATTATCGTGACTACTGAATTTTCATCCATCTCGCTCGCATTGCTAGTTGTATTGAAATTGATTCGTGTGATGATGGAAAATCACGGCGAAGAGGAGGGGGTGATTCCTCATCTCCGATGACTGAAATCGGTTCGATGTCGTCACGATGTCTCTCTTCTATGCTCCATTTGTTTCCTCGTGTCGTCATGAAATAGAAAGAAAAACGAGAAAGGAGGAAGATACCTTCTTCACTTGCTCTCGTAAAAGTCAATTATGTCATCAAAGTGCATTGTTCAAGTAATAATGCACTATACTTTACTCATTCCATACCACATTGTTTGGTCACAAAACATCAACTTGTAAAAATAACTTAATGAACAAAGTGTTCAAGCTTAATAACAACCAATATACTAATAACAGTGCGTAAAATACACAACTAACTTCTCACTCATCAATTCCATGTCAATAAATGACGCAAAAGCTATTAATTATTTAATATCTTAACAATAATTATTGTTTAAATATAAACAACTGTTTATCTTAAATTCATTCATCTACTCTCAACCAAAAGTAATGATCCGCTATTAATATAAAATCTTAAAATTATTTGTAATTCAGAAAAAAAAATTTCATTATTTTTTCCCCTTAAGTCAATTGGATCTCCTTGAAAGGATTTCTTACTTTTATTTAGATCACACAAGGAAATGAGAAGGAAAACCTTCTCCCCATTTTACATAATGATCTTAACCCTTGAGGATGTTTGACCTCCTTTCACGGGTGGTGATAAGGGTTCAGTTTGACATTCTTTGTCTATCTCTCTATCATTCTCTAAGAAAGAACCCTCTTCAATCGAGTTCATGTCCGTTGAAGTTGTGATGTTGTCAAATTCCAATCGCGCTCTTTTATGGATACCAAAATTAATAATTCACGAGAATTATTATGTGCCACATCAACTGGATTACATTCAGCAATTTCCTGCATTTTTGTGTCAAGAAATCCACTCCTTTGTTCAAAAGAAAATGCATGGTAACTGACAAAAGGCAATATCATCGCGTCCATCAAGTTTCTTCAAAATATTTCACGCAAGACACATTCCTATTTCATAATATCATTTCTTATTTCATGTTTCAAGTCAATACATTTATTAATTACTGATTAATTAAAATCATAAAATTCTAATTAATGGCTGCGTTAAGAGATTCAATCAAATGTTTCTATTATTCGGGGGGGGGGGGGCTCCCAAATAATTTATTTCTGTAAATAAACCATTTAAACTTCTTAAAAGTTTACAAGGCTGGTCGCATTAAGATTAATAAAATATTGAATAAGGTATTCCACTCTTATACATTAACTAAAGTTAGTTAATAAGTATCTTTATTATAAGATCCTGTTAAATTCAAACGTGGCTCAACTATTAATGATGTTTATCAATTAAAAATTGAGTTCACAGTTACTTAACAATAAGATCACATGACTGATCCTTATTACAGTTCAATAATGCTTAACGTTTATTCTTAAGATACATAACTTATTAATTATTATTACAATACAATATTAATACGACATAGGATAATTAATATATTTCTTTTTATTTATCACCAGTAGTACTAGAATACAAACACTATTCCATCTTAATATAGTAATTTTATTTATAAATAATACTTATACTCCTTTAGATTAAGCTAAGTTTGTAATTAATTCTAATGATAAGTGGTTATTAGAATCTTTTCATATTAAGAGCATCTGTTAGAATCAAGGAAAAGGGTGATCCCTGTCTTTTCTTTCTATCTATTATTTCCTACTCCTCTTTCAACACGGAGCATCTCGTAGCGTGTTTGCTTACGGGCGGATGTCGAACGTAATTCAAACCTTCTTCGATCATCGCTTTCACTCCGCTTCAAATTGAAACCTGTTGATTGAATTGCTACACAATCAAGTGTTCGCTAAAGAGACAAATAATCCTTTAAACATAATATTAGAAAAGGAGTCGCCATTTTCTGTCCCATCTGTCAATACAGAGTTTATCAATGATTGTAACTTTTTTACTCCGAGATTCTTATGCTTCAAGAAATTTTCTTTCCGACTGGCATGGTCAAGAAAGAATTCTTGCGTGGAAGGGAGAATCATAATCACCTGATTTCTCTTCCGACGCCATTTTATCCTTAAAAAAGGAAGCGGGGACCGCAGGTCTCCTGACACTGAAAGCCACCGTAAACAATGATAAAACTAAAGCTGGCAAAAATAAATAAATTGCCGAATGCAAAATAATGAATCTCGACAAAAGTTAGTGAGATTTACAAGGTTGCTATTCCCTGAATAAAATTTTAAATTGCAAATTATAAAGCCAATTAAGGTGTACGACAATACTTAGATGATTATAAAAAAATAATAAAACCCACTCTTGCCTGAAGCAACCTCTCAAACTGGGGGACGGGAATGCGAATCTCCCCAGAAATTCTGGTCAACTTCAGAACAAGGAGGGAGGATAGGGGATAGTTAGCAAAACACCCACGATCCCACTACCCTAGTCCATACAATAAACAATAACTTCTACTCCATGAGTTAAAATTCAAGCTTCCTTGTCTTGTTAAATTCAAGATTTTTTCAACACGAGTGTTGCATCATCCTCATAGCCATAATATGAGTTCATGTTTGGAACGATCGCCGGTCGTTTGTTTACCTTTGCATACTCTGGATGCATAATGGATAAATCCTGAGGGGAAGACCGCATTAAGGTCTCCTTGACTACTGGATTTTCAGATTTACTACAGTAAAACCCCGTTACAACGTACCTCACTTTAACGTACATTTCAGAATAACGTACAAATTTCAAATCCCCGTCCCAAACGTAGGTATTTTAATGCTAAAAAGTTTCAGAATAACGTACCTCACTTTAACGTACATTTCAGAATAACGTACTAATTTTACATCCCCTTGGTTAAATTATCCCTTCAGTACAACGTACATCGTTCACATGCCTTGCACTGATTGGTCAATGCAGCCCATGCGAAAGTTGCAAATGGGCCAATGGGCTAATTAAGCCGAGTTCACATTTCATTGCTTGATCAGTATAGCATATATAAACCCGGAAATCTCTGCATGCTACTCAGTCTAGCATGTTCGATTGCCGATTGTCGCATACACCTCTGCTGAGTTAATGGATTCAGAGATTCTGGAGATGGGACAAAAGCAAACTGAAATTCATAGCGATCAGGAAGACGAATATGAAAATGGCCATTTAGAACCAGAGGTAACGCCCGTCTCAACTTTGGTAACAATGGAGGCTATAAAAAGCTTACGAAACTATTTTGCACAGCATAGCGGTGCACCAGAAACATTTAACTTCACAATGTCAGATATGGAGGAATTTTGGGGGAGGCAAGTTATAGAAAGAAAGATTTTTTTTAAAAAATTAATGTATTACTACATATTGTATATGCTATAGTGTATTTGTATTGAATAAAATAAAATGCATTCATGTGTTATGTTTTTCTATGAATATATGCATTTTTCACAAGCCCCCCCCCCCAGTTTCAGTATAACGTACACCTCAGAATAACGTACAAATTTCCAGGTCCCTTGAAGTACGTTGTAACGGGGTTTTACTGTATAAGGAGGGGGGGTTCTCTGTCGCACATTCTGTGAAACAGACACAGATGGCTTGTACACCAAATGAGCAGGCATCACCGGTGGGGGAGGGGAAAGAAGACGTTTCCGCTCCTCGCTCCGCTCTTTAATCTTCTGTATTAACTCCGCTAAAGTCTCATTCATTTCTCTTATTTGTTCTCCCATCTTGTATTTTATCTCTGTCACATGCATTCCCACCTGTTTTATTTCCTTCATATCTCCCACTACTTGTTCTAATATCTGTTCTATTTTCTCCATCTTTGTGTTTATTTCTTCCCCTCGCTGCTTTCCTTGGGTTATTTCTCTATCGAAGGTTTTAATTGCGTCCCCTGGTTCATGATTCTCCCTCACGTCGATCATGTTTACATTCCTTGCGCTTTGTGCTCGCCTAACGACTAAGGAATCACGGGGGGAACTTCTAACCCTTTCTTCTTCAGCAACAGGGCCTAAGCTCCTTAAATTATACCCATGTGGAGGACGAACAGGTTCCTCTCGTCTTATTGGTTCCACGGGGTGTGGAGGTACAATATTACCTCTAGGTATTTGCATATTCCTATGCCAATACGTAAGATTGTCAACAGGAGGGTGAGGGTTTTCTGTTTCTATTTCTGGTCTACGTTCAGACTCAAAATTTTGAGAAGATTGATTCTCTGTTTGTCTTTGCATTCTATATGCTGGTTTAAGTCTATTGGCGTGAATCAATTGTTTATCATGTCCATTGACCTCTTGTATTATGAAATTCACTGGAGACAATTGTCTCACTATTTCATACGGTCCTTTAAAATTATCAGCTAACTTTTTTGTTAAACCTCTTTTAACTAAGGGTGAATGCAAATAAACACAATCACCGACTTAAAAACATAAGGTCGCTGCTTAGGGTCATGATAACCTTTTCGTTTTTGCTGCTGCTCCTCGAGTTTTACTCGCTATCTCGTAGGCGTCTTGCAGTCTAAGTTCAGCTTCATGAGCATAATTGTCATCAATATCATAAATTACACGCCTGGGGGTCGTTAATATTTCTAACGGTAAGGTTGGCTCTCTTCCATAGAATAAAAAGAAAGGTGTTTCTTTCACCGCAATGTGGGGAGTCGAGTTATAAGCAAAGCTAATGTACGGCAAAGAAATGTCCCAGTTACATTGCTGCTTATTAACATAATGCTTTAACATTGCTACCATTGTTTTGTTGACGCCGGATGATACGCTCCAGTAAATAAATTCTTTATCCCCAATAATTTGCATAATTCCTTCATTAATGCTGAAGTAAAATTCGCTCCACGATCCGTGAGTAATTGTGTCGGGATCGAATAACGAGCAAACACCATCTCTACTAACGCTCTCGCCACCGTTTCAGCTTTCTGTTCAGGGAGTGCAATAGCCTCCGTATATCAACTAAAATGGTTGACTAGTACAAGAATATATTTATTTCCTTTATCAGTTATTGGAAACGGACCCACGAGGTCGGCACCCACTCGATAAAAAGGTCGCTCCACATTAGGAAATTTTTGAAAAGGCTGCTCCTTCCTTTTCGGAGGGGGGGGGGGTTCTTCTGACAACTCTCACAATTACGACAATATTCCTGGATATCTTTATTCATTCCCTTCCAATAAAATTGTTTATTTACTTTCTTCCTCATTCTTTTTGCTTTAATGTGTCCACTCATTGGAATATCATGATACAATCTCATAACATATTTCTTATATTTTTCCGGTACTACTACTCTTTCCCATTTCTCTCTCCTAGAAGCGCTTTCTTTTAAATTATATAACATGTCGTCATCGTCAAGAAAATAACCTTCAGCATCCATTGAACCATAGGACTTTAATCGTTCAATAAAAGGGCTTAAAACTGAATCCCGTTTTTGCTCTTCTGCAATTAATTCACGAGAAATGACTGGTTCATACTCCGTGACTGCACGACTGAGACAATCAGCGTTGCCGTGTATACGTCCTGGCTTATGTATTATTTCGAAATCAAATTCTTGGAGCGTCATCCCCCATCTAGATAGCCTCGACCCGGGTGTTTTTATATTAAACAACCAATTCAATGGTTGATGATCTGTGACAATCTTAAAATGTAATCAGTGTAAATATACTCTGAATTGTTTTACTGCCAAGCACTCTTTTTCAGTTGGTGCTATAGTTTATTTCGCTCTTTTTAAGAGACGGCTCGCATAAGCGATAGGAAATTCTTCCCCATCTATCTTTTGGAAATTCAACCAAATCACTTGCACCTGTTGACACAATAAATTCTTTAGAGAAGTCTGGGCTCCTCAAGACTGGTGCTGTAATAAGAGCATTTTTTAAAGCTTGAAATGCAGCTTCTGTTTCTTCTGTCCATTCAAATGGAACTTCTTTTTTCGCCAGATTCGAAAGAGGTTTAGCTATATGACTAAGTGAATCTATGTGACATCGATAATATCCAGCTAATCCTAAGAAGGATTGTACAGTCAGCAGCAAAAGTAGCTAGCCACCTTGCAGGGAAACATCCGCGTGGGGATTGCTATTGCCATTCAACAGCATTCCCATCACCCCCGTGCTATCTACCGAAGTGTGTTAACCCAAAAGAAAAAAAATCACTCTTAATTTAATCGTTGAAATTAGAATACAAAGATTAAACCTGGATGTGAAAAGTTGGTTTTTATTCAATTTCTTCATTATTTTCTATAATGGAGAGAATTAATGGGCCGATTTCTCAAGAAATGAAAGGGAGCATTATGGAACACAGGTGGTTTTACTAAGCGGCAAATTGCTAGAAACTTAGGTAATTTCAGATGTTTATGTTATGATAGTCGCCATTATTAAGTAGTTGGATGTTTTATATAACCAGCAGAAACAATAACTCTTTTTTTATATCTATTATTTGGTAACAGATTCTTTTATAAAAAAGACTGTAACATAAAGAAATGAAATTCAGTAGTGGATACTTAATTATTTAATCGCCTGTTCATAAACAGCTGTCATTCAAGTTCCTTCGTTATGTTGTATAAATATGCCTAATTTAAATTCAGCATGAGCATTCACAACCGCATCCAAGATTTCTGAGCGTAAAATCCAGATTACCAAAAAAGAAACAAAAATAATTCGGCGGACATAGCCTTTGACGTTTCAGTTTTTACACAGAATTATTGCAAATGTGTATGAGTTTTTCGTTATCTATTATCTCAGGAATGGAAGTTTGGAATGGAAGTTTAGTTTATGGGTGCTTCAACTGCAGCGGTCATTTGCACCCTAACAAAATGTTTTTCAAAACTTATTTAAGATACTCTGTGATATTATAATATTCCTATTTAATATTCTTATTAAAAGTAAATATGTACATAAATGTACAAAACATTTATAGTAGTAGACAAAACAAAAATCAACAAGACATATAAAACTAATAGCAGTGTAAAAATATAATATATAAAGAAATAACTTTAAAATACAACTATATACAAATGTGAAAGGGACAAAAATTAAATTTCATTTAAAGATATAAAAGATGTCTACAAAGTCAATAAGACGTGTAGACCAACTTTAATAAGGTATAAATATAATAAAATACAGGACTTCATCACTCTACTGTTTCCTTGTGGATTCAAAGATGGGAAGAAGGAGACTTATCTAGGTGCCCAAAGAGTGGAAGACCACTACTGCTGCTGAGAATGAGGCGATAGCTAATGAATCGTTGGCACAGCCACTAAACAATGCTGTTCAAATAAGAGAATCGTTGGCAATTGCGACAAGCACTGATACCATTCGTCGACGTTTGAGAGAAAATGGGCTTCATCATCATCTTCCAGCTGTAAAGGAAATGATAACGCAGCAACACCGAGAAACCCGTCTTGGATTTGCGTTGGAACATTTGCCAATGAACGCAGAAGAATGGAAAACGGTAATCTTCACGGATGAGAAAACTTTTAGTTCTGATTGCCATGGACAGTTGCACTGCTACAGACGTCGTGGCGAACGTTATAATCCTTCCAATATAGCAAAAATTGCACGTAGCGGACACGCGACTGCCAATGTGTGGGGTTGGATGAGTGCAGCTGGTCCAGGAGAACTGGTGCTGATTGAGAACCGTTTCACTGCTGACGTCTACATAGACATTCTAGAAAACGTATTGCTACCAACTGTCCATTCTGTGTTTTCGCCTGAAGAAGAAATTATTATGGTTCAAGACAACAGTCCAATCCACACAAGTCGCAAAGTAAAACACTGGTTTGCTGAACACCCACAGATTCATTTACTTCCTTGGCCTGCAAAAGCAGCAGACTTAAACCCTATTGAAAATTTATGGGGGATAATGGTTCGTCACTGGGAGTGGGACAATCCTCGTGGTCGGAACAAAGTGACTGTTTTTGATCAAGCACAGCGCTTGTGGGAAAGTCTTCGTCATTCACCAGAAATTTGTGAAAACCTAGCTTTGTCAATGCCTGAACGACTTAGGAAAGTCGTGGAAGTAGGAGGTGAATAGATAAAGTATTAATCCACTCACAATGGATCTTTTCTTAGGTTGGAATCTTGTATTTATATGAACTTTGGTGCTTAGTGTAGTGTATAGCTCGTAACTGTTCACCGTTCAAAAACAAAAGTCAATTTTGTTTTTCTAAAATGAACACTGTATCCATACAAGATGTAATGCGGAAAAAAATTTCAGCAATAATACATAAGTTTTGACAATTACTATTGCAGTTTAAGTAAGTTAATTAAAAGTGTTATACTTTAATTAAGTTCATTCAATTAAAATTTTAATTGAATTAATTTGATTAAATTTGACTGAATTAATTTTAGTGATTTGTTAAATTAAAAAAAATAAAAATACATTAATTGAAAAATAGTAATAGATTTCTAATCCTCTTTTGTATTCGGCTTTTTTATTCTGTTGAATTCCGAAATTGTACTGAATATATTAAAATCGTGAAAAGTTAAGCACTCTTTGCTTATAGGTTGCTGCTATTTCCACCGATCATTAAAATTTTTCTTTTGGGTTAATGCACTTCGGTAGACAGCACAGGGGTGATGGGAATTGCATTAGCGTTCCCCACGCGGATGTTTCCCTGCAAGGTGGCTAGCTACTTTTGCTGCCGACTGTACTTCTTTAACTGTGGTTGGCCTAGGAAATTCTTTTACTGCGTGTATTTTATCAAGGTCTGGCGCAATACCGCTCTCAGAGACGATATGGCCCAAAAACTTGACTTCTGACTTCACAAACTGACATTTCTTTGGCTTCATTTTAATATTAGCCTCCTTTATGCGTTCAAATAAGAACTCGAGGTCCTTTAAATGCTGTAAATAATCAACTGAATAAATTAAAAAATCGTCTAAATAGACAAGTGCAAACTTTCCTTTTATCTGTCTGATAATGTGCTCTGCAGTCCTTTCCCAAACACTCGGCGAATTAGCCAATCCCATAGGTAATCGCTTGAACTCATATTTACCTCCTGGGACTACAAATCCAGTCTTATATCCATCCTCTATTCCTAGCTGAAAATATCCCTGATTTGCACCAAAGACGCTAAATATTTTAGCTTTACCTAGCACTAAAAGAATCTCCGATATCAGCGGTAAAGGGAAAATGTCAAGGCGTGTCACCTTGTTTAATTTTCTATAATCAACAACGAACCTAAAGGTTCCATCCTTTTTCTTGACTAAGAGGGCGGGTGCTGCCCATGGAGACGTTGATTCTGTAATTACATCATTTTTCAGCAAATTGTCAATAATCTGATCCATTATCTCTCGCTGTGTGTACGGAATACGGTATGGTGCTTGTGCAATAGGTCTCGCATCTCCAGTATCTATACTGTGATGAAAGGCATGTGCATATCCCAGATCAAATTCACTCTGTGCAAAACAGATTCTAAATTTCCATAATAATTCCTCAAGTTGCTCTCTTTCTTTCTTCTCCATATGATCTAGTTTAAATAGATTTAAATATTCCTCTCTATTTAACGGTTCTTTTGTTTTCTCATCCCTTATCTCAACAATATGATTCATAACATAAGGGAGTTGTTCTGCTTCCTGTAAACTTCCTACTCTCTTCCCTTTATCTAGAGTTAATTCTTCTTGGGAGCAATTTATTATTCGAATAGGTACAGTATGTTTATCTATCACCTCTACCAATACATTGGCAGTCTTTAATCCTGGTATTCTTATATCATAGGCTTCAGTTACGCCCTGTCTCCCATTTAATCCTTTTCCTTTTACTACTCCTTCGCTCACAATTTCAGATAATGGAGGAATAATAACTCTCTTCTTCAAGTGCACTGGCACCATCTCCATATAATCTTTCTCAACCTTCTTCCTACAGGTTAAAAAATTATTGCCTAAATCATCTTCATCATCTACAAAATATATTTTATTGTCACCATCTCTAATAGCTTGTTCTTCAAAATCAATAGCAAGTTTTCGAGACACAAACGTATCTTGACCCAAAATTCCTTCACATTTAAGTGGCCATTGTTTCTCCCAAGCATAACATTCAATCATATAATCTCGATCACCTAACTTCATAGCTACCTCATACGCTCCTTTAGTAGAAAACCCACATCCCATGATTCCCATGAGTTCTAGTTTAGGTTTTTCAATAGCTTTAACTATATGTCCTTTCTTCTTTAATTTATCGATCATTTTTTCTGACAATAATGTAACTTTACTTCCCGTATCTACAAGCATTTTTGTTTTAAAAGTTCCTATTAATGCCCCTACCATAATACAACTAACGTTCTCCGATAAACGTTTTTTGATTTTTTCTCCTGTGTTCTCTGTTACATTTTCCCGTCTCGACCTTACTGAGCCGAGGAGGGTCCTACCTCGTTTTCTGTTACCGTTTGTGGACTCACATTTCCCTTTTATTATTTTAGATTTTCTTTTATTCTTTTCTTTCTGATTACTCCTTCTATATTGATTGTTTCTATTATTGTTATATTTATTCTTTCTACATTGATTGATTCTAGGTTGCTGTGCAAAATGATCCTTAATCGTTTTTGTCACTGCTTCTTCTATTCTTTTCCCATATTTATGTTCTACTCTGTTTACTATCTCTGTCCGCCAATCAACTTTTTTCTCTATCATTCCTATCATAGCAGACTCTTGTTTATTATGGATACATTCTATCCTTTCCACCAGTCCCACTGCCTGTTCCCACGTCTCCGCCTTTGCATACATCATATCATTCCTAATATGTGGCAGTATGCCTTCTTCGAAACGCTGTTTTAATCTCTGCATTATAATTGAATGCCGCATTTCCCTTTTAGCCTTCACTAAATCATCATCTTCCCCTTCTAACTTCTCCACAGGAGGTATTAACCTTCTCCCTAATGCCACTAATCTAGTAGCATAAGTCTGAATTTCCTCTCCTTCCTTTTGCATACAACCTTTAAATTCCTCCTCTCTTTCCTCTAATGTTTTGCTACCAAATCTATCTATTAGGGTATTCTTAAATTGTACATAATTTTCAGGGTCATCAAACCTACCACTTTCTCTAACATACATAAGTGCGTCTCCTCTTAATCTTAATCTAGCCATATTCACCGTGGTGTTTTCTCCCCACCCTCCTGCGAGGGCGACTTCCTCCACACAACGAAAAAATTCCTCAACATCCCCCTTCCCATTACATAAGGGTATTTCTTGGTATAGGGGCAAATATTCTTGATTTAATTGAAACTCCATTTCTCAATTCGTCAAATAATATTTCTATTACTAAGAAGGCTAAAAGTTTTTTTTTTTTTAAATTTTCTCTCCTTAGGTTTCTTCACACCGAGATAAGAAATTGAAACCACCTATTTGGATTTCCAGAGGGGAGCAACACCGCTCCTCGCATAACACCTCCCTTTACATTTCCTTTTTTGCCTTGATTTACCTTGATTATAATAAAAAATCCCCAAAACTTATAGTAAAACTTAATATTAATAATCTTCTAAATAAGCAAGATCCAAAAGACTTTAAATATTATAAAATGTCGCAATTAAATATTTCACCCAAGCAACGTTATAATGATCATTTCTTTTTTCGACACACTCCATTTCCCATTGTTTCTCCAAACACAATTTTCAAAATATCAATATTTAATGACAAGAATCTTTCAACAATCCTTCAAGAATGCATCGACAATCCTGTCGCAACTGCGCCATTGTACGGGTACCCAGCCCTAACTAATGCAGTCGTCTTCGCCATTAAACTCCACTTTCAAAACACCAATTTTAGCTAAGGTCTGGCCTGCCCTTCCGTTCTTGTTAGTTGAACGGGTAGCCGAGGTTTATTTTGGTCCGACCCGGTCGTGAAAGTGCACCGGGGTTTTTATTGTCTTACAATATTAATATCTGGAGAAACAATTGGAACGAGGGTTTTAATTATAAAAACACACATTTATTCTACAATAATAACATTCTACACAATTAATATAATATGAAATCTTCAAAGGTAAGTTTTAATCAGAATGGATTATTAAGTTGCTACACACTCTTTTATAATAAATTCTTCCATCTTTAAAAATCAAAGTATCTGAATTCTACTTCTATCAACTTCAGTTATAATATTAAGGATTAACTTCTTAAACTTTTATGATTGACATTATTCTATTTCACAAAAAGGCTGCTTAAAACTCTTTTAGTTATTTTTCCAAAATAGTTGTTATCTCAAGCACTGTATGTAAAATCTTAATCATTTTAACTTGATAAATTATTCACTCTCTTTCTCACATCAAATAAAAGTTAAATAGAACAAAACTCCTCACAAAATACCATGTCTACAAATTAATGTTTTTTGTGACCTTATGATATGGAAAATGAGAAAAGGATGCGCACCATTACCCGGTGTTCCCATCGTCTCCGTCGTTGCTCGCTGTTCGCTACGATGTGTGGCAGGGGTGGCGTAATTTCTTCCTCGTCGGGCTCCGCGAAAATTGTTTAACTACTGATTGGCTTAAATTATAACAATACTTATAACAATAGTCATTTTTTATTGATCTCTCAGTAGGGAATAATAAACTGTGACTAACTAAAGGCAGTTTTTGTGAAAGTATTTCACTCTAGAAGAATATATATGTTACCGGCCAAACCCGATTTTAGGACAAACTAGTTTTTCCTAGGCCAAACCAGTTCATCCTTAAAGCGATAGGATAAACCGGTACAGACTAGGCTAAACTGGTCCGTCCTATGGCCGATAGGAGAAACTAGTTTAACCTAGGCTGAACTGGTTGAGCCTTAATATGAATAAGTACAATCCAGGATAAACTGGTTTGGCCTAGTCTATACTAATTTAGCCTAGTCAAAAATGTTTATGTACGCGGGAAATCCCCCGATCGTATTTCTCACGCCCCGCGCGTCCCGCGCCGTCCTCAACTGCCCCGCTTGTTGATTTTATACGCTCATTCTGCTTTGAATTGAGGACGTGTTAGTTGTTACTTGTGTTTTGAAAAGTATTAGTAACAATATAACATTATACGGTTTTGTTTTGCGTTATCATGGATGAGCCTTCTACATCTAGTAGACAACCCGATCAGAAACAGCGGAGAGAAAAGTTTTTAACAGAAATTTTGGAAAGTGAAATTACAAAGTCTTCTCATTATAATGTGTTGTCATCAGAGAAATATTCGGAACTAGTTGAACAAGTGAAGACGTTGAAAAGTCGGAAAAAGGACACCATTACAACAAAGACGACTGAAACGATTTGGTATGCTAAAAATTGGAGATGTGAAAAAACAGGGAGTGAAGGGAATATAAAATACTATTTACAGGCTGATGAGTTTATGATGTGATTGATGCAGCTCATGTGGCGGTTGGACACGACGAATGTGACAGGATGTTAGCCGAGATATCAAAAAAATATGCCAATATCACAAAAGAAATGATAAGCCTGTAGTTATCAATGTGTGATGTGTGTCAACAAAAGAAGACAAAAAAGAAGAGAGGATTAGTTTCAAAGCCTATTCTTCACTATGAAATGAATAACAGATGTCATGTGGACATGATCGATTTTCAGACACAACCAGATGAACAATTTAAATTTATTATGGTTTACCAAGACCATTTAACAAAATTTGTTCTTCTGCGTGCGTTGACATCGAAGAGAGCGGTAGAATTGCCTACCACCTGAATGATATATTTCTAACTACAGTAGCGCCGTGCATTCTCCAATCTGACAATGGTAGAGAATTTGTTAATAATGTGATTAGTGAGCTCGCTTCTCTTTGGCCAGAACTTAAAATTGTGCATGGAAAACCAAGGCACAGTCAAAGTCAGGGTTCCGTTGGACGCGCTAATCAAGATATAGAAAACATGATAAGTTCTTGGTTGAAGGACAACGATTCAACGAAATGGTCGGAGGGCTTAAGATATGTCCAGTTCATGAAAAATCGCGCCTTTCACTCAGGAATAAAACAATCACCTTACAAGGCCTTATTTGGCATTGAGCCTAGAGAAGGGCTTTCGACTTCATCGTTGCCGCAAGAAATAATAAACGACATTCAGGATGAGGACGACCTTAGAAAAGTTATTGAAGATGATTTGAATTGTAATGGGAGTGAAGATGGTGATGGTGGCGTTGTGGAAATTGACACACAGAACATTCAAGATGCTAGAAAAGCAGCGGCAGAAAATCTTGAAAAGCAAGCTAAAAAAATGAAAGCTTCTTCAGACAAATCCCATCCACCTGCCAACATTGAAGACAATATTACTATACCAATTCCAGACGTAGACAAAGGCAGAGGTGGCCTCAGAAACATCATTGGGGTTATTCTTCAGAGAAATGATCAGGGCCTTTACAAAGTTGGCACCAAACATGGTGTATTGCAAAAATTATGTTGCAGGTACTTACAAGTTTTTTTTTACTCACTAGATTATTAAATTTTTGTGGTATTATTTGACTTTTGACTTTTTTTTTTCAGAACTGAATTCGACATTTTGCATTCAAAAATTTTTAAAGGTGAGCGAAGTTAACCAAGATATTGAAGTATCTCTGAGGACTGCAGCCACCAAACATTCAGTTGGATCAGGAGGTTTTATAAGGTGCACCTGCGTAAAGAACTGTTTGACAAACACACAGAACATTCAAGAAATGCAAGGAAAAAAAAGGTACTCTGCAATTCCAAAAGCCATCACAGTACACCCTGCAAAAATAAGTGAAACTGATGTTGATTTAATTAATAAATGCATCGTTATTTTATAAGTTCTGGTGTTTTATTATTCCCTATTAATACAGCCTAGGCCAAACCAGTTTATCCTGAAGTGTACTTATTCATGTTAAGGCTCAACCAGTTCAGCCTAGGTTAAACTAGTTTCTCCTATCGGCCATAGGACGGATCAGTTTAGCCTAGTCTGTACCGGTTTATCCTATCGCTTTAAGGATAAACTGGTTTGGCCTAGGAAAAACTAGTTTGTCCTAAAATCGGGTTTGGCCGGTAACATATATATAGCGACTTTTCGTAGCTTGCTTCCTCTTCCTCCATTCTTCCAGACGAACTCACCAAGTTCCTCCGTCGAACTTGCTAACACCAGGCTCTTAGTCGATCTCGCCCAGAACTGCCAATGTCCCTCTAAAGATTGTAAAGAGACGCCGCTCACTGACGGTAAAATAATCATCGCTGATTGGACAAAATTCAATAGGTGCTCAAGAATTGATAGACATGGCACAGAGCTCACTATCGAGGAGGAGGGGGGGTTTAGGGTGAAAAGACGATCTCCACTCGACTCGACAGAGCTAACTGTAAATTAACGCCGCTGTCAACCAACTCCGAAGATAAAATACCTTAACCGAACGAACGTATTGTTTAACAATTTATAAGAAAGTTATAAAATCGTCCCAAACTGTTAATAATCTGTATCAGAGATTTTTATTGTTCTTTACCTTTAGAACAACACAAAGAGAGGGGGCGGGTCACCACAGTACATGTACTTGTACCCGGAAATACATTAAAAACATATTAGTAGCCAACACATTAAAAATAACATACGATTTGTTTCCTAAAATTCTGATCATTTCTCTCTGTTTTGTGAGGACCCAGGACCTTATTAATTATTAGAATTTAGAAAATATCAATAAAATTTAGTTAAAGCCAATTTTTTAAGGTCCATGAGCACACCTTCCTTTTGTGTTTCTCGGATAGGGTACCAGTGGATGGTTCGGCTCAATGTAAGTTGGCATTGAGACTTTTAATTTAATTGTTTGTTTGTTTTTCTTTAATAAGACGGACACCAATTTATAGAAAATAAACATTTATTAACAATGTAAACAAGATTATAAGCAAATGTACAACTTATAAGAGTATAAAAATTAATAAAGGCTTTTTAATCAAAAGGAATTATATAGAATTTAAATTAATTGAGACTGTATTTCAATTAATTAAGTATTCTTGATAATGGATCATTATTATGAATATTCTTGCAATTTAATTATAATGTTTTTAAAGAAGATTTAAAGTTTCAAGAATGAATTAATTTCTTTTATGAATTTCTTTAGAGACTTGAATATTATTTTCAAATAGAAATCATTAATTATTTGATAATATACATATTAATATAATTAATAATGATGACCAACGCAAAGCTTATGAGGAGCAAGCAAATGCATAATACCCATTGTTCTGGTCATCATCTGGCTTCGACGTGAAGACTTGGAGGGGGTGGTCCGTAGTAGGCTCCGCGATGTTGAGATCTAACTTTTAATCTTTCTGGGATAAATAATAACAATATCTAATAATATTTCTTTTATTCATTTTATGGTTGTTAAGACTGCATCAATAGATAAATTCTGTGAAAAAGGTTTTCACTCTAACTAGGTCGACTGTTTCTTTGACGTGTTGTCCATAATGTGGAGAACGGAAAATGTGCAAGTCTCGTCTCTTCTCTCTCGCACATCCACACACATGAAGAGGGAAAGAAAAATTCGAACCTCGAAATGAGATGTAAACTAGCTTTTAGGAGATGATGCAAAATCATCTAGTCACATGACCCTGAAAGGTGATTAATTTTTGGTGGGTCTATCAGAGTGATCTCTAATGCATGGACTTTGAACAATAACATGATGATGGATTCCAATCCAGGCTTACTATTCAGGGAGAGGAATTTGAATAAGTCCACTCGACCTGACAAAGCCTCCGTGACAATTATTTCATGTCACTAGATATGATCATTCAGTAATCTGAATTTAAATTCCAATAAAGAAATCATATCTTCTGGTTTTCTATTAAAAGTTGAAAATTCTATGCATTTTATAAAAGAGATATGAAACCTAATGTTGGAAAGTTGATTGAAGAAACTGATTCGATAAGTGAAAAGAATAAAATAAAATTCCAAGGCTCATGCCATCATAGAAATAATGGTTGATGACAATCTTCTTGAATAACAATAATAATTTTATAAAAATAGGGTCGCCACAGTTTTACGCTATGGCTAGAATGAAATTTTGTTAACATCGAATTAAACTGATTAGAAATCTCTTGTCAGCATCCATGTTCAAAATTATTACCATGGTTTACAAAAGTTCCCAATTAGATTCAGAAATAAGAAATATAAAGTATAATCCAAACAGTTAATTAGCAATTCTTTCTTTAATCTTATTATTTGATCGTGAATGAGTATTTTGTCAATTAATGTGGGAAATAATCATAAGATAATCAATAATCGCCTAAATATCCTACGGGTTAGCAATTAATGTAGACATTCATTCATAAGGATAAGGTAAGTTATGTTTTACTAGAAAATAAAAAATTAACAAATACGTTTATTTTTACACAATTATTAATTACAAAGACAGATCTGTATTGGAACTTGCATTGTATTTCTATCTGAAACACTGATTTGGAAGTGGTTTACTTTTAGATGCTTATCGTTACATTTCAGACTGCAATAAAACTTTATTATATATATAATTTTATTTGTAGTAATAACTTCATATTAGAAATTTACTGTAGGTAATATCTTATTTTTTCATTTTCCAATACATGATTTATTCCTTTCAGGATTCATATTGGAATGATGGTGTGACATATTGCAATATATCACTACATATTTGGAATAATTTATCCAAACATGTGTTGTTTCCCTAATTATTAAAACAGGCGGCATGAAAGATTATCTTCTTGTATTTGTTTAGCAACCAAGAATATGTTATTCATTTTGCAGAGGATATTATTGTCAATGATATTTACTCTGTAAAATTTACTGTAGAGGAATTTTACTTTGGTCAGTCGGTGTTTTAGGCCTCGTTACTGGCCCTTTGTCTTTGTTCTTTTTGGCGGGAAAATTTTGTTGATAAGAAGGGAAAAGAGGGGGGTAGGCGATTAGTCATCGGATTAGGGAAGCGGGTATGGGAGCGAGCGCATGAAACACCGATTGGCTAGGCTATTATTATTTTTATTTTTTTTCTGCGGGACTTTGGTGGAAGAGAAAAGGTGCTGAAGAAAAGGAATTGGGAATCAATTGTGATACAGCTCTGGTGACAACAAGTTGTGCGGACTGATCGAGAGCTTTGAGACCAGGTGATTGCGAAACACGAAGCAGCGTAGCAGAGTTCGGCTCCGCGCCGGGCAGCCGAGACTCGGTTCACCTCGGCGTGGAGGCTGGACAGATACGGCGTCAACGGAAGGTGTACGACTGCTATGTGCAGAAACCACAGTGACCACGAGGCAACAGAGTCCGTGAAGCACCAAGCGATGGCAGAGATAGCAACTGTGGTTTCCGAGGCTGCAAGTGGGAACCACCGGTTGTACGCAGACTAGAAGTGAATCGGCATGAGGCCGCACTGGCAGGGTAATTCGTGGACACGCCGTGGCGATAGCGGCGTAGCGAATTGGTAGCCAGGCGAGCCAGGCAATGTGGAGCGGACAATGGCGGCGGCGGTGGAGAACCAGGTGTGGAACATAACTCTGGTATGAATCCAGTTAATTCAGAACTACAGTGTATTTGTAGAACAAAATAACTTTCAATCTCAACTGAGTGAAGTAGTGTTATGCATAACGGGGTCAAAGCAAAGGGGTAAGGATTCCGATTTATGTTTCTTGTGTATTATTTAAATCCTTGAGATGTAAAGAATAATGTATCTTCGTTAAATTAGTTTCTGATCTATTAAGTAAATTCCAAATTCCTTTCTTTTACTTATTATTATCGTATGTATTCATTATGATGATGATGTTTTCATTTATTTAATTTATGTTATCTATAAATAAAACTGTTCTTTAGAGTTCTACGTAATCTTCCATGCTGCCAGTTAATTAATTCCCCATAACGGGTTTTAGTTGGGTCGTCTTTGGATTTAATGCTATTTAAGATGGGGAGTTAGCATCATGATTGTAGGTTAAGGGTTTGTTTTGTTAATTTTGTGGCCACAAGGTAGGTTATCTGTAGTAAGATATAATTAAATGAATATGCCACTATATGGTCAGTTAAAGTTTAGCGTTAATTTTTAGAGTAAGTAATGACATGCATAGCATGGTGCGCGACATGGCAGGGCTGTAGTCTTCGGGTTCGGAAAATGACACCACCCAATTAAGGGCTAATTAGACGCCATGAAACACGCACTTATCAGCATTCGTCACAATGGGAAAGTGCAAATTTAAAAGTGATTGGCAACTAAAAAAGGACAATAATGGACATTTACTGTCATCATGGGCATCAAGACATAGCAATACGGAAGTATTTTACAAACTTTGTGCGTGCATTATTGATTTTAAAAACAAGGGTGTTCATGCTCTACTTCAACATTAAGCCTGTGACAAACAAAAAAAAAGCCTATAATGTTCTCGGGCCTAAACAGATGATTCTGGTCGCAGAAAATTCTGAAAAAAATCAATATGAAGATCCTGGACCTAGCTTTAGTTCTTCAGCACCTGTTGTTAAACTGTATAGTTCGAAAAGTGCAACAACAGCCTCTGAACTCATCTGGGTTATGAAGTCGGTATGTTGCAACTTTTTGGCATCTTCTTGCAGCGGTATAAAGGAAACATTTGATGCTATGTTTCCAGGGGGTGTTCCCAGTGATTTCTCTTTAAGCCCTAAAAAGATGCGATAGTTAATATCTGAAGCACTAGGACCATACTTTCAACAGATGATCACTGATGATGTGGGAACCTCCTTTTATTCAGTTTGTTTTGATGAAACAACTAATGTTGAAGACAGAAAAGAGCTCCAGATAACAGTGAGATATTGGTCAGAAAGTAGAGGTGAAGTAGTTACAAGACATGTGCAGACATTCTTTATTGGGAAAGCTGACGCACAAACTCTTCATGAAAAAATTCATTCTGCCATCACCAATGCTAATCTATCCATTCACAAACTTCTAATGATTGGCTCAGATGGACCCAATGTGAACAAGAAAGTTCACAGACTTTTCAATGACGATTTAATAGAGATGAGATCTCGCGGATTAGTTAATATCGGAACCTGCCCCCTTCACATTGTTCACAACGCATATCTTAAAGCCTTGCAGACATTTGGTGAAGATGCATCTGATTTAGCTATTGCCGTGTATTATTATTTTGATGGTTGGCCATCTAGATTCGAAGAATTTGAAAAGATCCAAGATAACCTGAGATAACCGCACAAGAAATTCCTGAAGCATTCGCCATCTAGATGGCTTACATTTCGTTCTGCTGCTGAGAGATTACTTGAACAATGGGAGGGAGTAAATCATTATTTTCTTAAATTTATTCCATCAACAAAAATCAATCTGTGTTACAATCTAGTTCATATAATAAGATTGCCAACCTTTTACGTTGTCTGTCAATCAAAGCAGAAATATACTTCAATATGTCTTCAGCAGAGCTGTTTATAAGCTTCACCGAAAAATTTCAACGAGATGAACCTTTAATTTATATTCTATACCTTCAAGTACAAGAACTGTTGGAGAAAATAGCTAGGCGTGTTTGCAAAACTATTCCTGAAAGCTACTACGATGAACTGTTTGATCCGAAAAACATATTGCCTCTGAGAGAAATTGTCGTCTCACAGGAAGTTAAAAATGAACTTTCATGTCTTCCAGAAAAATATTTTTTGATGTTTATGAAAATGCTAAGGAACATTATGTTGTTGGATGCAAATACTTGATTGTAAAAGCAATGAAAGGTGGAAGTTTAATGAAAGCTCTGAAATGTTTAAATCCTTCTCTTGTGAAAAATCATAAAAGCTGTCAAGATATTGTTTCAGTTGCCAGAGAACTACCCATTGATACAATAGATGATGTACTCATTGATGAATTTAAAATGTTGCGGATGGAAACAGATGTAGCTTTTGAAGGAGGAAGAATTGATAATTATTGGGATAAGATTTTAAAGAAAACTAATGTTGCAGGTCAAAAAAAAATATCATGAATTGCCGAAAGTTATCAAGACTGCATTGTCTCTTTCACATGGGAATGCAGATATTGAAAGACGCTTTTCTATTTCGAGATGGGCTTTGACCGAAGACAAGGCTTCCACTTGCGAACGAACATTAAATGCAATTTTAATGATTAAAGATACATTGAAAGTCTTTGGCAACAAACCTGAACTGGTTCCCATGACATCAAAACTTATTGCAATGGGACAAACTGCACATAAGCATTATTTAATGCACCTAGAGGAGCAAAAAAGATTGATAGAGGAAGAACAAAAAAAAAAGAGGAAGAGATACGTTTAGTCAAAGAGACAGAAGAAAAATTAAAACAAGCTGAGGAGTGTAGGAAAAAAATTTCTGAATTAGAAAATATAATATCGCAAAAAAAAGGGCCATGAGGCAACTTCTGAAGCATCTGATCGTCTGTTTAAAGAAGCCAATGAACGATTGAAGAGAGCAATACAGAAGGGGAATTTGCAGGAGGTTAGTGTTGCACAGGGTATGTTGGAGGAGGTTAAAACTATGCGTGAAACCGAACAGCAAAAGCTTAAAGAAGTAGAAACACTTCGAAAAACTGCAGAGAAAAGAAAAAGTAGTTTAATCATTACTTTCTTTAGCAAAAAGCCTAAGAAAAATTGAGGTATTTTTTATTATTGGTAAATTCGTAAAAATAATTGTTTTCTAGTTGTTTTTTTTTTAAATCAGATAAACTGCTTTTGGTTCTGGATGATGTAAACTAACAACATTTGTTATTAAATTTCACTTAGCAGTTCAATTAGATTAAAAGATAGTAGCTTAATCATAATTTTAATGTGTTGGGATTTTTATTATTAATAAATGAACAAGACCCAAACCCATTCCAAGGCCAGAAGCAAATCAAAATTAGCCTAAAACATTAAGTGATGTTTATATGCACGTGCGTATTACACACCCCACATACAAACATTCAACCTCACGTTCAACTTAAGGATATTGTATTATATATGTAATTTTTTGGAAGTTTTCTAGTTGAAAATTATTAAAACAACAACTTTATATCCTATTTAAGTTTAGCAGTTATTGTAGGATACTTAAACACAATTTTTTCTGATCTTGACAGCCGTTTTTTGAATGGGAACTATTAAGAAAAATATCCTATTTATCACATCAATATTTTTGGTTAGAAAAGTGTGAAGATCAAGCATTTGACCATATTGAGCATTTGACAATTTAGTCTCTTTTCAGTCTCTTTTTAGTCTATTTTTCTGCAATTATACTCCCTTTTCTCTCTTATTTACTGGTGGACTACTACTCCTAGCCCTGTATAAACAAAAAAACTTACAAACACATTTCGACTTTTTTAAAGAAACCTTTATATCTCCAGGAATATACGTGCTATTCTCATACAAATGAACACAGATAAATAAAAGAAGCCTCATAATCATATGCTACAGTTACAACGTATTTCAAACATTATTTTTTACAGGGTGATCCCAAACATTATTTTTTTGGTTCATTTCGTTGCTGGTTCCCTATTTGCCTTCGGGAGAAAACCCTCGGTGAAGTATATGAGGCGTAACATCCTCTTTACATCCCTGAAATTTCAGGATAATTCATCAAGTATTTTTCTAGATATTCGACAAAACATCTAAAATCGAATGTGTCTGATTACTTTTGGCTAGATAAGTGTATATGCCAGCACTTAAAGTACAAATAAAAATATATTTAGAAGCGGAGATCATTGAGCCCAGTACCTCGAGGTGGAATTCTGTTGTTTTTAGAAGGACAACGGGGAGATTTGTATGACCCTTGACTTGCGAAAAGTGAATGAGGTCACAGGACGATTGGGTTTTCCAATGCCAACTGCACATGATATTTTCTGGAAACTACATGAACAGAAATTATTTTCTGTAATAGATCTCCATAGTGGATGTTTTCAGGTTCCCATAGCACCTCATATTCGTGAATGTTTTGCATTTCAGACTCCTTGGGGAAAGTACCAATTGGCGAGGATGCCCCAAGGAGGACACAACTCGTCACATGTCTTTCAGGCATTCATGTTAGATTTGCTAGGGGAACGCTTGGGAGCTGGCATCTTTGTGTTCCAATATGATGTGCTCGTTTATTCGCAAACCTTTGAAGAGCACATGGAACTTCTTGCCTGGGTCTTCTGTAAATCTGATAGCAAGAATTTAATCATGAAACCCTCTACGTACCAATTCTGTGTGAGCTCAGTTAGATATTTGGGGCATGTGATATCTGCTGAGGGTGTCCAACCTGATCCTGGCAATGTTGTTGACATACTGCAGATAGCACCTCCTAGAAATATTAAGGAAATAAGATCTCTGCTTGGTGCTGTCAACTTGGAAGGCCTATCAGAGATGCTACTACCATTAACAGCACTAACTAAAAAGGGGGAAGGTTCGATTGGAATGAAGAGTGTGAGAATGCATTTGAAAGGGTTAAACTAGCATTGAGCACTTCCCCACTTCTAATATTGCCTGACTATAGCAAAGAATTCATTCTCCACACCGATGCATCTCAAATGGCAGTTGGCGCTGCACTGCACCAAGAACGTGAGGATAAGATTCAACCAATTGCATATTTTAGCTCAAAATGGAAGGGAAGCCAACTCAATTATAGTACCATCGAGAAGGAAGCCCTAGCCATCATTATGGCTGTAAGACACTTCAGGTCAATTATCTTAGGCTTCCCTGTGAGGATCACGTCGGACCACAAACCAAACCTCTTTCATTTGTTAAGACCATGAGTGGTACAAATAAGCGCTTGCTCCACTGGTCCATCGAGACTGAAGGATATAACCTCACTGTTGAGCATGTTAGAGGCTTGGAAAATGGAATAACCCGACTTATTATCCCGAGTTGCTGTCACAGAGTGTAACAGGGTAGTAAGCATCGACAATCTAACCCATGAGATCGTCAAATCACAAAGAGTAGTCCCCCTATTTAAGGAAATTATGAACCAGCCAAGGTAGTACAAAGACTATACAATGGTGCAGGATAAGCTAATGCGGAAAGGGCTTAAGTCTAAAAAAAAGTATGAGTTGAAGCTTTGCGTGGGAGAAAACATGAGAATCAAGATGATAGAGGGGGCCCACAGTAACTGTCTAGCAGGACACAAGGGCATCAATAAGACTGTCTGGGCCCTGAACAGGGAATATTACTGGCCCAAGATGTATGATGGTGTGACATCGTCACCATTATATAATAATGGATTTTGTATTTTGTTTGTCTTTTTTTTTATAAATAAAGTGTCTTATAGTGAACTTACGTGCAAATAGGCAGTGTTGGTGAAATAGGCCACTAGGGGGGTTGTTTAGCCTATCTGGAAATATAGTGACCTTAGATCGGGAGGAGGAAAAAAGGGGAATTCCTGTGTGGTGCAGGCTGGAGAGAAAAGAGAGAGGGAAGGCAAGTTGGACGGGAGTGCAAGGCGTATTGCGTGATATTTTTCCCTCGGCCTTTTCTTCAATGCCAACGATGACATCCAGCGCCTGAATTTTAATGATTAGTCCTGGTCATGAATTGTTTGGACTGAGAGGAAACGCCAGTGTGAATGCAAATCCGAGAGACCGCCATTCAAGTACAGTAAACATCGCCATAGATTCATGCCACGAGGGAGTATGTGTCACTTCCAACTGTAAGTACCCCTTAGACATAATTGATTACCTAGCCTGTTCGCCGTAACCTAAACACTGTCTGCTTATTGCCATTTGGGATTGGTCTGACCATAATATGTTCAGCTTTAGAATTACGAGCGGTTGGATTATTGAGGTTTTTAATCCTTGAGATTAGTGAATTGTTAATGCTGGGTTGTTAGACCACGTGGGTTCCTAACAAAGGAGAACATTGACTCTGCCTAAAAAGTTTTACCTTATCTTAAAATCTTGTATTCTTAATAAGTTTGTTCCTTTTTCTTTTGTTGAAATTTGTCATAAATAAAGTTTCTTGTGTTTATGTTTATATATAAAGGAAGATCTCCTCCGTTACCTTCGATCTTTAAAAAAAAAAAAAAATAAATATTCACAAAATATTTAATTTACCACAATGGCACTGAAAACTTCAATAGAGAGTGTCCTATCTGTCAACAATGCAAGTTGCACCAGGGTAAGGCCCCATTTCAGGAGGGTATCAGGGCAACATACCCATTTGAAAAGGTAGCATGAGATGTGATAGGTCCTCTTCCAGAATCTGACAATGGGAATAAGTATATCATAGTCTTCATCGATGTAATGACCAGATATCCCGAGGCGGCAGCCATCCCAAACCAAATGGCTGAAATGGTTTCTTGATTACTAACTAAATGATTTTTACTAACCTCTCAAAGGCAACTGTTGTCCGAAGGTTTCCACTTTTCTCTTTTCGTCTTCGTGGCGCAAATCGATCATCTTTCTGGATCGCGAGGAAATTGTTTTATCATAAAACCATCTTCAAAGCAATGAGAACACCCTACTGCAGCACAGGAAGGTATTTGTGGTCACTAAAATCTTTTAAAATTACAAAAAACCGTCTTACCTCCACACAATTCTATGCTAAGTATTCGTAATTTAGACATGATATGGCGTAAAATAACACGTGACAATGAACAACCAATAGAAACTGCCCCACGTATGGCCACACTCTGGTTATAAAGGCACTCTATTGTTCTTTAACTTCCGATGCTCCCCCATTCATATTTATATGATAGAATTGAAAAAAAAGAATATTTATCATTACAACAATTAATTAATAACCAGTTGCAAAAGTGTCATTATTTAAAAAAAAATTGTCAAAACAACGGTCTCATTTTGGTTGCCAAGTCATTTAAGATTTATCGAGGAATATATGCAAAGATTAAGCACGTACCTCAATTGGTTGCACAATTTCATCGATTTCCATCATTTATCTTGTTCCGGATTTGTGTACACTGGATATATTGATATTACAGTTTGTCAATATTGTCATAAAGGATTATACATGTGGCATCATGGAGATGATCCCCTAGGTGAACATTTATGATTGTCTCCTAATTGTTTATACATAAATTCTTTTGCTTTATGATTTATAAATGAAGATATGCATTTAGATCAAAGTTTTTGCTCAGCAGGCGAATTTATTTTATTCTGTGTACAATGCTTGGAAAGAAGGTTTCAGACAATTATGTGAAAAGTAAATGAGTACGAAATAATTTAGTTATAAAGATGGAAAAAAAAACAAACAAAGCAATCATTTTTTGTTTTTCATTGAAGTGAAAACTGACAACTCTCAGCATGTGTTTTTGACTCAAAATTATCTATATAATTTATTGAAAACTTATTGTAAGAGAGTGAAAAAAAAAGAACTGAGATGAAATGAAAAAATATAAAACACCCACAAAGATTCATTATATTTTTAATACGCAAAATCATCCTTTTTTTTCAAAAAAGTGTGACATATTTACAGATACACATTTAGTCATGTAAATCTGGGTATTAACTTTCTGTAATGATTGTAATTTTCCAGCTCGTTTTTCTTGCACAAATCTATGAAACTCAATTGCAACTCTTAATCAATGAAACTCTTACTTATTTATTTGTACGAATATTGTCATTGCTCCAAATGAACCTATAGTGTCTATTACAATTATTATTCCTTAACCCTAGAATGCTAACCATACATCTTGGAGACGTTAAAATTTTAAACATCAGCTGCTGCGCTTGACCTTGAAAGAGCGCCCTGTAACTCCAGGTATGCTTCATCAAACATGTATTCTTTCGAATAGTGGTGTCCAGCTTGCATATCAACAGCGTGTATTGCATATTTTCGTAAACATAATGCGTCTATTAGACATAGAGTTAGTATTCAACGTAAATTTTTGTATGTCTCTTGGACGTAGAGTTAGTATTCAACGCATATTTTTGTACAACTAATGGATGTAGAGTTAGTATTCAACATATATTTTTGTACATCTCTTGGACGTGTTGTAAGGAATGATGGTGCTTATTTATATCCTCTGAGGCATATTAGTTATTATTAATTACAAGTGCTTATATTAATACAAAATTCTATTGTTATGGATTCAGTAGAAGAAAAAGAAATTGAAAAAATTATTGGAAGTCTAAATATAAATTGGTCTTCAGAAATTGATGGAATTTAGGCAAACAACATTAGAAATAATGGTAAAGGTTCTGTTAACTCATTTATATAATGTAATATTGAAGACAAATGAATGGCCAAAAGAGATAAAAACGTCAAAGATTAGGCCAATCTATAAGAAAGGTAAAAACAGATTTAAATAATAATCGACCAATATCATACGAGAGCTTTCTATTATTACAAAATATTTTTAAACATTGGATTAAAAAAAAACTTGAGGAATTTTGGGAAAAGAACAATACTTTTGGTAAAGAAATATATGGTTATAGAAAAAAGAAGTCAACCCGAAATTTGAAATGACACAAAAATTAAATAAATGCTTTCATCATGGTCTTAATTCAGCAGTTATTTTTTGGATTTAAATAAAGCTTGGGATTTAGTTAATCGTGATATTTTGTTTTTAAAATTAAAACAATATGGTATAAGAGGACAATGTTTAAATTTGTTGAAAGGAATGCATACCAATAGAATGTAAAAAGTAAAGATAAATAATCCTGAAAGTTCAGTTTCTGAGATCACAAATGGTATTCCTCAAAGGTCAATATTAAGTTCAATTTTTTTCCAAATTCTAGAAATATCTCTTTTCGTTTGTCTTTTAAAACATTTTAGAGTATAAAATTCGTTTTAATACATATATTTTTTTCGAATATTCTTATATCGATTGTTTTTTTAATATTGCTATTTTACAGAGTTGTTAAATAGTTAATGAACAATTTTTATAATAAATGTATTGTTCTAAAGTACTTGTTATATAATAAATAAATACACAAAACTCCTTATTTCAATCAATACAACTAATGATAACTGCATTTCAATGTGATGTACGTCTGGGAGACGTATAGTTAGTAACAAGGTTATGCTGTTCATGGTTAGTATTCTAGGGTTAAGTGTATTTTACTTAATTTTCGCTAATTGACTTCTCGTTTTAACTTCTCTTGAAAAGGGAGGGGGGAGAATTTTTGCTTACGAAACTCAACTGTAATGGCTGATCGTAATGTTTTTCAGTGGGAATTTTCTAAGCCAATAAAAGCAGTTCTTATTTGGAAGACCTTTTTGAAAGCGAGAAGTGGATTGCTGATGGCTCTCCCACGTGATTATTTTTGAATCAGCTATTTAAGTGAAAACAAGCGCGTAGTGCTCTCTCTGCTCTACTTGACTCTGCTCTAATCTGAAGCATGCTTGTCTCTCTCTCGAACACTCTCCAGTTCGGGAGGCCACTCTCTCGTCACTCATCTTGTTCAACAGCGATGGGCACCTTGATACACATCGGGGACGTTCAATCCCCGATTGTTAGGCGGCCTGACTCGAGGCATTTCTCAACAGCGGACACAATCGACGAACCAAGGTGTGAATAAGAAACCAGAGGCGAGTGCTTTTCATATCCAGTGAGTGAAGACAGCGATGCAACAGCCGTGCAAAACTAACGCAGAGGAGATGAAAGCAAAGCAGCGAGAAGGATCACGAAACTCAACCGGCATAGGTGGAGTGGGACAGCGGCATCTTGGTGGGATTGCCTCGGGGAATCCCTTGTGGGTCTTGCGGAGATTAGAGGCAGGCATAACCAGATGCGCTGCCACAGTTACACCAAGTAATGGCTTAGGAGTGCGAAAGCGGAAGAATGATCATCGTTGACTGCAATGGGACAGACTGTCGTGCATCAAGAACATAAACATATTGGACAGCACATGGTGCCTTCAAATAATCGAAAATTCTACAGCTAAGTAAAATGTGGGAACTGTATGAACACTTGATTCAGTGCTAATTTAATTAACGTCTCAATGGTTCATTTAAAATTGAAATAGAAATGGGAGAGACTTTATTTGCTTAATCTATATTGATTGCTCATTTATTGAATTCAGCCCAATGTAATGTTGATTATCTTACTAACAACTAACTAACTGATTTCCTCTCATTTTATTTATTAAATAAAGTTTCATTCATTTGTTTACCTTAAACTTGTTTCTTTTTATTTGTTTTACTTGCACTGGGATTAATTATAGGTTAGCTTCTGGAGGAAGGGTCTGGATAACAAATCATAATATGTTGCTTAAACAAAAATGAAGTTATTGCAGACACAAAAAATATACTTAAAGATTACACTATACGATAATGGTTGGAGACTAGTAGATTTACCCTGTTGTCTTAATTAATAACATTGGTTGATTGGTGTTGGTGTTAGTGGAACCACATTGTTTTGGGCGACCGGTAACTTCACACAAGAACCCTCTATGTTACCAAAGAATAAAATTTATGTGAAATAAGATTATGGTCTAATTTTTTCTTCAAATCTTTTAACAAATAAACCATTAAGAAATGACATAATCAAGTACTGAAAGGCTACATTGTACCATTTGCAGAACCATTATTTTTCAACTGCCCTATGTTAACATTGAAAGTTGCTCATGGATCATAATGATTAAACAACATACCTTTGAACCAATTCGGATTATCACTAATTTTACGTTATATTCATTCTTGACACTTGATCTCAAGTTGTTTTATATGTTACATGCCATATCTTAGGATTGAAAGTTCCAATGAACTATAATGGCTCCACTAAACCAGGTGCCTTTGAACCAATTTCGACTATCATTGATTTTACGTTATATTCATTCATGACACATCATTCCAAGTTGTTTGATATATTACATGCCATATCTTATCATTGACAATTTTTGAGGGTGTCATAAGGGTACCATTAGAACACGTGCCATTCTATCCATTATGCTATCCACGTTGGGAATAGACTTCAAAAATAAAAATTATGCCTTAGCTCATTTGAATACCTTTGCTTGCTTGGGCATGATGTATCATAATACTGGAAACATGATCACTTATAAACGCTGGGGATTTAATGGTGATACTCTCTTCTGCTACGATTTAACACCAGATGGATGCGGCGATGATGACTCCCACATATTGTTAATTAGACAATGTGTCCTACAGATCGATATGCGCTTCGCTGAAAAGCTACCACAGAACATTAACATAATGATTTACAGCAAAATGAATTCCTTATTTCAAATTGATCAAGAACGAAATGTGATTTGCGAAAATTAAAAAAAAAGAATGGATGGTCAACAAATATATACAATATTGAAACCTCGATGCAAGCAATTTGCAGGAGTGTATCCTCTGAATCATGTACCTCGCGCACCTCGACAGAATGATGAGTTTATTGTGGTTAATTTGGACGAGTGTCATCTCAAAGGCAGAAGTGGAGGAAAAATTTTGTTTCCTGCTACAAACTGTACATGGTATTTCATTCTTGACCTATCTTTCTGAATTAGCCTGTATAACAACAAAAGAAATTTAATGAGCCAATGCAGGAAAAAACACCCTGTGCAAAATGGAATTTCATCAAAATTCACTTGTTTAATTTGCATGCAATCGTTCCATACCTTGAGGGAATTGCAAACGCACAATGCAGCTGATCATCAAAGTCGCTCAAACTCTACTCTCCATGATCCTTTGTCAACATCCACAGTTTTACCACAGGGCATTAATGGCAACCAGAGTTCAAGCTCGTCCTCATCTCTCCCTTCTCAGATTGCATCATCATCATTCCCCTCGAAAGACATTATTCACGACAATGAGCCATCAACCTTGAGACAAGTTCTCCAAAGCACATCAAGTGCCCCTCCCCTCCTCTCCCTTCTGAAGGTGCAACATCAACTGGTTCAACAGATAATGGCGCTCCTTCTTTCCATTAACATGTGAAAACTCATAGGAATTTTTTTCAACGTTATTCTTATACATATAAGCACAAAACAACTAATATTTACACGCATTTTCAAGAAATAAGAAAAAGTTTAGAAAACATTTTTGATACTGTAATGATGCATCTCAATCGAGTTAAGTTTTTGATTTGTTTAGCGGTAACTTTAGAGAAAAAACAATCTGATGAAACATTTGAATCTATGCTGTTATACATGTGTTCGGGAACAAGATTGGTTTTATTACGATCAGAAATTTCATTGACTATTAACAATGTGATAGAAAATTTGGTGCACAAATTCAAAACGTATCAAAAAAATGGATCTGGATGGACTATCTCGTCCACTGATAAATGCGTTGTGCATTTTGGTAGATATCGCCCGTTGTCTGGCGGCTGTCAATTTAAGCTCGACAAATTATTAAAAAATAATAGAGCATTGCTCAATGTGGAAACCGACAACAATTTCTGTTTTATATATTCTGTCTTGGCTGCATTGCATCCCGAAGCAAAACAGAGAGATGTTGAATATTACACGGAGCATTACCGTTTATGGGGGAACACAATTTAAATGGAGTGACATTCCCTACTCCTATTACATACATTCCAAAATTTGAAAAACAAAATGATCTCTCTGATAAATGTGTACAGTTGTGAAGAAAAAAACAGCCTTTCCTTTATACATATCAAAAACAACATGCAAACGGGAAGTTAATTTATTGTTGCTTGAAAACCGTCATTATTGCAGCATTCTGGATTTTTGTCGATTAGCCAGGGTGGGTGAAAAAACCGCTATGTTTATCGCTACTGTTTGTCTATGTTTCGCAGAAAAGTTAGAAGAACACGAGAAAGACTGTCGATCGAATAAACCTCAACGTTTAGTGATGCGTAAAAATCCAAAAATGACATCTAATCGATATGATTATCAATTGAAGGTACTATACATCGTGTATGGAGATTTCGAATGTATTTTTCCAAAGGAACAAACATGTGTTTCTTCAAACAAATGTAGTTTCTTACAACAATCTCAGCATCGTATTCTTTACAGTTACTGTTATATCATCTTGGATCACAAAGGGAATGTGTTCAAAAATAAGCTTTATAGGGGAGAGGACTATGTGACGACTTTTGTCAGTGTGTATTTTTTTTTGTAATATTTAATGTGCTTGTGTGCACTATGTTGGCATTATGGAGGTTTGGCTGGTCCTGCTCTCAAAAATTTGTTTTTCTTTTGCTCTTGGAGTTTTGTTTTCAGAGAATTGAGAAGGGAGAATGGAATTGATTGAGGGGTGGTATTTTGTCTTCTGTAGCTGAGCAGAGGAAGTGTTTTTTTTGGCTGGAGGCATGTGGGAGAGACAGACACTTGGGGAGCAGAGGAGTGAGGTGTTCTGTGTGAACATAAAATGGAAAGTTCTGTGTGAACACCATTTGGATTTCTGTGTAAAGACTATTTGGATTTCTGTGTGCATATTAGTTATTTTGAAACATTTCACGATTGAGGAACAATTTATTGAGATAAGCAAACTTGTGGAGTGTGGAGCTGGAAGATTTGTGTCAAAGAAGGCTACACTAAAGGAGAGAAATCAGTTTATTGCTGTATATCAAAGGAGAGGAGAAATTTGTTACTCCCAGCTTATTATTTTTGCTATTATTCACCTTCGTTCTTGGTGAGTTTGTTCCATTTTTTACCTCCTATTGATGTGAGACATTTATCATAGAAAATTGAAATACTGCTTCAAACGAGTTCTCATTAGATAATCATACTGTCCAAAAGGTTCACATTCCTCATCAAGTTTTTCTTTTAAGAAGTTGCTTTAAATAATAAACTTTAGATGTTAGAAGTAATTAACTTTGAGTGATATTCCTTTTATCCTATCCTCTTGAAGATACTGTTATGAGAACTGTCATAATTTTTATTAGTAATTCTCCTTCTATTATCCAAAACAAATGATATTTGTGAGAAAAATATATATATTTGTGAAGTGATTATTATCTTAAATATAAGAACATTAATAATCTTAAATAATCAATTTTGAGACCAAATATAGTAGTTAAGAAATGTGCCATTCTGCGCCACTTTTGCTCCAAGATGACCACCACTTCCGGCCGCCATTTTGAATGAAGGATTATGGGATTGCACTCCCGATTGAGGGCACATGACCGGAAGTGACCTTTTCCAAGATGGAGTCGTTCGACTTCCTGTTTCCAGTTACGTTTTTTCGTCGAGGGGTCAATTTAGGTTTCGGTTTTCGTTTTCCCTCTCAGGAGTTATAGTTTCGATTTTTGCTCTCCGCAATGCCCTCAGTTGACAAAAAAATTTAATTTTTGTCTATTGTCTGAGATAATATTGATATTTTTTCTTCCCTTAGGGTTGTTTTAAAATTCTATTATATTTGAGAAACATAAATTCTATTTACTAAATTGTTTTTTTTTTTGTATATAGTACATTGCAACTCTTCCACTTTGAATGTTTTCAAAAAGGACTTAATTCTGAAGATTATTTTTTTTTATTATAATATGTTTACTGCTTTAGTGCTTATTTTTAATTCAAATTCTCTGATGATAGAATTCAATATTAAGATTTTATTCCTTAGGTTTTTAAAATTTGAGATAAATTTAGGCATCTGTGAAATAAATATTCCACAACAATTTTTTGATGATTATTAATGCCTTTTATTTGACATGAAGTTTTTTTTTTCTCAAATAAAAATTTACCCAAATAAATCTTTGATTGTCTGTAGCAGATTTGATCCCACTCATGAAAATGATAATAAAATTTTTTGAGAAAAGTGAGCAGATTTTTTTTCCAAAGTGCTACGACAACCAAACTGAGTCTAATCGGGGTTTTTTTTTTTAACTTATAACTAATAATTATAGAAAACAAATCAGAGCTTTACATAATTCCTTATTATAAACAAATCAGACAGCTTTATATAATTCCAGTTGAAACGCTTCAGGCAAATAAAAAGGTTTCTACCGCATCTCTTGTGACCCTTATTCATTTACTATAGATAATTCCTTTTGTTGTCAGCTACATAACTTATTTGCATATGTGTATTCTTCATTCTGTTCCATAACTCATTTATTAACTGCTCTTCTTTCAGTTATATAACTCATTTGCATATGTATATGATTCATTGTTTTATAACTTATTTTATATAATAGCCCTTCATGCAAAACTCATTTGTCAAATTGTGACATTCGTCAATTACAACGTGTTGTAACTTTTGCGCCTACCCCCCCTTCCCACGTGCTTCGTAGATCGACGCCCATCAATGAGGATGAGAGGCCCCAAGTTACCAGCAAGCGTTCCGGAAGGATTATGACTGCTTCAGATACGGCCCACCAGGGGGCGAAGGAAGCTGAATGGCAGGCAGCCAATCAGGAGTGTGGCTTCGCGCATAGGATTGTGGGTAATGCTAGGCGGATATATAAGGCGGGTATTTCGAATGAACGGCATCGTGGATCGAGCCTTCATTACAGAACGTACGCCGAATGTGTCTCAGCAAATCTACACGCCTAGATCGTCGTAATCGTAAGTACCCTGTCTTTATGTATCCCCTAGCAGCCTTACTATGCGGCATTAAGCCTATCGAAATCCATGACTTACTTGGACTGTAGTATTAGCTTGACTCTTTCATTATTGGGGGCTTTTACCTTCCACTTTATTGGGAAGGCATTTATTATGTTAATTTTTTGATATTATTAATCATTGTAATTTTTCTCTGGGTATCGATTATGCTATGGATTATATTTTATGATTAAACCGCTATTTGTTTATTTAAGCCACTGTTGACCCTTATCTTTATTTTACAAACAATTATTTTAATACACACTTATTAAAATATCACAATGGCGCCCGAACTAAATATGTCTAGTGGCGGTGGCGGTGAAACTCAGTCAGTCGTTAAAAGTGATTCTCTTGTGGGCTTTACTAATCTTATCCCTACTTTTACCGGAGACGAAGGTTCTATCTCCGCAAAAGCGTTTTTTGACGCCGTGGATGCAATCGCACAATTAGCAGGGTGGTCGGAATCCGGCATTGGGTACTGAGGCAAGCCTGTAGGCAATGAAAAAAAACAAAAAACAGTTGAATCTTTAGAACTTTTGACAGTCGTGGTTCTTAACATGATTTTTGAGAGAGAATCAGAGGAGGAATATCAATTATATCTGAGCAATATACAAAAGCCAACAACTCACTTGTAGAGGGATATGACAAAGAGGCCCCCATCTCTTATTTATTCTACACAGATGCTAACAATCTTTACGGACACGCATTGTGTCAACCCCTTCCTTATTCCGATTTTCGTTGGATGGATTGAAACGAAATCGATCGTTTGGACATCCATAAATTAGATGAAAACAATGAAATTGGATTTTTCTTAAAAGTCGATCTTCTTTACCCTGATGAATTGCAGGATTCTCACTGGGATTATCTGCTAGCACCCGAGAAACTCGTCGTAACAAGCGAAATGCTGTCACCCTTTTACAAAGAAATACATGCAAAGTATAATCTTCCTCAGATATCTGAAAAATTAATTCCTCACTCTCTTTCTCATAGAAAATATATGTCATAATAAAAATTTAGAGTTTTATCTCGATCATGGGTTAGTTCTGGAGAAAACACACCGCATTATGCTCATTCATCAAAAAGCTTGGTTGAAACCTTACATAGAATTCAATACGATGAAAAGACAGCATTTTCGAGTAGATTTGAAAAGAATTTATTCAAATTGATGAATAACGCAATATTTGGGAAAAGTTTGCAAAACGTACACAGGCAACAGGTTATTAAAATCAGCATATGTGAACAGCGCTCGTTAAAACTTACATCAAAACTGACTTTAGATTACTTTGAAATTATCAATGAGGACTTGATGCTCTTCAAAATGCATCGCGATCGCGTGGTGTGAAGTCGTCCCGTGTATATCGGAATGGCAGTTTTAGATCTATCAAGGCTCACAATGTATGAATTTCACTATGACCATTTTAAAAAGATTTACGGAAATAAATGTCAACTTCTATTTTCTGACACTGACAGTTTATTTTATCAAATTTACACAAAAGATCTTTATGCTGAATTAAGTAATCATCCAAGCGATTGAGTTTCCGAGTTTCGTAGCATTCAGACATGTTTGTCATTAGCTCCTGCAGCCCAACCCTACCCCAGTAATCTCTCCCTGACCCCAACCTGCAGCTGGACACCCCTGTCGCCGCTTTTTAAATGTATAGCCCCAAAAACGGTATTCCACTGCGATATATAAAAGTATTCCAAAAGTGTGACGGAGGAGTTGTGAAGAGAACAAAGGATCAAGCATAGCAGTGAAAGAAAGAGGAATACCCACGTGGGATACAAGATGGCCGGCGACAGACAGAGAACACCGGCGCCGAAAAAGACACTGCAGGGGAAACACATGAATACGAGCGAAACAACATGGGACGAGGTAAAGCCAGAGACAAAGGATCAAGAGATGATGAAAAAGATTCTGTTTGAAATTCGAGAAATACGGAGAGAAAATGCAGAAATAATGAAGGAATTACGGAAAGCAAGAGAGAGAGTCCAACAACTAGAAAAAGAAAGTGAAGAATGGCAGGAAAAAAGGAAAACATGGAAGGAGAAGATAGAAGCACAAGATGAAGAAATTAAATTCCTAACCATCAAAACGGATGACTTAGAAAACAGAAGCAGGAGAAACAACATAATTGTGAGAGGAATAGCAAAAGTGGAGAACGAGACTTGGCAGCAAACAAAACAAATCTGTGAGGATTGGTGTGAGAAACAGTTAAGTATAAAAGGAATAAGTATACAGAGAGCACACAGACTGGGACAAAAACGCAGGGGAGGGAAAACGGAGAGACCCATGATAGTAAAACTTCTGTCATGGGCAGACAAAGAAAAAATTATGTCAGTGAAAAACAAGCTTTCAGGAACCAATTACTATGTGGACGAGGACTACTCGTATAGAACGAGAAGAATATAGAAACAACTAAGGGACAGAGCAAAACAGGAACGAGAAGAAGGGAACACAGTAAAAGTAGAATACAAAAAAATCTGTATAACAAGGAATAGTGGAAGTGGAACGAGTTCACAGATAAACTGGAACAAGCGAACAAAAATTTTTAACGGTAAGAAGGGAAATGATGGGGGGCACGGTGAGAGAATGCACCAAATAAGTAGAAGAAAAACAGGGGAAAGCAACAGATGGGGGGAAGGGAGAACAGAACAGGAAAGAAATATCCAAATTCTAGCATGGAATGCGGCTGGACTGGTGGGGAAAAACCAACAATTCTGGATAGACATTAATAGAGATGATATAATCATCCTCATCGATACCTGGATTGAAACGAAAAGATGGGAAAGAATAAAAGGTAGTATAGAAATAAATTATAATTGTAATTGTAAATTAGCTAAGAAAGAAAGAAAGAAAGACAGGGCCAAGGGAGGGATGATTATGGGGATTAGAAAGTGTAAGCAAATTAAAATGTTGGGATAGATGAAGACATGCATGGACTGAAAGCAACAGTTAAAATTGGTAATATCCCTTATACAATAATTGGCGTATATAACGATAATGGACTTGAAAATATCAGGAAGGAGTGGCTAAACATAGAAATGGATAGAGACAAACATGTAATCACAATGGGAGACTGGAATGCATGAGTTGGGAAAGAATAAAAATTTGATAGGCAGACTTGGGGAAGTATAACTAACATGATGGGAAATAAGCGGGAACCGAGAGATGTCATAGTGAATAAAGAATGTTTAAATATTTTACAAATATGTAAAGAGATGGGATGGGTAATAATAAACGGCAGAACAAAAGGGGATGAGGAAGGTGAGTGGACCTTCATAGGAGAGAATGGAAGGTCAGTGATAGACTACGCAGTGGTCAGTGTAGAATATATGGATAACATTGAGGATTTTAAAGTAGGCAAAGAAATCATCTCCGATCATCAACCGATTATCTTGGAACTCAGGGCAGCAATAGCAGGAAAAATATATGAGGAGGAAGGAAAGAGGCATGTATGGGAGGAAAAGGAAAGAATTCATCAGGAGGTGTACGGAAATTTTCGGGAGGATGAGGCATGAGAACGGAACCACAGAAGAACTGGAACAGTTTGAGAAAAGCACGAAGAATATTGGGGAAGAAATGGGGATGGTAAGAGGTACTAAAGGAGGCACGTGGTTCGATGAAGAGTGCAGAGAGAAAAGGAAGGAGGTGAAGAAAAAATTGGAGGAAATGAGAAAGGATGGCAGGAAGGTGTTATAGGAAGAATATATCAAGGAAAAGAGAGAGTTTCAAAGGATATGTAAACAGAAGAAGAGGGATGAACTAACGAGGTGGAACAATAAGATCAGAACAGTCAGAAACAGTCGGGATTTCTGAGGGCTGATAAACAAACACAGGAAAAAGAAAAGGATGGAGAGGGTGGGAATTAAAATAGAAGAATGGAGAGAACATTCTATGAAACTATTGAAGGGAAAGAATGAAGAGGAGACTAGTAACATGATAGAGTCAACAAAGAAGCACAAAGAGGACGAACACCAGAGCGAGCTAAATGGAGAAATCACTGGAGAGGAAACTTGGAAGGCGATTCAAAAACTGAAAGCAAATATAGCAATGGGTCTGGATGGAATACCAGCGGAATACATAAAAAATGCGGGCGGAGAGGTAGTAATGGTACTGACATGGCTGTATAAACAGGTGTTTGACACGGAAAGAGTGCCGAAACAGTGGTGTGAAATATTAATTTATCCGTTATTCAAGAAGGGTGAAAGGAATAAGGCAGCAAATTATAGACGGGTTAGTTTAACATCCATTACATACAAAGTTTTTTTATGAGAATATTAAACACCTGGCTAAAAAATGGATTGAGGAGAACCAGATAATGCCGGAGGCACAAGCGGGCTTCCGTGCAGAGCACGGCACCACAGATATCTTTAGCCTACAATGCATGATAGACCAGATGACAAACTCAAATGGCGGCAAATTATATGCGTTTTTCATTGTCTTGAAAGCAGCTTTTGACAATATAGATAGGGAAGTACTCTGGGAAAGAGTGGAAACGATAGGGATAAAAGGGAACTTTCTGCAAATGATACATAATATTTACAAGGAAACTGCATGCAGAGTGAGGGGGGGCAATGAAATATCAGACAAGTTTTGGACCAGAAAAAGAGTAAAGCAGGGCTGTGTAATGAGCCCCGCTCTGTTTGCATTACTCCACTCAAGGAGGAGCATCTAAGTAGGAGTGGGGTAGGTGGGGTGAAAATGGACAAAATGAAAATATACACGTTAATGTATGCAAATGATATAGTCATGGTAGCAACAGACTCAGGTGATCTCCAATGCATGATAAACAGGACGATAAGTTTCTTAACAGAGAGGAGACTCACCATAAATATGGAGAAGTTGAACATTATCATTTTTCGGAGAGGTGAGAAAAGGGGCAGCAGGGAAATTTGGCGGTGGGGAGGGAAAGAAATAAAAATAGCTAACGAATATAAATATTTCGAGATGTGGTTCAAGGCAAAAAATTCCTGGACGAAATAGAAAAAGGCAGTAAAAGAAAAGGCGACTATAGCTATGAGAATGACTTGGGGAATAGAAAAAAGAGCAAATATTACGGATGTGGGGGTTAAAATGAGACTCTTCGATTCGTTGAAGAGTTGTTATTTACTATGGGGCGGAAGTGTGGGGGTGGGATGCGACAAAACCATTGAAACGATACAAAATCAGTATTTAAGATGGATTATAGGCTGGCAAAATAATACACCATCATATATAATGCTAGGAGAAATGGGGAGAATGAGCCTAAAGATCAGAGCATGCAAAAGAACTTTAGATTACATAGAGAAAGTAGAGAAGATGCAGGATGGCAGAATCCCCAAAAGCTGTTGGGAAGCAGTGAGAAAAGTATTTAAAGAAGGGAAAAATATACAGTGGTTGCAGAAAATGGCTGAAGAAACATCCGACGAGATTGTGAAAGAATGGTGCAGTGATCATTCAAACAGAAGAGAGGCAAATGAGAAGGTTATGCTGGAGTTAGTACAGAGGGAAATAAGCGAAAGGAACACAAAGATAAAGAAGTCAAGCTATTGCAGCTATTATAGGGAAATTAAAGAACACTTGCAAAGAGAAAGATATATGGGTATGAGGATGAAGGACAAGGATAGGGCATTATGGGCAAAGGCAAGAGCGGGAAATGAATGGAGGGCTGGAAAAAAAGGGTTTTCAGAGGATGAAAAGAAATGCAGAGTGTGCGGAAAGGCAGAGGAGACGGCGGAACACATTCTTTTTATGTGCGAAGAACTGGAAATAGCAGGAAGAGCACATGATCTAAGTAAAGTGGAAAACAGGGAAAAAATATTATTAGGGGGAATTCGGTCAATTGGTAAATAGATAAATTTTTAAAAGAAATAGAGAAGATAAGAAATGGTGAGGGAAGAGAAGCAGAAGAATAAACTAGCAAGAGCCAAAATAATTTCTGTGGTGTACATATATAATTAATTTATGAAAAGATTCGCAATGTAATGGTTTAATTGAAATATATTGTACGTAAAGATGCATATGTAGTGAATGTGTATGTAAACAACTGTGAAAGCGTATATACTTTCCATTTTTTGTATATACAAAATAGGAAATAAAACTGAATTATCTATCTATCTAAGTAATCATCTAAGCTATTTCGATAACAGCAATTATCCCAATGATCATGGGTTATGTTCAACTGAAAACAAGCAAATGCCTGGAAAATTTAAAGACAAAACAGCAGGGACCGTGATCACGAATTCATTGGGTTAAATGCAAAAACGTATTGCTTTCGTTACGGAAACACAATTTAGAAAAACGAGGAAAGATATCAAAAGAAACATGCTTAAGAAAGAGGTGCATTGCAACCATTATTTGCACTGTTTAAAAGATAAAGTATCTTATCATAAAGTATCTTTTCATTTTTCTGCGCAGTTTTAAGTATCTACTTTACACATGTAAACAAAATAAGCTTTGCTTGTCATATGATGATGATAAAAGATACATTTTAAATGATGCAATTCATTCTCTTTCATATGGTCATTATTTGAAAGGAAACAAAGAATTACTTATGCCTTGATTGTTCATTAACTTCTAAGAACTTTTGGAATTAAATGAATATTTTTTTTATTTCTTAAAATACTTTGAGATTTAAAAATGGAAATTATATAAAATTAAAAAATTAAAAATTAATGTATAATGAATTGTACATTTTGACTGTAAAATAAACAGGTGAATTAAAAAAAGCATCTGTCTTTATTTATTGTGGTTCATTAAATAAACAAACTCTTTGCTCTCTAAAAATTAATTAAGGCAAGATCACCAATAAAATTATTCTTATGCTATTAAAAACACTTATTTATAAAAAAAAAATTTTTTTTAATAAAATTGTATTTATTTAAATTACGAAAAATTTACTTGGAAAAAATAAAGGATGGTGTGCCATCCAGTGACAGAAAATATAACTAAAAATGGCATTTAATTGTTGCTACATAAAAAATAGTTGCTAATTAAATGTTCAAGCCTAATTACAAGTAATTAATACATTCATCATTAATATTATTCATCGATTAATCATTTTTTTCATAAATATTTATCAATATCTCATTATTAATCACAATATTGCTCAACATGACGATAAATATTCATATCTCATTGTTAATCGCGATATTGATCAATATCTCGATAAGTATTCACGATATCTCATTAATATTTATAGTTATTGGTTTTATTGGTTATTGACAGCTCATCGATTTTGAAGCTGATGGGTCCTGCCCAGCATACTTCTTACTACTTATATATTCCAAATTTTTACTGTTTACCGCCCTCCATAATATTGCATTAGTATCACATCGAAAATTAACCTCTTCACGACCAGCCTAAATTTTGAAGGATACCTCCCAGGACCAGATTTTATGTACTATCTGGCAAACCAATGACAAACGTGCGTTCGCCATGTACAATTTTGTAAGAATATTTCTGTTTCAGAATCAATATTTATTTCAAAATCAGAATCTTCGGCATCCAAAACTTGCATCAAAATAATCATAATCATCCATTTTTTACAAAAAAGGAGCAAAAGCATTAATTGTTGCTTACTGTCCAAATACAATGTTCAATGGTGTTGAAATTAGCAATCAAAGAATAAACGCAATGGGTCCATCTATCGACAAGAAAATGAACCCATAAAAGAATAAACTGTTCCAAATGATTTTACTCTTTCATTCCTGAAAAACCACGTTTTCATTTCGTTAACGGAATTAATGACTGAAAATGACGAACGCATGTTCATCATGGTATTGAACAGAGGGTCTAGCTTGACAAACGCATGTTCGTCACTGGTCTTGAAGAGCTTAATACTCTCGTTAAATTTACCTTCCTCAGTGGAAATGAAACCACAATCTTCCTCACATATTTTATCATATTTATATACTTTTTATTCATTTTGTCCATTTTCTTAATCTCCCATAATTTAACAAATTTAGCTTGCCCAAGTGGATTTGAAAATTCCAAAGGCTTTGCTTTTTTATTTCGCAAAATACCTTTTTTTTTAAATTTTGCATGCTACATTTTTATTTTGCAAAATACTTTTATGTTTTGGTTTGGTTTGGTTTGGTTAGGGTTTTAGGGCGTGTCGACTGCTAGGTCATTTGCACCCAATCACTGAATTTTAAAATATCTTAATTAAAATTAAGAGCAAGCTCTATTTACATGTTGTAAAATACACATTTTTTTTCTCACAAGCTGCATTTTTTATTTTGAAAAATCCATTTAAGCGTTCCCAAAAACATATTTCACAAACTGAAATTGTATATCAAAAACGACATTTTCTATTTCACAAACTATATTTTTCATTCTGCAGTAAAATGCATAAAGAATTATTTTATAGACTTTTGTACAACTTTTGTTTGGAACTCTAACGAAATTTTGGAGAACATAGGACAACTTTGATAAGTACTCTGTATTAGAAATAGAAAATGTATTAATGTCAAATTTTATTGATAAAAGAAACCAAACAGAGATTTTACATTTCTTTAAACCCCAAAATTAATTTTGTATTGTTTTTTGGTCTTTAAAAAGCATTAAATATCAAGCATTTTCATAAAAAGCAAACAACTGAGTGTTATTTCTTTTTCAGGTAATAAGGAAATCCACTTTTATGTAAAAATAAATTCGCTATATCCATTACACGTTTATAAAGAAATACCAACATAATTAACTGCAGACATTTAAAAATTCGTTGTATGTGGGTTCAACTGTAAAAACAATCTGCATTGTCTGCTGCTGTTGAGCAATTTGCAGTTGCACATGCAACCATTTTTGTAATGAATGAAGGCTTTTTCACCCTCAGCTACCATGCAGCGTGAAAACAAGAAGCCAGGTAAGTTGGAACAAAAATAGCGGATGAGCACACCCCCTTCATCAAGTTTCCCGGCATTGCAAAAACCATCCCGGAGAAATTCCGTTTTTGCAAAAACTGCCTTACCTTGGAACCACGTCATGTCAAAACTGTTCATCAGATAATTTCACCGAGATTGAATGAATTTTTTTAAATAAAGCCCCTTCAAAAGAGAGTTGAGTAATTCAGCATTCAACATAGGTCTTGTAAACCCTTGCTGAAATTTTTCTTCATCTCAGTCTTTTGCATCATCATCATTATGGAAATAAATGCATCAGTTAAATTTATGCAAAACTTCTCAGCTCTTGTCACGGGTAATTCAGAAAGTGGCAAGTCCATTCTTGTAGCACAAATGTTAAAGTATAGGTGAAGTGATGGACCTTCCTCCTACGGAAATTATTTACTGCCAGGGTGTGTTAATACCTCCAGTTCTTAAAAATCTGAACCTACCCAACATTACGTTTCATGCAGGAGAACCTGATGAAAAATTGATACACTAACGTATTTCTAAACAGGCCTTATTGATTTTAGATGATTTATTAAATGAAGTGAAAAATAACGAAATTGTTGAAAAAATCTACACACGTTACAGCCTTCATCTCAATTTTTCACAGTTACAAATAACGCAGAACCTCTTCGGCCATTCGAAAATCATCCGTACAATAAGTTTTAACACCTACTTCATCTTTCACCGAGAGACGTAGGACAGATTCGTACCCTGGGTTCACAAAAAGGGTATGGTCATTTACTCATCAAGGCCTTTAAAGATGCCACACAGGAACCCCTTAGTTATTTACTACTTGATTTAACTCAGAGATGCCCTGATGTTCTGAGATTGCCTAGTAAGATTTTTCCTCATGAAAGACCTCTGAGGCCCTGGGATTTTGAAACCCCCACCCTTATTTTAGTAAGACGCGAGTTAAAACTTAATAATTAAATGTAAGGCCCGCCGCAAATACATCGGTCGCACCATGGGTACTGCGCATGCGTCGGCGTCGCTCCTTGTCGCCCGAGCGTGATCTAGTTTTTGCCCTTCCTCGCGGCGACGGGAAAAAACTGGTTTTCAGGCGACGTCGCCTCTATTGAGCTGAATTCAATTGGAAGCGACCAGCGACAACACGTATCCACATCATCCACATCCACTATCATCCTCAATGGCATCCGCAAAAAACAAAAGCCCCTCATCCTGTGAAAAAATACGGTGGACAATAGAAATGGAGGCTGAGAAATGGAGCCCGTGCTGAGAAAAAATTATGCTATGAAATATCAATAATGATTATGCCGACACTGGATATGAAACATGTTGACATTCCATTGTTCCTTTTTTGTGATAATAATAATAATAATAATAATAATAATAATAATAATAGATTTTTATAGAAGTTTTTAAAAATTTTCTACAATTAAAAAAATTAATTTTGTTTTTTTATTTTTAACTGAACGTGCTGAGAAATAATTATGCTATGCTATATATTCACGTGCTATAGAAAAATTTTATCATCAGGAATGAATGAGGGCAATTTTCCCTCATCCATTCCTGATATAGTAATATTTTTCATTAGTGTATGCTTACAATACGGGTTTTTTATAATATGATGATATTGTAATATAATAAGGGTTCGATGTTTTTATATAGTAATGATACATGATATATTTTATCAATAATGATTATGCAGACACTGTATATGAAACATGTTGACATTCCATTGTTCCATTATTTGTGATGATAATAATAATCATAATAATAATAATAGATTTCTGTAGAAGTTTTTAAAAATTTTTTACAATTAAAAAAAAGAATTAATTATTTTTTTTATTTTTCATTGCACGTGCTGAAAAATAATTATGCTATATATTCACGTGCTATTAAAAAAATATATTATCAATAATAGATGAGGGCAAGTAGTAGAAATTTTATAATAGCTTTGATGCCATATGTCAGTACTATATGGTTTTGACTTTATTAAGCCATTTAAATTTTTTATAACCATCTACTGGAAGGCTTCAATTTTATTACATTTTTAAATCTTTATTTTAAAAGAATTTAATTCCAATTTGACCACGTAAATGCATTTTCCTAAAAATAATAACCAATTGTTTTATTTATTCTTGTTTGATAACCATTTTTCTTTGTTTGATCTATGTTACTTTATGTGTATCACGTGTTAATATATTTGAATTGTGTAAAAAACATTATACTTAATGAAAGTTCAAAGATATATTCATTAAACATAAGAATAATATACATGTTTAATTGCAGAAAGCATTGTTCTCTGGGATATTAATAATTCCAGCTATCATAAGCGACCGGGTCGCTCCTAATTTTTATTTGCAGCGAGACGAGCTGGTGACAAGCGACAAAGAGCGACAACTGACATCAGCAGTGTGACCTTGACGAACCCCCCCACTGCAGGCAGCAAGGAGCGACGGGCCGTCGCTGGCGACCGGGTCGCTCCTAATTTTTATTTGCGGCGGGGCTAAAGATTTTCCTTCAGCTATTTTAGTGATAGTTGTTAGTGTAACACAGGAGAGATCTTAGTTTATGAGGTTAAAGAGAGTTTCTAGATTATTATTATATTTTAATTAACTTCTAATCTTAGTCAGTCATTTAAATTAGTTAACACTTAGTGATTATTTCTATAATGTTTATAAGGTGAGGTTTAATATTGGAGAAGATAGACTAGCCATGTTTAGTTTATTTAAACATCTATCTAGTTTACGTGAATTATAATTCAGTCGTTATTTGGTTGTTATATACTGTAGATAGAATAACTATAAAACATTTAAGTAAACTTTTATAAAACAATTGAAGTAAAGTTTTTGAATGGAAAGTTTTACAGTTAGAATTACACCGGATGGACATCTTAGTTTACTGAATATTGTACTTTGAGACAGTCATAGAATACGCTGACGCACATTGTCTAGAACTTATGCAAATTGATGGTGGCATGATTTGGAAAGGAGAAGTTGACCTTCCTTCCCACCAATCATTGGATTGAGTGTCTTTTACACCTCAAGTGACTGAGGATATTCAGTTCGAGTTAGGAGGACAGTTAGTTATTGTTGGTTCAGAAAAGTTAGCAGAAGGAATCAACCTGTCCATGTAGACAGAGGCAGATAGTATGTGAGAAAGTGGTATGAGTAGTTTAAAGCGTTGTTTAAAGCTAGATTTCATCGGGAGTCAAGTGATGATAATGAAAGGAGATTCTCGGAATGTCAACAGAAAGAGAATGAAAGTGTAATACAGTTCGCTATCAGATTGCGAGCATTATGTAGACGATTAATTCCACCCGTGCATGGTGAGGGAGAGGACGCTGAAGCTAAGAGAGAGTATGCCCGAGAAATTCTAGCAAGGCGATTAAAAGACAGATTCCTGGCAGGTTTGAAACCTAGTATCAAAAAAGGGATGTTATACTGTCATCAAGGAGATTTGCCAGAGATGGCACAGATAGCCCATAATATTGAAGAGCTGGAAAAGAAATTATGCGAAGAGTCAAATGGCGTAAATTTAATTAATGAAAAGAGAGAAGCGGAGAATAGGCCTCGAGTAGTGAATGAAGAAACAATTGTCAGCAACATTATGGAGAGATTGGAGAAGAGAGTAGAAGAAATCATACGGCGTATCATGGCGGAACGCAATGAAAACCAGGCACGGAGAGAGCCTTGGCGAGTTAATCTAATCACGGAACGAAAATTGAGGAGAGAGAACACGATCTGTCCTTTTTGTAAAAAATTCGGACATTATGAGAGAGAGTGTCGACAAAAGAAGCGGAAAATGCAGCACTGGAAAGAAGAGAGGCAGACCACAGTTCAGAAGCAACCTACACAGGAGAAACAACGAAATACTGGGAGAAGGTGCCACAGATGCGGAAGGCGTGGACACTTGGTTTGGTTTGGTTTGTTTGGTATTAACGTCCTTTTCAACTGCCATGGTCATTTCAGGACGGCGTTATAGGGGCCGCAAATTTTGCCTCGCAAGGGTTCTTTAACGTGCATACGACTACACGGGACCAACGGCTTTACTTCCCTTCCGAAGGAAGTGCGTGATCTCAGGATTTACCCCTGAAAAATCCTCATCGTCCTCGGCCGGGATCGAACCCGCGTACTCGGGCATCAGAGGCGACCACGCAAGTGGACACTTGAAAAGAAGTTGTCGTTTTGGAGGAAAAACCAAAGAGCAGGTGGAAGAGTTGACTGAAGAAGGCATCAGTATACAGGTGGAAGAGAAGAAACCACCCATACCTAAAGAAAACGTACGAAGAAGCGAAGAAATCAGCGGAGAATTTCAGGAGAAATGGAGAAAAGAATTTGAAGATAGGCTGGAGAAATTTAAACAAGAAGAAAAACAGAGGTTGGCAGATGCTGTCGTTAAATCTATCAGGAGGAACGCTTCATTAACGAAAAGAATTGCAGAAGCGGAGCTAAAGATAGAGCAACTGAGATCCCGATTGAAGAGGGAGGGAGAAAAACGTGTAGAAATGGTAAATGGAGTGTACGAGATGGACACGATTATGGAGTCATCAGAACTGAATCCGTTTGCATCTTATTTTCCCCAAGGAGTAGAAGAAGGAATGCAGACACCGGCAGATGAAACAAAACCTATTGGAGAGACAAGGAATAAAATGAATGGCGTATGGATCAACCCGTACCGGTTTAAAGAAAACCATCTAACTATGAATCCGGCAACCAATTTAGCCAAGGGTTGGGCGCAACAATCTAGAATACAGATACAGTAAGACATTTGAGTTTTCATTAGAATTAGAATTTTTTTTTCAATTCTTGATTGAGTCTTGATAATTTTATCGTTTCTTTCATTGCAATTTTATTGTGATTATGTTTCCTGTGAGGTGTTATTTCACATTAGAAAAGAGCTAAGTTTTTTCATCGAGAAGAGGAGAGTGACACCCTTTCACTCGTGGAGATTGGAAGCGAGCCAGGTGAATCTCAGGTGATCTCAGGTGAACCGTTTCATTTCTTTTTCTAAAATTTTCTTTTGAAACAGGCGAACGATGGAGAAGGTTGGAGTGATGAATTTTATTCCGTTGGCGTTGGGTTGATTATGGAAGTTTTGTTTAGCGATTTGGAGCAATTTGACAACAGTGATGGCGGATACAGATTTCGTATTGTAAGGTATTGAGTTTCACTTTAGAATCTGGTTGTTAAAATTTTGTCTTTGTTTTGGTTGGCGAGAGAAAGAGAGCAGAAAAGGTGTGCCCAAATGAACTTTATTTTCAATCATGGAAAATTTGTTTCAATGGAGGAAATCTTCAACCCCCCCCCCTCTATTTCCAATGGCACAAGGAAGCAGACGACACTTCGGAGCAATGACCGACAGCCGAACCGGGTTTTAGATGACGAACATCATGGCGATTGACGAGCGAGTAGACGAATTGTTTTTCACTGGGAGATTTTTATCGTCACTTCGATAGACGATTGCAGGGCTACAGGAGATGAGTTTTTTTCTTCAAAGATGAGAAGTTTCCTTCAAAGTTGAGAAGCTTTTCTACAAAGATGAGAGTTTTATTTTTCCGGAGACCATGGCGAGAATGATGATGATGACGAATAACTTCTTTAATGCTTCAAATGACGAGCAATAATTTTTTTTTTCACGTTTGGGACGGCGATGATTCCAGCGAGAACTTTAGAAGGCGTATTCAACAAATTCCAAGGAATTTCCACAGTTTCAAGATTCAGTAATCAAGGGTATGACGAACATTTCTTATAGACTTTACAATTGATTCAGATATTTCAGAGAGCTTTTACCCGCTAATCATAAACACTTACTCTTTATCGGCGAGAAGTGAAGAACTGTTTAATAATCACATTGTGCTAAATTTGATCATTGTTTTTCAGTAAACTTGCTTTCCACGAGTTATCTATTAACTTTTAATTGAATTTAGTAAACGAACTTTTTCTTATGGCTTGTGTGAGCGGACGATTTTGATATCTATAAACATTTTAATATGAACATTAAAAGGCGATCATTTTATTGTGCACTAGTTAGACTTTTTGGTAGCGTTTATCTTTTGATATTATCCTTATGTAATGTATCTTTTGAATAACTTTGGTGTTTGTCTAATAATCTAATAATGAAGAATAACATTATTGATTGTGAATTTATTGCAATGATATTATTGTAGCGTTTAGACGATTTATGAATTTTAATGAACTGCGTTCTTTGTAATGATGTCACGATTTTGTGTAACGATTTTGTATCATGTACGTTTTAGAATTGTTTATTGTCAAGTTACAGCTTGGAGATTTTATGTATAATGATTTTCATTATGGTGTTTGATTTTATAAAATTTTTATTGATGTTATTTAAACACTGAATTGTTTTAACCGGAGACTTGAATGTTGTAATTTTTTAATGTTGACTTTGAAATTATGTAACATTGTGAAGTTTGAATTTTGTAACTTTGAAAATTTTTGAATTTTAAAATGTTTAATAAACTGTAATGGTGTGTGGGTGTATGGTGAGAGAGATTGAGAGGTTTCAGGAGCGTTACCCCAACAGAGCCAGTGATTGATCTACTACAAAAATAAGGTAGGAGTTTAATGTTTTGTTACCGCGAGTTTTAGAATTTAGTTGGAATTTAGTTTTAGGAAAATTCGTTATCCCTTGGATAAGCGAATTTTATTTTTCAGGGGAGTTATGTGAGGCTCCGGGATTTTGAAACCCCCACCCTTATTTTAGTAAGACGCGAGTTAAAACTTAATAATTAAATGTAAAGATTTTCCTTCAGCTATTTTAGTGATAGTTGTTAGTGTACCACAGGAGAGATCTTAGTTTATGAGGTTAAAGACAGTTTCTAGATTATTATTATATTTTAATTAACTTCTAATCTTAGTCAGTCATTTAAATTAGTTAACACTTAGTGATTATTTCTATAATGTTTATAAGGTGAGGTTTAATATTGTAGAAGATAGACTAGCCATGTTTAGTTTATTTAAACATCTATCTAGTTTATGTGGATTATAATTCAGTCGTTATTTGGTTGTTATACTGTAGATAGAATAACTATAAAACAGTTAAGTAAACTTTTACAGGTATTGGACATTGAAACTGAAACACCATCGCAAATAGCACTGGATACCCCCAGGGCTGAATAGAACCTTCTGCTAGGTAATTAATCGTATGCATATCAATGAATCACGTGTCAGAGGTCTTGGTAGTCACTCCAGTAGAAAAGTTCGATAGTAAGCTTCAAATTGTCTGTGCAGAGCGCTATAATGGGAGACATATCCGACTTCAAAAGAGGGCAGATTGTTGGGGCGCGTCTAGCAGGTGCATCTGTGTCCAAAACTGCCACACTTTGTGATGTCTCACGTGCTACAGTATCCAGGGTGATGTGTGCATATGAACAGGAAGGACGAACCACGTCCAGGAGGAGCAACTGCAGGGGAAAACGGAAGTTGTCGGAAAGAGACGTCAGGACATTGACCAGGATTGTTGCACGAAAGCGGAAAACCACCGCAGCAGAAATCACCGCAGAAATGAATACACACCTCCAGGAACCTGTGTGCACGAAGACAATCCGTCGTTACCTGCATAAATCCAACATCCATGGCAGGGTTGCTATACCGAAGCCTTTCATCAGTAGTACAAATGCCTCCAAGCGGGTTCAGTGGTGCCGGACGCATAAAACCTGGACGTTGGATGACCTCAAACGCGTCATATTCTCGGACGAGTCCAGCTACACTGTCTTCCAAACAACAGGGAGGGTATTCGTCTGGAGGAGCCCCTCTGATGCCTACAACCCAGACGGCTTGGCATCCACAGTCAAACACGGAGGTGAATCAGTAATGGTTTGGGGTGCAAACTGTGCAGGACCTCTACCGATCCTTCCCAAGACGTGTTACTGCTGTGCTGGCTGCCCACGGTGCCCAAACACCTTATTAAATAAAGATTTTGGATTTCTACCGGGTGTTTCAGTTTCAATGTCCAATACCTGTATAAAACAATTGAAGTAAAGTTTTGGAATGGAAAATTTTACAGTTAGAATTACACCGGATGGACATCTTAGTTTACTGAATATTGTATTTTGAGACAGTCATAGAATACGCTGACGCACATTGTCTAGAATTTATGCAAATTGATGGTGGCATGATTTGGAAAGGAGGAGTTGGCCTTTCTTCCAACCAATCATTGGATTGAGTGTCTTTTACACCTCAAGTGACTGAGGATATTCAGTTCGAGTTAGGAGGACAGTTAGTTGTTGTTGGTTCAGAAAAGTTAGCAGAAGGAATCAACCTGTCCATGTAGACAGAGGCAGATAGTTTGTGAGAAAGTGGTCGGTGAGCAGTCGGAGAGGAGTCGAGGTGTAGTGAGTGTTGAGAGTAAGTTGAAGAACCTGTCGGAACAGACAGATGTAGACGTTGAGGTAGTTAGTGAATTGTTAGTGTGAGTGGTGAGAATTTAGAGCGAGTAACCTGTCAGGGCGGACAGAGGTACTTAGTATACATTCAACAATTAATTCAATTTATTTACTGAGGAGAAGCCCCTCTTTAAAAGAAGAGAATATTTATTCAACATGGAAGCGTGAAATAGAAGTCGAACTTTATTGAGAATTTTCAGAATAGACGAACGGAGGCAAATGCAAGAATGTTAGATTGGGTAACACACAGCCGCTCTCATATCTCTCATTTCTCTTAGATCCATTTATTCGGCGTAGAATCAAATCATTAGAAACTTAGAGTTATCTTTGGATATAATCAATCGTAATTGTAAATTCATCATAAATAAATCAGTTGTTATTGTTTACAACCAGTTGTTGTCATTTGCACCCTACCCCCTTACGTTAGAAAACGATCGGGAGAAACACCCGACGAACTTTGTGTTGTGGAAAAACTCATTCTCATTTAAAAAACGGAGAGTGAAAGGGGAACTGGGGACCCTAGTTCGTTTGATGTATAAATCCATTCCCTAGGGCCGCAGGCTCCACAGACCTATCATCATTTATACAGATAAATCACGGATTTAAAGAAGGTGCCAATCATTTTAGAATTTAACGGACATTGGACATTTACAACAATGATACCTCTGATTGTAAAACATCGTAATTTACTAGGAGCTCGAAACAAATGAGTCTTTCAACCAAAACCGACCCTCAAACCCCATCTATGGCCTCGTTAATACATGAAACACTGGCCTTGCAATCCCTTCGAGAGACACCTTCTTATCTATTTCCTCAACAACTCGTCCTATACACCTGAATTTCATTCATCTGAAGGCTTAAAAGAAAAAACCTACGACGATGACGATATTGTGATGGCTACTGGACCCGACAAGGTGATCACATAGGTAACGTAATGAGCTTACCTTTTGAACAGACCCCTCCATGGGACTGCTTCTTCGAGAGGCTTTGAAAGAGATCTGATGTTATAACAGAATAAAAAAGGTACGGTGTCAAAGCTCGCTTGGCTGCATTACAATCAATAAAGGGTCGTTCAAGAGACATGTCACACTATTTTTGGCGTTTTCAAAACCCCCGTCCCCCCATGTCACATAGTGTCACATTTTCCATACCCCCACCTTTTTTAAGACGTCACACCCTATAGGTTAATCCCCCTCCCCTTCCTATAAACAAATGAAATAATCTTTGGTTACTTCCAAACACAATTGTGACATTCATCAATTTATATAAATAAAAATGAATTGCTAAATGTGGTGCTAAGCGTAAAACTCGTGATGAGAGACTGAAGAGAACGAGGAGCGTGATGAGTGAGGACGAATGCATGTGGAGTTAGGGAATGGACACTAATTTAGGTAAGGATAAGAAAGGAATGGCAGTGATCTTCGGCTTATGAAGTAAATGCTATTCACCTGCATATCTTTACTAGAAACTAACCGTGCATAGACTTATGTGGAGGAAGCAAGATAAATGTTGAAACCGAGACAATAGTGCTTTGTTAGGAAGATAGACGTAAAGCAATTGATTGTGATATATTTCATGAAAGATTATCGTAGTTCATTTTATTTTTGTATTGCTTAAACCTGCAAGTATTATAATTTTGCTTATAATTTTGTAAATAGAACTTATTTTTTAAACTTAATTCAGAGTTTTGCTATTTTCCTCTTAACTGAATAATTTCATATAAATGTGGTGGCTCACACCAACTCACTACAACGGCACCCGAACTCAGTGGACAGGAGGGAGATAGTCGTGATCAACAGTTAGAAAACTTCGTAGACAACAATAACATTATTGGTTATTCAAACATAATCCAGTGTTCTTGGGGAAGTGGGTAATGATGATTTGAAAAGTTTTTTGTTGGCTGTTGAAGAAGTGGTAGAATTTGCAGGCTGGAATGATCGTCTCAAAAATAAGATGGTAAAAACTAAATTAAAAGGGAAGGCGGCTAAATTATTGAGCGAGCTTAAATTGTAAAAAATAAATGATTATAAAGAATTATGCGAAAGGATGAAGGAAGTTTTGCCCCAGAGCGATGAGGGGTGTAATTTTGAACAGGAATTTCATGTGACAATGCAGAAGAAGCTTGAGAAAATAAACGATTATGCCACAATTATTATTATTATTATTATTATTAGAATTTTTTAGCACTGACTATTAAGGTCATTTTGAACCTTTTACACAAGTTATGTCTGTACACAGCCTGGGACAAACACAAACACCCACGCCCAGGTGGACTCGAGAACTAGAAAGCTTACACCCTTGCCCTCTCAACCACCTGGCCAGCAATTATGCCATGAGGCTGAGATATTTGTTTGACTGCATGGCTGAAGGGGAGTCATTGATTCCGAGAAAAAATGTTATGCAAGAAATTGAAAGAAACTATGTTGCCCAAGCTAATATGCTACAAAGGACCTGAAACCTTTTCCAGTATAGTAGCCATGATGAAACGATTGATAAGGACAGTGAGGGGGGGGGGGGGTCTAAAGCATTACAGACAATGATGATAAATGGATGAAGGAGGTTATAGAATTGGAAAAACAGTTATCAGAAGTATGTAAAATAGTGAAGGAACAAAAAAAAGGTGATAGGGGTGTACTTGTAAAAAATAAGGAAGTAAATAAGACTATAAAGGAGGAAGATAAAACTGAGTTATTAAAGCAAAGAATAAAAGAACTAGAGACGCAATTAGAGCAAGAAAAAACTGTTAACGATGAAGTGAAGCAATATAGAAATGGAGTGCAAAGGATGGCCGGAAACCGGATGATGAACTCTCCCCGAAATAAAAGGGCATCGACATTGATAATATTTTACAGATGTCACCAAAGGGGTCACTATGCAAGGGACTGTTTAGGCAACCATTTAAACTGGTAAGGATTGGTCAAGGAGAATGTTCCGATCGACATAATTTAAGGGAGGTAAAAGCAGTCAGAGCATGAAGAGGTAACAATTTATTATACCATCTCAATGTAGAGATAATGGGGTAGAGTTGCATGTTATATTAGATACAGGCTCAAAGGTATCGTTCCTGGGGTATTGAAAAGACTAAACAAAAACCTTAGGGTGAGCGAATTTGATATTATAATAAAAGGAATAAATGGTGACAGCCAGATATGGCAGGAGGTGTTGCTGGATATTAAAATAAATGGGAAAATGTTCAGAAATAAAAGAGGTTTTTGGTGTACAACATGGGTGACAGAAGCTATGAGGGGATTATTAGAAATGACATCATAAACATGGTAACTTTCGAATTCCAGGAGGCCCAGCAGGTAGAGAAAGTTGAGGCCAATAACAGAGATTTGGCAGGGTATGACAGGACACACTGGAAAAGAAGGGAAAGACAGTTTGCAAGCTCTGTTAGATAGATTTGATAATAACTTCGCAGAAGAGATAGAGGCCTTAACTGGTGTACTAGACATCTGTGTGGAGTTCAATATAAATAAGGAAAAAAGCAGTCTTCATGCAACAGTATCCTATCCCAAAGATTCACATGGCAAAGTTAAAGGAAAACCCAGATCAATATTTAAAGGCAGACATAATAGAGAAGAGCAGTTCTAGATGGAATTTCCTTCTTCATGTGGTAAAAAAAAGATAACAGGCATATCAGAATAGCTATGGATCTTAGGAAGGTCAATGAATTGATGAAGCGTCTGGATTTTCCATTGCCGAGAATTCCAAACCTATTGAATGATCTGCATGGGTACAGGTACTTCTTAATCATTGACCTGAATTCTAGATTTTTCCATTTACCTTTGGCCTGGAGTGTTTTGCTTTCCTAAACTCCTTGGGGGAAGTTTCAATTTAAACGTATGCCACAAGAAGCTAAGAGCTCGGCCCATGCATATCAGGCCTCTATGGTTGATATAGTACTTGAAAAAAATAGGGCAAGGAATATATGTATGCCAGGATGACATCCTGGTTTATAGTAAAACTTTTGCGGAACACCTGGAACTACTTGAGTGGCTGCTTAAAAAATGTAGGGCAAAGAACTTGATCATGACGCCTTCGAAATGTAAATTCTGCATGAAGGAGTAAAATATTTAGGACATATCATATCTGGGGAAGGGATGGCTCCTGATCCCGAAAATGTTAGAGAGATTAGAAACTTGCCGTGACCAAAAAACATAAAGCAGATACAATCATTTATGGGGGCAGTTAATTTCTATCTCCAGTTTATTGAAAACCTTTTAGACATTTTAACACCATTAACGGAACTGAATAAAAAGGGAAAGGAATTCAAGTGGACAGAGGATTGTGAAAGGACTTTTAAAAGAATTAAGGAGGTACTGGCAGCTTCACCCCTTCTTTCAGCTCTTGGATTTTGCAAAAACCTTTCTTCCTGTTTACAGATGCCTCTGCTGGGGCATAAGTTCCATGTTGCAGCAGGAATGTAGTGAGGGCATGAAACCCATAGCTTACTATAGTCACAAACTCAACGAGGCAATTGCCTACTGTCCAGCAGATGCGAAAGGCCGGACTGATTGGGTGCGCAAATGTTGTGAAAGTTTTCCGAAAGGCTTCATGGTGGCAGCGAGGTATGGCTCAAAAGGACGGGTGCAACTCTGTCGGGTGGAGAAAAACGCTAAGGTAAATGCAAATTACTACCAGGAGAATTTTTTGAAACCTTTTCACGTGGAGGAGATCTTAACTTTATACGGAGAGGAGAGCAACAAAGTTTGTGTTCATCAATGTAAGGCACCCAGCCACACGTCACCCTCAACACAGAATTTCAAGGTACAAATGGAAGAAGAGACCGGCATTCATGCCATATCCTTCTCTGGACTTTGAAAAGTGTGCAAGCAGGTATGGAACGAAATTCCTCTCACCGTCCTGCAAAGAAGTCTGCTAGCATGGAAATAACGCTGCTGGGCTATTGCCATGATTCAGGGGAAACACATTGAACATAATCTATGGTGTAGAAGGACCTTCATTTGAAGTGACAATCATCCAAAATTGGCTAAGTTAAGGAGAAAAGACCCTCTGTATACAGCTGTACATCATCTTTCACTGTTTTGTTTTTTTTAGATAATTGGGCAATGCTTTTTCCCAATGCTCACAGGCATAAGGTTTCTCTGCAGTGTGCAATCTTTCATGGAGTATTTTATTAATTACTCAACAAATGTTATTTTGCAGTAATTACATCTCCAAGGTCGTTCTCCAGTACGCAGTCATTCATTACATATTCTGTGAGATGATTCAGCAAATATTTTTTTGAAATACAAACATTTATAAGATCTTTATCCAGTATGCCGTCTTTCATGGCATATTTTGCAATGGAATCAGGGAAATGGTTCGTCACAAAAATCGCATTTATAAGGTTTCTCTCCAGAATGCACCCTCTCATGGTGTTTTTTGTCAGATGAGTGATAAAAGGTTTTGTCACATTAACCACATTTAGAACTTTTTTCCTCCAGTAGGCTGTCTCTGATGTGACTTTTTAGAAATCAAATTACCGTAATTTACAGTAATAACAGTGTGGCTTATGTATTAAAAAAATTATAAAAGATGCCCGTGCGGTGTAACAGGCATTCAAAATTTTTTAGTGCACAAGCAAAGTCTCGGGGACATCGGTCCTATGCAGGCAGGGTCTTGAAGATTATTAGATTTTAGAAATTCTGACTTCGGATTCTTAAAGACGACTAAAAGGTAGAATAGGAATGCCTGTAAGATCCACTCAATCTCTTTGTCTTCATCGATAAAAGTGGGTTCAAAACTTTAAAAGTTCCACACTTTCAAGGCCTCTATCTCCTAAACGGCTGGATCAATTGATAAAATACCAAGAATAAAACTTTCCTCGAATATTGTTGTACAATCTGAATATACCATTAAAAATACGGGTTCCTATGATACGGGTTCCAAGTCTATGTCATATATGACACTATGATCTTAGTTTCAACGCATGCGCACGTAATTTGCTAGCACTGCCCTCTGCTGTTTAATACTCTCCTGTCCAGTTATCAACTAGATGCCAACGTGGTCAAACGCTCTGTCCTTTTCTTTGTTTGTAAGTAATTACACTTTTGTTCGAATAGGTGTCATATAGGAATGGGGGAGGCCGTGGCCTGGTGGACTTTCACTGAAACACAACTTCTGTGAAGTTAAGCACCATCAGGCACGGCTAGTCATTGGATGGGTGACCATCCGTGATTCACGATCCTCGTCCCCCGGCTGCTGTGACCATCATACAGCAGTCGCTAATCCAGGTTCATCCAGGGACCCAACTCGTCGGCTTCTAGCCATACAGGCCCTGGATGGACGTATTGGATTATCAGTACTAATAAATAAATAAAATATGACACTGCCTTGTTGTTTACGTTACAATTTGATATAATTCTAGGACAATGAATTTGCGATATTTAACTGACGAAGATATTAGAAATGAACTTTTAAGGCAAGAAGGAGATGTCGACTGTATTGATGCTGGTTTTAGTGATTCGGGAAGTAAATCAGAAGATGGCGTTTTATCAGATAATTCCTATGAAGAGGATGACGCATCAAATCAGGAAGAATACAATGTAACTTTCGGAAATATGGAAGTTGATGATGACGTGAATTTATTTTGAGTAAAGATCTGCAAACTATCTGGACAGATAGACCAGTCAAGCAGATTTTCCAGGACACCAGCTAGGAATATTGTAACCCATCTGCCTGGGCCAAAAGGAAGAGCCAAGGAGCTTCATCAAGTTGATGATGTATTTTCACTATTCATTACTGACAATATGCTTGAGCTCATTGTAGCTTACACTAACGAAGAAGTAGATAGATTGGCATCAGTGGTACCAAGAACTGATACGTCAGAGTTAAAAGCATTTATTGGATTACTTATAATGTCTGGTGTCCTCAAGGATGCACATTTGACTACAGACATGTTTTCTCATGTTTATGGCCCTCCATTATTTAGATGTGCTATGACCAAAAACAGATTTGACTTTTTGTTGCGAGCCATAAGATTTGATTCTAAAAGTACTCGAGAACAGAGGAAAGAAACTGACAAATTTGCAGCGTTTCGAGAAATTTGAACGATGTTTGTGCAAAATTCCAAAGACAATTATACTCCCTCTGAATACGTCACAATAGATGAGACACTGCCCCAAAAATCAGATAAGTATGGGGTTAAAATTATTTCTACTTTTGCGATGGAATACCTTATTTGGGTAAGGAAACGAAGCGGAAAAACACTGATCTACTGTTGCCCACTCAATACTGTCTGAAGCTCACTGAACCAATTTTCGGTACTAACAGGAATATTACAACGAACAATTCGTATACTTTTTGCAAATTAGCTGAGAAACTTAGCAAAGAGAAGCTCACCCTTGTTCGTACGGTACGAAAAAATAAGCGCGAAACCCCTCCTGAGCTCTTGAATTCTAAACGTCCTGTCGGATCATCTTTATTCATTTATGAACCTGAGAGAATGATGGTTTCACACATTCCAGCAGCAAACAAAAATGTTCTTCTTCTTTCATCCATGCATTCAACTGGTGAAATTGATTCCGAGACAGGAAAAACCGAAATCATAGTCTATAATATGACGAAAGGTGGTGTAGATGTTTTTGATAAACTGTGTCATGCTAAAACAACTACTCGAAGAACGTTGGCCGTTGAGGTATTTTTTTGGAATATTGGACGCAGCAGCTGTGAATGCATATGTAATTTATAAGTTGAATAGTGCTCATGAATCCGATAGGATGTTCAATCACGCAAAATTCTTGAAAAACCTAGCATACGCTTCAGTAAAACCATACACTGAACAACGGCTACTGAATAAATTTCTTCCGAAAATTCTTCGTGCTGAAATGGCAAACTTCCTGGGGAAGAAACTTGTTGATTCTCAACCGCCTTCAGCTCCCCAACCTTCAGGCAGACCAGGAAAGTGTGGAATCTGATTATAAGAAGAATCGAAGAGGTACCCATTGGTGCTTTAAGTGTCGAAGAAGCATCTGCGGTGAACACACAACTTGCTATGGTTGCCCTGAATGCTTTGAAAATCAGAAATGATCCAATGAATATAATAGCATTCTAAATTTTCATCATACGTGTTTCAATTCTTTAATTTAACTTTATTACTTATTTTAATGTTACGCCTACATTTTTTACCTATTATTCTTACCTATCTTTACTTTAGCAAGTTATTAAATTTTTTCATAATTTTGAAAAAAAATTCTATTTCATTGTCAAATTTTTGAATGTCATTCATTTATTTCCTTCAGACATTCTTCTAAACTAATTTAAATGTTGATTTCAAACATTAGCTGTGGTTATGAGCTGCTAAAATGATAAAATAGAAGTAGGTGTCATATATGACACCTACTTGTTAAATATGTCCCTTGACACAGCCTTGTAGTTTAAAGATTAAGATTTCAAAGTTACCCCCCCCCCCCACAAGGTGGAGGGGGTAATTTTTTGGCTAATGAATTTCCCCGCGAAATAATTCACTTTTGATTTTGGGCATTTTATTGTACAATGCCTAGTTTCAGAGATATCTGCCATGTTACCAGACTTTTTGGACACCCTGTATATTACATTAATTCACTTTTCGTTTGAATTTCCCGTCGCCCAAAAAAATACGAATGTAACTTCTCAATATGAATGCCAACTTCAACATTGCTTCTTTTGTTGGGAAATTCAAATGAAAAGTGAATTAATGTAATACATAATGAACTGTACATTGTATATGCAGGGTAATTAAAGTTCTGTGATGTATAATGAGAGTAATCTCGTGACATCGCAGTGACATCACACAACCCAAGCCACTGCCCATATTGCAAGGCAAACCATGGCTGAGAATACAGGGATTGATTGCAATGAGATGCAACTTTTACGAATGAAGGAAGATGAGTGGATGAATTATTAACATCTATTTGTAGAGAAGCATTGTCCAAGCTAAAATATACGTTGCTTGGCAACAGTTGCATTGTTAAAAAAAAAAAAAAAAGTTCGTTGTTCTTGCTCATGATATGTAACTAGTGGCATAAGCAACTGAATAAATACATTCTATAAATACATTCAACTCCCTCAAAATCCTAACAGGTTATGGGCCCAGCACGCTCATTATGTTTAAATTAGGGAGTGAAGTAATAGCTGTTGAAGCAAACAATTAATTGTGAAGCAAATATGAGTGAACGCCATATTTGCTATATACGTTACCTGCAGAAATATATTACGGAAAATTGGACATAAAAAGTATGAGAGTATTTGGTTCTAAAGCATGGGCAGTGATTTTACCCAGAAACTCTAAATTAGAAGAGCGGGCTCAAGAAGCATGAATGGTTGGATATGGAATGAATGGATACAGATTATGGATACCTAAACAAGACAAAGTTATACAAGCCAGAGATGTTAACTTTGATGAAACACAAATTAGGTACGAAGAAGAAAATTTTGAAGAGAGAGAAGATAGATATATAACAGAAGAAAACGTATTACAAGATGAGGAAAATACAGAAAGCAAAGAAGAAAAACGAAGTTATAGAATAGATGATGTAAGTGAAGATGCTACTCAAAGTGGTGCCCAACATCAAACTACTAGAAGTGGAAGAAAAGTTGTTAAACCGCAATATTTAAAGGACTATGAGCTTCACTACATGTACTGTTTGGTTGGTGAAGGTATTCCTAATAGTTACAGTGAAGCAATTATAGGTGGAGGTTGGAATAAAGCCATAGAGAATGTATTGGAAGCACATTCTAAAATGAAAACCTGGACTCTAACAAGCCTACCTGAAGACAAAGAAATGATAGATGCAAAACGGATTTTTAAAATTAAGGATAATGGAACAAAGAAAGCCAAATAGTAGCCAGAGGCTACCAGTTAAAGGAGAACACAGAACCTGGCAAAAATTATGCCCCTGTAGCAAGAATATCCATTGTACGTGCAGCTCTTATTCATGCCGTCAAACATGACTTATCAATAAGGCAATTAGATGTTCCAACAGCATTCCTAAATGGGGAAATTGAATCAGAAATCTACATTAGGCCACCGAAAGGAGTAACCATAAGAAGCATCAAGTATTAACATTAAACGGAGGTCTTTATAGTTTAAGAGAGCCCAAAATACTAGAACAAGAGATTCGACCAATTTATCAAAAGTTTGGGAATTAGACGTTCACAGAATGATATTTGTTTGTACATTGGAGAAGAAATTAAAGTTTGGTTAATATCTATGTTGATGATATACTGTTGATTGGTGAAGAAAATGTAATTAGTGACTTGATAGAATATTTGAAGATTGAATTTAAAGTAAAAGATCTTGGAGAAGTTAAAGAAAGTTTATTTTTGGGCATGCAAATTACAAGAAAAGATGAACTACTGAAGTTGAGGCAGACAAAACAAATAGATAAAATGTTAGAAAAGTTTGGATTAAAAGATTGCAAGGGTGTCAGCACTCCACTAATAAAAAGGATATCAGTTTAATAGCAGTGAACCTGTAATACATGTACCCTATAGAGAAGTAATTGGAAGTTTGATGTTTATTGCTACCACTACCAGACCAGAAATAGCATTTGCTACTTCGTATCTAAGTCAATACCTAGACAAACCTACTAAAGGACTATGGACACAGGCAAAACGAACCCTGAGATATTTGAAAGAAACAAGAGACTTGGTCTAGAATATCACAAAGAAAGGAATATGATAGAAACCTATTCAGATGCAGATTGGGCTGGAAACCACATAGATAGAAAAAGTGTTACAGGATCAGTGACATTGTATAATGGAAATATAGTGAGTTGGTTATCAAGGAAACAAAACTGTGTTGCCCTATCGACTGCAGAAGCAGAGTATATAGCAGCCGCTACCAGTGCTTGTGATCTAATATACATGAAAGGACTGTACAGTGACTTTGAATTAGTGAGTAATAAAGAAGTGAATTGTGTGTTGTATATTGATAACAAAGGTACAATTGAATTAACTAATTCTTATGAGAACTCTAAGCGAGCTAAACATATTCATATAAAAAAAACACTTTATTAAAGATCTAGTTGACAAAAGAGAATTAGAAGTAGAATATATTTCATCAGAGTGTAATTTAGCTGACTTATGTACAAAAACTCTGTCTGAAGAGAAATTCGTTATGTTTAGGAATTAATGAGAATTTTTTAATTTCTTCTATGGTGCCCGGCACAAAAGAACAAGGAAATTGGTGTATGTGTAAATGAATAAAACTCGTTCAACCAATCAGAAATGGATTGGAAAAGAGGTATTACTTATACTTGGCCGGGCACTATAATTGTTTAATTGATTTAGTTTGAATCCATGTTTTATTTTTGGCACAAGATTCAATACAATTAATAAATCTTTTCCTTAAAAATAAATACTGAAAATTAGACACTTGTGCTATGGATAGGTTTAATATTAAACTTAAATTCGTTATAAATTGTTACTTAACAGAATTTCGATGTAAATAAAAGCATTATATATTGATTTACTATATGTAACGATTGTAAACTTTAGATAGTATCAATCGAGGCTGGGTGTTAGGAATTATTATTAACATCTATTTGTAGAGAAGCATTGTTCAAGCTAAAATATACGTTGCTTGGCAACGGTTGCATTGTTAAAAAAAAAAAAAGGAGCGTTCCTTGTTCTTGCTCATGTAACTAATGGCATAAGTAACTGAATAAATACTGTACATTCTCAGTGGCCGCACATTACTTGAAATTTTTATCGCCAATGGTTTAGCCAATAGAGATTTTCTTTAAGCCAGAATCTCATGTTTTTAGCCAAATTTAAAATTAAAAAAAATTATGAAAGCATTTAAAATTTAAAAAAAATTTAATCACATGATAATCGCATTTTCGAGGTTGAAAATAAAAAATTTCCATATAAATAGAATTAGCCAACTATGTTCGCCAAATGTGATTGTTTGTTCGTCAGATTAGTTGAACTGTCGCCACTGGCGATTTGGCGAGCGGACTGCGTGGACACTGCATTCTATAAATACATTCAACTCCCTCAAAATCCTAACAGATCCTTCACTTTGACCCCAAATGAAATTAGCATATAACATACATCACAGAACTTTAATTCCCCTTTATATAAAATGTACAGTTCATTATATAATACATTAATTCCCTTTTCATTTGAATTTCCCGTCGCCAAAAAAAATACGAATGTAACTTCTCAATATGAATGGCAACTTCAACATCGCTTCAATGTGATAAAGTGGCATTCTGTTCTGATGAACTTTTAACGAAATTAGCGTATAATACATCACAGAGCTGCTTGTTTATTATACGAAACTATTGCTGAAAATAATGATGAAAATAAAAAAAAAAAGAATATTTGAGTTTTGTTTTTCATTTCGATTTTGAAGGTTTTGAATAGGGTAGTGATTTTCATTTATCCATTGTGGTATTGCCAATATTGTAAACCATTCTTGAAGTTCAGTTTTTATGCATTTGATTAATTTGGCATGTATTAAAATATATATTGCTCTTAAATGAAGCCAATTCGTTTTACTTTTACATGTCTATCATAAAGGGGGAGGGGGAGTTGCGACGTAACTATCGCTGCAGCGAATCTTACGTTTTATTTTTAGAAAAAGGTGAATTTCAGCCCTGCAGCCTATCCATTGCTGCAATGTTATTACCGCAAATTACGATAGCATCTGCTTTTTCGCAATAATTATATTTACAAGGGTTTTTTCTCCTGTATCCTGTCTCTCGTGAAATTTTTTGGATGTTGAATTAGCAAATGTTTTTTCACACTCACATTTATAAGGTTTCTCCCCAGTATGCTATCTCTCATGGCATATTTGCAATGGAATCGGGAAGATGGTTTGTCGCAGAAAACTCATTTAGAAGGGTTCTCTCCAGTAAGCAGCCTTGCATGGAATATTTTGTCACGTGAGTGAAAAGGTTTTGACGCATTAATCACGTTTATAGGATTTCTCTCCAGTAGGCTGTCTATCATGTGACTGTCTGGAAATCAAATTAATAAATGCCTTTTCACAATTATTACATTTTAAAAAGTTTCTCCTCCCCCCTGTACGCTTTCTCTCATGAGACTTTTTTGGAAGTTAAATAAGCAAATTTTTTTTTTTTTTGCAATAATCACTAGTAAAAGATTTTTATTCGGTACGCTATCGCTCGTGGGACTTTTTGGACGTTAAATCAGTAAATGTTTTTTCACAATAACCACACGCATAAGGTTTTTCTCCAGTATGGAGCCTCTCATGGGACTTTTGGCATTTAAATCAGCAAATGTTTTTTCACAATAACCACATTTATAAGGTTTTTCTCCAGTATGCTGTCTTCCATAGATTACTTTCTAGATGAGTAAATCTTTTTTCACACTAATCACATTTATAAGGTTTTTCTCCTGCATGGAGTATGTCATGGCATATTTCATGAAATGATACAACAAATTTATTTCGCAACAACCACATTTAACCTCTCCAGTATGCTGTCTTTAATGTTGTATTTTATGAGATACTTTGGCAAATGTTTTTTCACAATAATTACATTTATAAGATTTATCTCCTGTATGCTGCCTCTCGTGGGTCTTTTTTGGATACTAAATTAATTAAGGATTTTTCGAAATAATCACATTTATAAGGTTTTCTCCTTTGCTATCTTTCATGGCGTATTTTGTTAGATACTTGGGGAAATTTTTTTTTCGCAATTATTTCATTTATAAGGTTTTTCTCCAGTATGCAGTCTTTCATGTTGTATTTATGAGATACATTGGCAAATGTTTTTTCGCAATATTACATTTATAAGATGTATCTCCTGTATACAGTCTCTCATGGGTCCTTTTGGACACTAAATTAATGTTTTTGCACAATAATCACATTTATAAAGTTTTCTCCCTATGCTGTCTTTCATGGCATATTTTGTAAGATACATGGGCAAATGATTTTCCACAAAAATCACATTTTTAAGATTTTTCTCCAGCATGCTGTCTCTCGTGAGGCTTTTTGGTAGCTAAATTAGCAAATGTTTTTTTCCCAATAATCGCATTTATAAGGTTTTTCTGCAGTAAGCTGTCTCTCGTGGGACTTTTTGGCAGCTAAATTAGGAAATGTTTTTTCGCAATAATCACACTCAAGGTTTTTCTCCCGTATGCTGTCTCTCGTGGGACTTTTTGGCAGCTAAATTAGCAAATTGTTTTTCGCAATAATCACATTTATAACGTTTTTCTCCTGTATGATTAATTTCGTGGTACTTCTTGGAAATTAAATTAGCGTATGTTTTTCACAATAACCACACGCATAAGGTTTTTCTCCAGTGTGGAGTCTCTCATGGGACTTTTTTGGCATTTAAATCAGCAAATGTTTTTTCACAATAACCACATTTATAAGGTTTTTCTCCAGTATGTAATCTATCATGG
>JAHWFO010035913.1:93806-121211 GCA_023313115.1 Rhysida immarginata | reverse complement strand
TTTATAAGGTTTTTCTCCTGTATGCTGCCTCTCGTGGGTTTTTTTGGAAGTTAAATAAGCAAAAGTTTTTTCGCAATAATTAAATTTACATGTATAAGGCTTTTCTCCAGTATGCAGTCTTTCATGGCATATTTTATGAGATACTTGGGTAAATGATTTTCCGCAATGATTACATTTATGAGGCTTCTCTCCTGTATGCTGTCTCTCGTGGCTTATTTTCTGAAATGATACAGCAAATGTTTTTTCGCAATAATCACATTTGTAAGGTTTTTCTCCTGTATGTACTCTTTCATGTATTATTTCCTGAGATGAGCAAGAAAATGTTTTTTTGCAATAATCACATTTATGGTGCTTCTCTCCATTAAGCATTTGCTCATGAATTACCTTTTTTGACAAATCTCGAGAAGTATTGCTGCAATAGTTGTATAAATCTTTTCCAATTTTGGTGGTTTGCAATTGCTTCTTGTTTAATTTGCGATGACAAAAATCAATGGTCCTTTTTTCTGTTTTATCATTGGAATTCATGCTTTTTCCCTTAATTATAGTTTACCTCTTTCAAGTTTCTGACCGTGAAATCACCTTTTGCTTTCTCATACTCTAACGAAGTGATTGTTGCTAATTCATAAGAGCTTTTAATAATGGGATCATTTTTATACAGGTGAAACCAAGTTTCATGGCTCTGTTTCTTCCTTATGTGTCGAAACTACGAAAGCTGTTGCGGTCGTGTTTTCTAAATGGCTATCCATGGAATGTGTTATTGATAAAAATGGAATATTTTTTTCATCATTCTCACCAATCAATTCTGATACAGAATTATTGTTCTTATTTTCTGGAAGTAATTCATATAAAATAAAAACAACATGTTGACGGCGAATTGATTTAACTTTGTATGTGATAATCCCATCAATAACATTTCTTGTAACCGATGAAGCACCAATAATGATGTTCTCAATTGTTACAAATAATTATAATAAATGAAAGAATAAATCGTATATTATGCATCTGCGATTTATTTCTGGTTTTGATACTAATGTGACTGAAGTTTGCTTGACTGTTTTCGGATTAGGAACATTGACTTGTAACTTTTTCATATCAGCATTTGCCATTTGTTTTTTGGTCTTTATTACCAAATCATTTGATTCTCCTTTCAACTGTCAAGAAACACTACTGAAATTAGTTTTTCTCACAAAGGTGTCTACTTTTTTGTCCCTGGTCATATTGTTTGCTACATATTTCCCAGTGAAAATGTCAATGTAAACATTTTTGTCAAAATTCTCAAATAAAACTTGAAATTGGCTATCTGTTGCAAGTTCATTCGTCTTTATCTCCAAGTGCACACATGACAAATCTGTAGTTTTATTAAAAGAACAGCTCTCCTCTTTTACTTCCACTGAAAAGTTATTGCTTCTAAGAATATATCTTACTGATGTCGTTTCTTTGTATGTAAGTAGAACAGTAGGCTGATTTGAACAAGAGCTAATTTTATATTTGGTGCATCCATCCTTAAAACTTCTTGTTATGGGTGAATTACCAATTATATTTTCAATTGTTAGAAATAATTCATAGAGAATATGTTGTGTTTCCTAACTTTTGAAAATGACTTCTTTTTCTTCTCCGTTGTATATTTAGATTCAAGGTCGTTAAAATCTTGCATTTTTAATAAAAAAGACGGAATTTCTGATGATTGCAACCTTGCACCAATCTTGCCTATAAAAAAAAAATTTAAATAATGAAGTCATATAAATTTCAAAAATAAATAAATAAATAAACAAACAACCAAAAAAAAACCCAACTATAGTCAAACAAACATTAAAATAGAGAACTTTACATAAGAAAAATTAATGAACAAAAGCATTAACCAAATATTAGACTTTAATTATAATTTCAATTATTATAATGTATGTCTTATTGAATAGAACAAGGGGGTATCCAGGCAATAATGCAGTCAATGGGAAGGTTAGTGACAATTACTGCACCTGATTCGAATATAGAATTCAAGTATACCTTTGATTGCTTTTATGTTTCTGCTGTGCTTTGGTGTCATTTCTGACAATGGGACTCCACGTACTCAGACTCACCGTATTTGATAAAAAAAATTTCTGCACATAGCTATCATCCAATTAACTATCCATGCAAAGCCATTCGATGTACTTCTCAAAATTTTTTGAGAAAAAATTCATAAAAATTTATTTTAATCTATGGAGTTTATAAATATCTAGATTGTAGATTAGTAGAATTCTAACATAAACTGCATACATACGATCGAAATTGCCTGCGGACTATGCGATCTTTAAAATAGCTAGAAAGGAATTTAAATCTGCATTTAACAACAATTTTGCTGAATTTCATGAATCAACTGAAATCGCCCTTAATGTACAAACTTCCACCTTTTGGAATATTGCTAATAAGTTGTTGGGGAATAATTCTTCCAGAAAGCATTGGTCAAATATCTGTTCGGTGGAAGACGTGGTTTCACACTTTGAGAAAATCATGAGTAACAATATGGATCCTCCTGCATTGGACCTTAGTTCATCTTACTGGGATCGAATTCATGGGAAGTTATAATTGCCAGAAATTTCTCCTTCCAACATTTTAAAAATGTCTTCGAAAATGTCAGCTTCTAGACTAGAACATGCCAATGGTATTCCAGACAATGTGTTTAAAGGGCTGTTTGCCAGTGATACTCCATCTTATACTTTTTAATTTATCTTATAATACTGGTGTTTATCCTAAAGAGTGGAAGCAGGTAAATATGATCCCAGTGCCTAAAATGGGAAGGTCTTCTTCATCTTCGGATTTTAGGCCTATTACCAATGTTCCAATCCCAGCATAAGTTATGGAGACGTATGTTCAGTAGTGTGCTGGAGCCGGCTCGCGCGAGTCGGTTGTTGAACTTCTTAAGATTTTGCGAGCCGGTTGTTGAACTTCGTAATATTTACCGAGCCGTTTGTTGAATTTCAACAAAGACATGAAAAATTAGAAATATTATTTTTTATACATTAATTCATGTATACAGGGTGTATCTGAATGGTCTGTACAAACTTGGAGGGGAGGTAGTATGGGTGATTCTAAGCAAAAAAGTTCATATGAACATGGGTCCGAATTTGAAAGCTAACTGAGATATGAATAGAAATAAAAATGCCGCCACCAAGATCAGCAAGTTAATAACTCAAGTTCTGTAACATCTAGAATGATGAATTTTGGTAAAACAACAGGGTACATAAAACTGTGTGGACCGTTAAAATTTGACCGAATTCCAATGAATAGTTTCCAAGTGCGCAGTCAAAATCGTAACAAGTGCTGGTTAGTACTCGCATGTGAGCACGGGTTACGATGTTGAACGCGTAACTCTGAAACTACTAGTTGGAATTTTATCAATTTTTAACGGTGCACACAGTTTTATGTACCCTGTTGTTTTACCAAAACTCATCATTCTAGATGCTACAGAATTTTGAGTTATTAACTTTTTTTTATCTTGGTGGCGGCATTTTTATTTCTGTTCATATTTCAGTTAGCGTTCAAATTCGGACCCATGTTCATATCAACTTTTTTGCTTAGAATCTCCCAAGTTTGTACAGACCATTCAGATACACCCTGTATATTGTTAGGAGGAAAAAACCCCAGAGATTTTAGTGAAAAAATTCCATCGCATAATGTAACACTGCAACTGAGAGACAATCAAGGTGTCTATCATACAGAAAAATCTCGTACAACGTCCCACAAATCTTACAAATCTGTAAAAAATCTCAAAAAATTATTGCAGATTTGAAATCTCAATACTGATATCCGGTAACAACTTCCGGTTCCGACCTGAAATATTTCAGTAACAACTTCCAGTTCCAATCGAGTAGTCGTGGAGCCGGTTGTTAAACATTTGCCAGCACACTACTGCGTATGTTGCTACACATTTGTCGTCATATACAGAGCACTATTTGCTTCAAGAACAGCATGGCTTTCGGAAGCATTGTTCAACTAATCTTGCCTGCTTTCTTCATTACTTGGTTTCTAATATTGATCAAAGAAATCAGGTTGATGTACTTTATTTTGATTTTAGCAAGGCTTTTGATAGTATAACTTCAGATTGCTACTGTGGAAACTTCGTAGAGTAGGCCTGATCAATAATCTTCTTAACTGGTTTACCTCCTTACTTGTCGACAGGAGATTTTTGGTTAAAGATTTAAATGGTACCAGTGTTAGAGGAAGAATAAGGAGCAGGGTCCCCCAGGGGTCTCCATTTGGCCCGGTTCTCTTTAATCTTTTTAGAGTGAACATTGTAGATTATATTAAAAGTACCCGGGTGAATTTCCTTCTTTATGCCGATGACCTGAAACTATTCTCTGCCATTAACAATTGGGAGGGCTGTCATATTCTCTCTCAGGCGGCGGTTTCAGTCTATTACTGGGCTAGTAATAATGGACTTGTTTTGAACATATCTAAAACTTTTATTTAATTTACTCTAGGAAGGTAGTCAATTTTATAAATGATTATAGCTTGTTTTATGATAAAATTCAGCGATGTTATAGCATCAAAGACCTGGGAGTTGTGTTCAACTCTAAATTGACTTTTACTGACCACCTGGAACAACTGCCCACAGAAATCAGTTAACGCCTTGGCATTATAAAACGACTTACAGATTTCTTCAAGAAGGCTTTCTTATTATTGTATAAAACAATCATTTTGTCCAAAATTTTATATGCCGTTTGGATCTGGTTTTCTGGGAATTCTCAGCTACTTGAGTATCTCCAATCAAACTTTTGTCTTTTATTAGTTGTGCTCTACATCTTACAGATGTAACCTCCCTCACCCTACTTTTAATCTTTTACAAGTTATTAATAGTGCACTTTTCAAAACCTTAAGAAAGATAATTAATGGACAACTAATTTCTCAGCGTACCCTGGAACTAATAGGTTACACATGGAAATAGGAATAAATTGCGGATAAACGTTTCTTGTGTTTCTTGGTAAATTGCGGATAAACGTTTCTACTTGACCCAGCTTTTAAATTAATTCATTCATATAAGGGGTCTTCAAGAAATATGTCACGCTGTTTTTTGGTGTTTTCAACCCCCCCCCCCCCCCTTCCTACAAACACAAGAAATAATCTAAACACAATAAACGTGTTTGAAGTAAGATCTTATTGTTATTTATGTGTAAATCAGATAAAATTTGAAAAGTCTCATGGACTTATATAATGAAATTTCAGGTTTTTGCTTAGATGTTAACAATTACGATTTTTGAAATTTGAAAATTTAATTATCCAAAAAAATCTTGCAAACTTTCTAAGAAGGAGCTTTAATCGTAATGCAGAAATACAATTATTAATGTATCATGAGAAATTGAGCCTCAACAATGTGATCCTTGTATGCACGTGCTCATGTCAACAATGCTTAAAAGATAAAGTAACAACTTATTCATTGTTGACTCCTCGCCATGAATCGATTGTTACATGACATGCCATTATCTTGGTATTCTTTAAAGTCTCTCTTAGAGCACGTGTAATCGACTTGAAGGGACCCACGAAAAAGCCTGAAAAATTGATATAGCCGAAATAAGACCTTGATGATGATATTGTCGAAAATAGTATTTGAAAAAGTTAATCCCTTTAAAGTTATCATGCAAATGGTGGACAGATAAATGTACAGCCCAAGAATGCATTCTTATAAGTAGCTTTTAGCTAAAGCCCCTAATAAGGAAGCATTATTATTCTGTCCATTGTCAGGATTGGTGGTTGCAAACAATTTGAAAACAGTTATTGTTTTAATTGTTACGTAAAATAATTAAAATAAACATAATTGTGAAGCCTCAGAATGGTCAGAATTTTAATTGTTGTAAATTTTTTTGATATGATAAGCCACAGATAGTAAAAGCATTTATTTTTTGATTTTTTAAAAAATGTAGCATTTCTTCATCGATAACATTGTTTTGACATTTGAAAAGCCATGTAATGGAACGTAAAATCATACAAGTTTTAACAACATAGTACGAACGAGTGCTATGAATAGCTTGGAAGCTATAAGACTTCAAAACCCAATGAATCATTTATAATCACCCTGCATGCTTTTTTCATATATTAAATACGGTGTTGTTAAATATGTAACATATATATTATTCTTTTCCGTCATGGATGAGAATATAACTCTATATAATATAATATAATATAATATAATATAATATAATATAATAGTTTTCATGTTATTATAGTGCATTTGTGATTTTATGTTTACAATGATTTATTAATAAAAAAGAAAAAACTTTCCTAATAAAGGGTCAAAATCAAATTTCAATTAAAACAGTTTGACGTCACTCATTATGCCTCCCTATCCCTGTTGCTAAGAAACAATAAATGGCATCTTCCAACGTGATTCGAACTCAACTTCTTTCCTGAAACGATTAATCTCATTGGTTTAATGTATTGCAATGAGATTAATATGAACCTAAATGAAAACGCTTTTGGAATAGACCGTACATGGCTCGTATACTTTGACACCAGCGATGTATTCCTGATTTGGATCAAAATCAGACATACAATGATGATTGTACTTTATGTTTATGAGTTTTCGTGGAGTTTCTTTCATCAGCCTGAAAATGTCAGCTGCAATAACTAGAAGACTTGAAGACATCATTCTGCTTTTGGTACAAGTTGCTATTGAACTCTCCAAATTAGTTTATAATTTCAAAATTATTGAGTAATGAAATAAAGCTTCAAGAACTTCTGCAGTTTGTTTCACTTCACTCAGGTTCAGGGGCATAACTAGGCGAGGTATGGACGAACCCCCCCTTTTATTTCCTTGACCTGTTAAAGTTCATTTGTTTTTCTTTGTTTCTACTAAAAAACTATTTTACATTTTATTCTCTCCCCTCCCCCCTTGTAAAATCCTGGTTACGCCCCTGACGTTTTTTGGTGAACAGAAGCTTGGAAGATTAGACTATAGGTGGTTCCCAAACTCCTTTCACAAAATTTTTCGATCGCAAACCCCTTTCGCAAAGATCTGAGTAGCACAAACCACTAACTTATAAATATATACAAACAAATATGCATACAATACAATAATCCGCCATTACAGAAAAATTTTGGCGAACCCCAGTTTGGGAAACACTGTCCTAGATAATAGTTAAATGGCTACCGCGTATTGCTTTTAGTAGCCACCTCTGAACATTTAGTAGCATTTGGGTAGCCCCAAAGGTTTACTCGTCAGAAATATCCTGTTCACACTACAATTCTCAATCATGTTCGTCATACACACATTCAAAGTGAAAACTGTTTTGGTCTTATCGCTAAATTGTGTTCATCCTTGAAAATTCTGATCCTGAACCAGAACAATGTTACAAGTTTAAAGGCAGTGGCTCTTTTAGGTTAAAACTCTGGATTATTAAAATACGGCAATGCTAGAACATAATACCGGTTGTTGATTGGTTGATTTGAGGTCACTTGAGATCAGCCGTCTTTGGCCCAGATTTTTCACCACTGTAACTAGAAAGAATAGTGTGGCAGCAAGTGTTCAAATCTGATTCCTCGAATGATGATGCCACTACATGGCAGCTACATCAATAAAGTATCTCAGGGCTTCATTAATTTCTTCGTAAAATTATAAATTTGATTTATTATTTCATTTTCATTCCTGAACATAAATAATATTCCATTTCGGTGGCGTAGCTAGTTTTTCATTTTTAGCTTTTTAGCGTCCCTTCAATTTAGCTTTTTAGCATCTCTAATTTGTTATGCCCCTGCACTTTGCACACCTTGGCAGCCCTTAGCTAAGCCTGTGTTCCATTTTAATAATTTTTTGGCTCACCCCCCTTGTTTTTTTTTTATTTTTTTAGAGATGATTTTGCAATATTATTTTAATTTCAAATGCTTCTATCCATTTTCAGTTATCTTGGATATTAAAAATTGAATGGAGAAATACACAACTGTTTCACTATTTTCTTTAGTTAAGTTTTCGATTTCTTCCTATGATTTTAGTTTTGCAATAAAATAGCACCCCTCTCTCTTTACTATTTTAATAATTTCAAGAACCACCTTACTACAGTATCTATATTTCTCATTCTTTCTGTTTTTTCTTATGTAAAATCTGAGAAAAGCAGAATGATTTTTTTAAACAATTCTATATTATTTTAAATAACAAAATGCAATCAAAGCCAATAACAATACATGTCTATTGCACGATTACAAAAAAAAAAAAAAAAAGCCTATTGAACATAATTTATGGTTACCCTAGTTTATTGTACATTAGATTACTTATATAGCTTACATTTTTTAAAATAATAAAAAAAATTGTTTTCAAACCTATTAACCTAAAATATCTGGTACATCTATTTACATTTTTATCATCATTTTATGTAAGCATAAAAATATAATCATTTGGTTGTTAATCATATGATAACAAATTACTTTTATATTTAAAAGACATCAGACAGTTTGCAATTTTTTGTATGAAATCAAAAAAAATATGAAAAGGAAATAATTTAAGTGGCAATTTCTCATTTGCTCATACCGTAAAATCTTGAATACACGCCCGGGCATCTATTTGTTTCAATGGTCCGGACCGCCCCCCCCCCCCGGGGGGGGGGTGGGGGGCCGGCGTTTGAGACCCGACGTTAAGGGCTATTCCCAATAACAGGGTGTCTAATAGGATGTCCCAAAACGATTGCATAAAATTCCCTGATTTTTCCCGGTTGATCATGTAATTTTCCCTGACCAATTTTTCGGTCCAATTTCGCATTTTTTTGCTGATTTTGTAAAATTCCCTGACTTTTCTCGATTTTCCTGGTCGTTAGTCACCCTGCAATAAATCCAACAAAGTTTTGAATTGCAATTTAATAAAAAAATTATTTTAATAAAACTAAAAATTAATAATTAGATAATATTTTCTTCTGGTTCGGAATCACTGGAGATAACTGCCTCATTATTATAAAGTTCTTCATCATCTTCGATCTCTTGCAAGGTAGTGGTTTCTGAATCCCGCATAGAATCACGCAATTTCAGCAATATATTTAGTATAATGGCTTTCAGTCTGAATGCTACATCGTATGATTTCCTTTTCCCGGATTCCATGTTTACCTGCACATTTAGTTAACTACTGAGCATAAGAAGTAACTTATCGGTACTTAAAATAAAATAAAATGAAGTAACAAAAACTAACCTGAATGAAAAAACGTTTAAAAATCTGAAAGCGAGGAAAAACACTAGAATTGATATCGATGACCCGAAAAAGGCCCGGCGTTTAATCTATTTTTTACACCCCACGCGGCTTTTATTTGAGGCCAGCGTGTATTCAAAATTTTACGGTAATTATTTTTTATTTTCATCAAACAAGTTGGACTGTGCACACGAAACAAACTTTTCATTTTTACAAAACAAAAATTTGTTTGCCTTGCAGCATTTGGCTCTGTTCAAAATGGATTATTCCAGTTTATTCTCTGTTTATTTAAAAGGGTTATTTGTGAGTGTTGAAATTCATTTACGTTCAAGCTGTCTGACGGAGCTACTAAAGTTAAGGAAACTTGATGAAGCTTCCTTCATCAAGTTTCCCTAACTAGAGTCGGCGTACAGTTCAGCGTCGATTATGAATTGGTGAGTTGATGAGCAGATAAACGTTGCCAGGTCATGACCTCCTTTATTATTACAAACCTGTCCTTACCACGCTGAGAGCTGTTTTTGACTATTCGTGCATTTTTGCCACCTCGGGAACTATGGCGCTTGTTAAGCACTCACTATTACATTTCTCGTCTGCTTGCGATATCTAAAGGCGGCACATTTTAAATTAATTTTTTAATTTATGAATTCAGATCCAATACGTCCATCCAGGCCCTGTATGGCCAGAGGGCGACGAGTTGGGTCCCTGGATGGACCTGGATTGACGTTCACTGTATGATAGTCGCAGCAGCTGAGGGGGTGGAGATTGTCTATCACTGATGGTCACCCATCCAGTGCTAGCCATGCCTGATGTTGCTTAACTTCTGGGGTATAGTTTATCATTTTATCGAACTGGTTAACTGCGCGGTACCATTCTGCAAATCAGGTACTACCAAATTATAATAAAAGTTTTAAATTTCACGATATGTTTGTTTTTGAGGAGCCCACTTCAGAAATTCTTAACATTAAAAGTATTTTTAAATTAAACTCTATGGAGGAATGTCTTACTTTCTTCACCATCACAAATATTTTAATATTTGGGAGACTATATTTTTTCAAACGGCAGTCATTTCTTTAAAAGCCCAAAAAATTTGTTGATTGCGGATATTATTGCAGGAAAGTTCATACCCTTCTCTCCTCTATAATACTAGACATCATTCCTCTTTTTGTGACGCCAATTTCTGCTAATTATGCTACATGTTTTATTAATTCGATAGCTATCTTAACTTGGAATTATCTCTCACTTTCAATCCGCCAAGACTCTTTGTTGGATTTTAAGCATGTAATTCGAAACTGGCTGCGTAATCTCAACACCTCCTCTACTACTAATAGAGGAGGTATTGGTACTCTTCCCCTTGCTGATATTCTTCGTTTTCTTACTAACTTTTGAGTTTTATTTTCAAAATTTTTGATTGTTTTTTGGGGTGGGGGATTGGCTTCCTGACGAGCCTCAGCCTTTTTTTCCCCCCCCCCCCCCCCCGTCCAAAATTATATAAATTCATATATACTTTAACTTGTTGGGTAAAAAACAAAATATTTAAAATTCCTCCTGCATGACAAGTCCACAACATAATAAATAAATCGACAAAAATGATGAACATTTCACAAAACTTTGTATGTCCTTTTGACAATTTTCATCATCAGGATATCATATCCTGGGCCACATTTGTTTAATACGAATGCAACAAGAAATTAAGCCTCCCGAGGAAGGTATAGGAAAGTAGCGGAAGCCCCGAGTTCATCTATTTTTTTATTCCTTCATCTGCACTTTTTAACCCCCCAATTTTTTAAAATCAAAAATTGATTTTCTTGAACCTTGTATTTAGAAAATATAAAAGAACCCTATCTTCTTTCCTTTCTCATTATTTTCGATTGAATGGTACAGCCCCCATAACTCCGACCCTATTGGGACAATTTGGCCCAAACTTTACAGTAATGTTGATCTTGCTTAGAGGAACCTGCATACCAAATTTCATTTCTTTATATGCATAAATACGCGTATACCTTTTGGTCCCCTCTATTTTCCACCCCCGAAACTCCGACCATAGTAGGCCAATCAAAACCAAATTAAATAATGAGCTACATTCCGAATTTCAACCTTCTATCTCAAAAAATGCGGAAATTATGAAGGGGGCGGACAGACAGACGGACATCGTGAAAACAATAAGTAGCTCCATTCTTCCGCTACTTAATAATTGCATTCACTCTATGGGAGTGTCAAGTCCAGTATTAATCATCCTAGATTATAGAAGAGTTAATTGCTCTTGAAATTCAGAAACAGCATTAGCATTCTTGCATTATTTGCATATTGCAATTTCTTCAAATATTTGTTTTAAAACAAATAAAAGTTTCTAAGTAGGAAAATATGAATAAACAAAAAACATATTGGGAATTAACTGGAGAATATGTTTAGGTAATAAAAAATTAAAAAGAAGTAAAATAAATGATTTATAGATCAAAAGTTTTCAGTAATGAAGTTTGGTGGTGCACGTCCCCGAGACCGCATGTCTTAATATATGGGAATCTATGCAAACAATCTATACTGACTTCTAGAAGGGTCCAAAATGGAAGAATACAGAAGGGTCATTAGTTTCTTTTAAATTCATAAGAAGATATTCACGAAAATGTAGTGATGCGATCTGAGACAGTGTTGCCAGATTGTGGGAAATTTCCCATATCTTGGGAATTTTCATTAAAAATTTCGGCAAAAGGGAAAAAAGGGAATTTTTTAATATAAAAAAGGCGATTTGTGGGAATTTTTATGAGTAAGTCAACGCACTGATAAATCACATACAGTCGAATCTCGCTATAACGATATCCTCAGGACCAGAAGAAAATATCCTTATAAGCGAGCAAGGTTCACGCTAGAACAAAAAATCTACGAATCAATTTGACTCCCAATCCTGAAAACTGCGAGTCAAATTTCAGAAGATGTTAGTCAAATTTTAAATTCTTTTAACTTCCATATTTTTACATGCAACTGGAATCTCTGTAGTTGCTGCTATAGCTAATTAGAAATTTAAACAAGACTGCATGGACAAAATGAAGAGAGCTTAAAATGTGGTGAGAAGGATATGAACCAATTTGACGCGTAAATTGCGAGTAAGCGTGAACCCTGGCGAGTAACCTTTTATATGGAGTTACAAAGGATATATAAAGTAAAATGGGACTGTACACTCTGTATCTTTATAAGCAGATATCCTTTTATCAGGTATTCTTATATCGAGGTTCGACTGTATATGTGTTTTCTTCATGTTGCTTCCTGGTGGAACACAAAAGTTTGCTTTCTCACGTCACAATCACGTGACACCAAAGCGTGCAACACTGCCTTCATGGAATTTCAGCGATGAATATGCGTTAGATCAACACCACCTAGACAGAAGGTCTGATAACGAAGATGTCATACATTGTTACATCATTAGTTGACCAAATTTAGGGCTTATTATTGGTAGAAATAGGATTAACAATGGACGACTAATGATGTTATCAGGCCTCCTGTGAGGTCAAACCCTCACCGGTGAGAAGAATTTCTCACTGGAGTAACGGTCTTTTTCTCGGTTAGGACGGTTAGACTAACCGGTTAGGCATTGGAGCACTATCTGCCATTTAAATAGACAATGACGTCACAGTCCCCCCCCCCCCCAAGTGAAGAGAATTTGGTACTTAAAATTACAGTGCGTACTTCTTCCATTATCTATAATATAACAGTGTTCTCCCCAGAAAATTTTATCAGCTGGATGGAAAGATAAAATAGCCGGGCGGACAAAAATTAAAAACAAGTGAAATACTATGCAGTGGTGTGCAGTTTTTCGTGTATTCAGCCGGGCGGTCACCAAAATCAGCCGGGCGGCGCGCCCGTTCAAAAGGGCCTGGGGAGTGCCCTGTATGATTCTTTATAAGATTAGAAACTAATTAGTTTCACTATATTTTTAAGATGGCTTGGATTCACTATTTTGTGGCACATGGTCCTTATGGAATCTGGAAACTGAAACTGGGAAGCAGAGAAACTAGTGGGAATTTTTGTCCATAGTGATTTGTGGGAAATTGTGGGGTTTTTATCTTGTAAAATCTGGCAACACCAATGACGTATATCTTTAATATACGTCTTTGGGCAACACTGCTGAGACCGCGCGCCACCTCTGGAGTGTTAATCCAGATCATTTTGAGCTTTAACACAAAATATTTACAGAATTAGTCTGCACATTATGAACACGTTTTACTGTTTTTCGACAAGTAAAATTAACAATATCTAACAAATGAAATCGGAAATTTAATTGGACACGCCCTGACAAACCTTCTGTTGAACAGAGTACAGGGTGGCGACAATTCTAGTTAAATCAAATTCCCTGATCACAACGAGGAAAAAAATAGACAGATACAGGCCAAAATATTGCCCAGGATGGCTAAAACAAGTGCCAAATTCGTTAAAATTGGACACTCGCTGAAATCTTCCCTGAAGCCCCTGATTTTTCCTGTTTTTCACGTCGGTCACCACCCTGGAGTGACACACAATGAAATTCTAGTATATACTGTATAATGAAATAATATTGAAATAGTCAGCTTACCCAACTTACCACTTTGATGAAGAACTAAAAACCACCTACTGATCTTTTAGCTGACAATTCAATTATCACAAATGTCGATTTATGAATATAAAATCACACACACGAGCGGATATTTTTTTCCAGCTCCCGGCCAAGCGCGCATGCGCGTGGACTTAAATTTTTCTTCAAACTTCGTGAGATTTCCCTGAACAATCAATCGATCATCATCATCGTACAAAGCACGCTGAAACCATTTGTGTCCATGATTTTTTTTTCTTTTAATTTTTAACCTTGTTTCTTTAATTAAAAATATGTCTATACTTAAATGGTAGTTTTTTTTTTGTTTTTTTTTTATAAGATTTACTTAATTAACCTTTTTGCTTTTTAGAAATTATTTAATACAATATTAATAATTATCTATTTCAATGAAATCGTATATTCACCCAATTTGAACACCCAATTTTATTTATGTTTTTCATGTTAAATATGTGTTAAAAAGTGTATAAATTTTTAATTTTATCTATACATTTTATTAGCAGTGCAGGGGGTAACTCCTAAAATGCTTCAAAATGTGTTCCGCAACGATAAGGTGCTGGAAAAAATTATAGAGGCGGGATGAAAATGCAAATAAACGTAGCAAATCCATGCTGATTTTGTTGCTTTTTTATAGACGTGAATTAGATGATACAAAACGTTGTTTCCAGGAGCATCTAACAACGAATAAGGAGTCAAATGTAAATTAACAGCCATTATCCCAACCTAGCCACTTGCAAGTTGGAAACAAGTTTAGAGTCTCACGTTTAATACCCGATAAAGGCACCCTTTTTCTCAATCACCTTTATTAATCTGTTGGTCATTGATTCACTGAGTTTCACTAACACTCCTGGATAAAGGTTTTGCCATGCTGCAGTGATACTATTCACCAATTCTTCTTTATTACTATACTGACGGAAATTGCTGTATACAGAACCCACTAAGATTCCCCAAATGTTTTCCACTGGGTTGAGATCTGGACTCCGGGATGGCCAGTCTAGAGCAATCACAGAATTAATTGCCTCCGATGTTTCCTTGGTTGAGGCCAAGCTGTGAATCGCAGCATTATCCTGCTGGAAAAAATCCATTCACCCTCCGTTATGAGCGGACCGTATGGAAGCAGATTATCCGTCAGAATATCTTGATATGCAATGGAATTCTTTCGGTGTGACAGGAATGCAATAGGTGTAGTTCCGCCAGCAGCAAACCCTCCCCAAGTCATTACTAAGCTACCTCCAAATAGTCTCTTTGAGAAGAATTCCTTTTCATCTCGAATATCTTGCCAATATAACTTGAACTCATCTGGTCCGTCCATGTTGAACTTCTTCTCGTCTGAGAACACAACATTCTTTCCACTCGTCACCGTGTGTAACGTATTTTTTAGCAAACGCCACACGCGGTTCACGATGAGCTGCTGTCAGAGATGGTCTTCCTTCCATTTTTGAGTAATGCAGATTTGGAGAAGAATGCATCACATTTCGTACGTTTCTACTAGCTCACGGGAGGTCTAGTTCGGCAACAATCTGCGAAGAAGAGAGGTGCTGATGACGAACAAGGCTTCTTATTCTTGATGTCTGGCGAGCGGAAAGTGCATTTGGCCTACCAGATTTGGATTTTGGAGAAATTTGTTAACAGCTGACTTGGAACGTCCAATTTCTTTCGCAATTTCAGATCCAGTCTTTCCGCCTCCCTTAAGAGCAACAATTTGCCCTCTTTCATACTCTGAAAGATGTTGCCCCTTTTGGAATCCTGTATATTGGTGTTATATTACACAAACAGTGTGGTATATGCTGTCATATGACATTGCTGTATACTTTCATCACCTTAAATAATCCTTTCAACTAATAAGATATGCAAGAAAGTGGACGACTCTAAACTTTTTTCCACCTTGCAAGAGGGTAGGTTGGCATAATTGGCTTTTAATTTGCATTTGATTCCTTATTCGTTGTTAAATGCTCCTGGAAACAACGTTTTGTATCATCTAATTCACGTCTATAAAAAAGCAACAAAATCAGCATGGATTTGCTATGTTTATTTGCATTTTCATCCCGGCTCTATACTTTTTTCCGGCATTTTAGATTTGAAACTTGCAGAGATGCAAACGGAGCACATGTTGAAAATTATCAATAAATTTCTTTTTTAAGTTTAAATAAGTTTCTATTTAATAAAGACCCATAACTCTATCTTTTCAATTCCGGGATTCTCCAAAAGAATCGCACATGCTTGATATGGCGGATTGTTGATTTTAAATGCAAGAACATTAAAGTAAGTTGGGGTTTTTTCATAAGCGATAATTATAATAATATGCACGAATATTAGGAATAAATGATATTGCGATATTGCTACTCATCTATTCTTGCTATTATCCTTCAAACTGAAAGCCATTTCCATTTATTTATTTATTTATTATATACAGTAAGTCTAGTTAATAAATATAAACTTAAAAGATAGGAAGTTTATGAATATAGAAGACCATAACTCTAAATGACTATTCTAATTTTATTTTGTGTGTCCTTCCTCGAAATGTTTTTGGAAATGGCTTTCAGTTTGAAAGAATAATAGCAAAAATAGACGAGCGGCAATATTCGTTTTATTTATTATTTAATCGAATAGCCATTTTTCCTCATTTCTCTGTTGGTTTACATTTGTTGTGTTTCTAAATTAAAATTTAAAATATAAGGGTCGTACAAATGAAAACGAAAATTTGTGTGGGGAAAAAAAAAGACGACGTGTAGGATCGTAAGTTTTTATTTTCAACAATTGCGAAACCCCACGTGCAAATTGAACAATAGGTTGCAAGTGTTGCATCACGTGAGAAAGAACCATAGCTCGTGCTTCGAAGCTCTGCGCGTGATCGCTTCGTCCAAACAACAAAATGGAGTCAACGAAACAAGCAGTAATTCGTTTTTTGACATGTGAAGGAGTTTCAGTTTCTGAAATTCATCGTCGTATGCAGAACGTCTATGGAAATGACTGCCTAAACTTCATTCGTGTTTGGGCATAGAGCAAGAGGTTTTTCGGAAGGACGGTCATCGTTGCAAGATGATCAACGACCTGGACAAGCAAACCGCGCCATCACGGATGATTCCAAAGCCAAAATTGACGCCTTCTTAAAGGAAAACAGAAGAGTGACAATCGATGTCGTGGTTGCTACAACTGGCCTTAGTCGTGGAACTGTTCACTCCATTATCAGGAACCATCTGCACTACAGAAAAATCTATGCACAATGGGCCCCGCATCATTTGACATCAGAACAACTTGGAGTTCGAATGGCCATGTCCCTGCAACATTTGGCTCGCTATGAACAAGAAGGAGAGAGTTTTCTCGATAGAATCGTTACAGGGGATGAAACTTGGTGCTTTCATTTCCAGCCCGAAAGCAAACGTCAAAGTCGTCAATGGAAGCATTATGGGTCACCAGCCCCGAAAAAATCAAAAGCAATCGCAAACAGCACGGAGAAGGTGACGTTGACCGTGTTTTTTGATCGCAAAGACCCGATTTTACTGGACTTTCTTGAAAAAGGCACCACAGTTAACGCAGCATGATATAGGGAAACATTGAAGGCACTGCGCGGGGCCATCAAATGCAAGCGTCCTGGACTTCTTACAGAAGGAGTGCTTCTTCTCCACGACAACGCGCGTCCTGACACCGCGAAAGCAACGGTAGACCTCATCAAAAAGTTCAACTGGGAAGCAATGCAGCATTCACCTTACAGCCCTGACTTATCCTCATGGGGATCTCAAGAAACATCTGAAAGGCCGCAGGTTTCAGTCGGACGATGAAGTGAAGGAAGAGGTTTTGGAATGGTTCCACACACAACCGAAAGACTTCTTCCATAAAGGAATTACACGCCTTGTTACATGGTGGGATAAATGCCTTAACGCATTTGGAGAGTAGGCTATACACTTTGGATAAAATAAATAATTTTCTTTTTCATTTGTACGACCCTTATATAATAATATAACCTAGGACGATTAATACTAATAAAAATACTAACCACATGAATAAATGATTATAAAGGTTTTGTAATTATATGGTGAGTCAAAAGTCGCAGTACACACTGTTTTTTCGGAAACCTTGCGGGAATTGGAAAATCAGAATATTCCAGTAAGGTATGGGTGAGGTAGTCTATCTTTTACGGTATGTACCGAACATGGCCGAAATCTTGAAATCGGCCATCTTAAATCTAAGTCATTTTTTTTAAATGGAAGGGGGGTCGTGTGATATATCAAATAACATCAGCATTTTCTGAAAATTTCATTCCTTAAACAGATTTGAACAGATTTTGTAGCAGTTATGGTTCAAAAGTTACAACACATTTTGTTTGGTATTACAGGCTGGACTGTTCTCCAAAAAGGACAGTCATTTAATGTGTTCAACATGGTGTCCCTCTTGTTGTGCCTTGTCAACCACAGTCCCAGTTTCTCGGAATTTCTTAATTAAGCACCTGACAGTGTTGTGTGAAATTGGAGGTCTTTCTGGGTGCTGATTGTTAAAATCTGCAGCTATGACACAGAAACTTCGTTCTCCAGACATCAAAATGACCTCAATTCTCTCCTCCGTGGTCAAAGCCATCTTCAGTTACCTGCTACAAAATGAAACAAAATGTGTTGTAACTTTTGAACCCTAACTGCTACTTCAAATCTGTTTACAGGAATGAAATTGTCAGAAAATCCTGATGTTATTTGATATATCACACGACTCCCCTTTCCATTTAAAACTTTTTACTTAGATTCAAGATGGCCGATTTCAAGATGGCGGCCATGTTCGGTACATACCGTAAAAGATAGACCACCTCACCCATACTTTCCTGGAATATTCAGATTTCCCAATTCCTGTAAGGTTTTCGAAAAACCCTTTTGACTCACCCTGTAGAGCGTAAAAAAAAAAAAAAAAGTTAAGAACAAAATTAAGAATTAACAATATTACTGTAAAAATAATTTATAAAATCACAGAAGACATAATTATAAATTATGAAAATTGTAAAATATAAAAAGAACATTTCAATTTAAAAACCATTACATTTTTCCATATAATTATCTTCTGCGCTTAACTTTTTATAATTCGATTAAATAATAAATAAAACAAATACTGCTTTGAAATTTATTTAATTAGGTTTATCTGCATATTATTTCTAGTTTACAATCTTATTTTATTTTATTAAACAAATATTTTTAAAGCCATGCATTACAGAGTAATTGTCGGCGCATTAGATGCTCATGCTATCTGGCAGTGTCATCATTCATCATGACGCGAAAACAACGGCAATTTTATTTATTTTTGTTTTATTTATTTTATACGGAAAACCATTTACAAAAATCATACTACATGTACAGTATTGAGGTAACATGTAAAGTAATAAAAATAATATAAATAACAACAGATTATAAAAATGTAAGATTACAAAGTCAATGATTTCAATTTTGGTCTACTATTGTGGAATACATCAAAGTTGGCAAGGAATACATTGGCCTGACGTAAAAGCTTTTTGAGGGAGTGGGGGGGGGGAGTTGTATATGAAGTTACTACTGTTGGAAGTGTTTTCAAGATGGAAAAGAATGGGAGTCCTCGTTCTATGAGTAGGAACACGGATGGGAAGACACTCGAGCAGTTGAGGACAGTCTAGTTTAGAATGAATGAGATCATAGAGCAGGAGATGGTCTGATTTTATCCTACGATTTTGAAGGGAGTCGAGATGGAGCCAGGTCCGAAGAACATCGCATTTGAACACACTCTTTAACATTAATTTGCTTATTATAGAAGGGCGACCACGTTGGAGATGCAAAGTCTAACAATAAGATAGTTCGGACTAGAGCAGTGTACAGTGTCTTTAGGGACTTGGTATCCCTGAAAAGCTTCGTTTGCCTGTTGATGAAGCCCAGGGTTTTGTAAGATCTCCTCATTGTATTGTTAATGTGAGGGTTAAATGACATTTTTGAATCGAGGATGACACCAAGGTCATTAATCTGTAAAACCCTTTTTAGTGGTACCTTATTAATTTTGTGAGTAAAGGGGATAGGGTGATAATTTCTACAGAAGGAAATTAATTTACATTTGTCAGCATTTAATGTCATATTATTTTGGGAACACCATGAGGAAATGGTATATGGCGCATTTTGCAGTGGTAGGCAGTCAGACTGATCCTTGACAGTGAGAAAATTTTTCAGGTTGCCGGCAAAGAGATAGAAAGGGATGCTTTTGATTGATTCAGCAATGTCGTTGATGAACAAAAGAAACAGTAGCGGCCCAAGATGTGAGCCTTGAGGCATACCACTAGTGGTAAGAAAGGAAGTAGATATAGTCCCCTTAATTTTGACGCATGAAGGACGTTGAGTGATGAAACTGTGAATCCAAGATAGAAGGGGATCCCTGATGCCAAGGGTTTTTAGTTTACTGTACAAGATGACATGATCCACTCTATTAAAAGCTTTGGCAAAATCAGTATACACGGCATCAACCTGGCATAGGGCATCTAAGCTGTCAAATATGTACTTTTTATATAACAGCAAGTTAGTAGTTGTAGATCTCCCAGTGATAAATCCATGTTGTTCAGGAATAATGATTTGTTTAAATAAGTGTTGGATTTTGTCCAAGACAATGGATTCAAACATCTTTGGGATTGCCGATTGAATAGTTATAGGTCTATAATTAGTAACATTGTGCTTATCACCAGATTTGTAAATTGGGATTACAAAACTTTATTTCCAAAAATCAGGAAAGACACCACTAGACAAAGAGTTATTAAATAAGATGAGCAAAGTAGACATAAGGACGAGGCACAGGATGAAATGAAAACTGGATGCAGTTTGTCAGGGCCAAATTTACGTTTTGGACCTGTGGCACGTACGTTGTTAGGTGGAGGTGGTGGCTGAGGAACGCGAACGTTGGAGGTGCCGGATGCTGGTGAAAACCGCTTAGAAGGGCAAACAGACCTGACATGCCCCCGGTCACCACAATTGTAACAGGTTACCCCAGAGCGCTGTTGGGTACCAGAGGGAGAAGGTGGCACTCGAGTTGGCGTTGCAGTGACGCAAGAGGAGCCTCCACGTGAATTATCGTTGAACTCAACGCTCAACTGACAATGAAAAACTTCGAGGGTCATGTTAGGGTCAGTCTGTACAGAGAGCCTTAAAGGCAAACCAGCTACCATAAGATGAATCAGCGTCTTGTCGTCTATGGGTAATGATACAGCACCCGCCTCCGCGCGGATTTGCAATGCACGCGCTACGTATCCGTTGGGGTCATCTGTGTCATGGAAGCGAAGAGCTGAAAGGCGTCGCATAACTTCCACCTGAGTCACAGAATCGGGTCAGGCATAACGCCGACAGATGGCTTCCCAGATGGAAAACGGATTGTCATCCTGTAACATCACTAGAATGTCATCATCCACCATGCTTAACAAATAATGTCTTAGACGTGCCCAGTCCGTTCGAACAGCGGATCTCTCTGGATCCGAAGTAGGTAAGGAAGATTTAGCGTATACATATTTGTCTAATCCCTTTGATTCCAGGAACGCTGACATACGATACTTCCATTGGTGAAAGTTAGCACTGGAGGGATCATTACAATGGCTTAGGGATTGAACGACTGTCATCAAAAAAAAGATTCAGCCATAGTTAGATACAAAAAAAAAAAATCCCAATTCCACTAACCACGCTCTTCTATCAGTGATGAGGTGGTATTAAAGTGGATATTTGGCTAGTAATGAGTCAACAAACATTTCGCATAGTAAATTATAAAAGATTTTACTAATGACAGTAAAAAAAAAAAAGAAACTAGAACACAAAGCATGTCCCATGGTTAAAAATGATAGAAGTTAAAGATTTTATACACAGTCCAAAAAATATGAATTCAAGTACTCACAGTATCTCGCACAAGTATTAGTACAAAAAAATGAATAAATTATTCAGTGGAGCAGTAGTACAGCCGTGGCATCTCGCGATGCACAGTTAACCCAACAGCAGAAATGAAGTGGCATGCAAAGCCATGAAAACCGAGGCATATTCTTGAAGTCAACTTCGAAGACATTGCCAACGTTTCCTTCCCAGATTATTGGAAGATGTGATACTGTCCCCGCCCCCCCGGCCCCCTCTCCCAATCTTCTGACAATCGTCAATCTTATTATTTTTTCATAATGTGGAAGACCTCCGGGGTTAGTCAGGCTTCTTGCCTATTTCAGTGTATTTCATGTGGAATTTATTCTGGTAGGGTGAGCCTCGTCCCATCTGAAGAAATGTACACTTCACTGTTCGATTGTCGACCATAATCACTTGACACTTCACTGTTCGATTGTCGACCATAATCACTTGACACTTCACTGTCTATAGAGGGTTGAGTACGTTACAACTAAACTATTTGCAAGCGTCATAAGTCTATGATACTTACTTTATATTCTTTTTTTTTTTTTTGAATTGAAATTATTAAGTGTATTTATGTTATTATTTAATTATTACTTAAACAATTAGACAACAATGTTTCTGTTCCACTGAAATTACTACAAGAGGTTATCTTATCTGGAATCTGCGGCACCTACTCCTACGAGGGAGTTTTGCGCCATCCCATTAATAACGACTGCTACGAGATGACAGTAGCAGTCGGGACCGACGGCTTAACGTGCCCTCCGAAGCACGGGGGGTTTCATGATGGAAAAGCTGCTGGGGATAAACGAACCAGAGGCTGTCACCAACTGCTGGAACACCAGCTATGGTCAATCGGCAAATAGGTCAGACCAAAGTCCCCCAACAGCCGCGCCCCAAATAGCTGTCCCGCCAGCGGTGGCCCTCAAGCCCAGGCCGTCACCCAACCAGCAGCTGAAGTTGCTGAACTCCATCGATTAGCATGCCAACCGACGAGACAACCAGGCCACAGCCACCCCCACAAGAGGTTATGATCAGATGGAATTCTTGCTGTGACATGCTAGAACGCTTTTGACATTTACACAAAAACCTCGTGAGAGTTTCCGTAGAACTTCCAGATGCTCTTATTTTACCGTCAAGAGACCAAATGTAATCATTCAAGATGCTTTTCAAATTTTAAGGCCATTATTTTAACTCTTGAAGTATCGGCTGAAAAATGTGTTACTGTTAGCGAAGTAATTCCCCTGATAAAAGTTTTCAAGAGTGAATTAAGTCAAATTGAAGCTCGCACATCTGAAGGGGAACAATTATTAACAATACTGAAAAGAAATTTCGAGGTAAGATTTAATAAACTTGGAGAAAGCAAATTACATGCTGTACTAACCTTACTTGATCCAAGATTCAAAAGACAATATTTTGAATCTATTGCAAAAGAGTCTGCAGCTGTAATTTATGTAGAGAAATGTCTGAAGTTCCGTGAGCTGTATTCCACTGACTCAATTTTAACATTTTGGTAGTTTTCGACTAGGAAAACAGTTGACTTACAAAATGACCCCGTACAAATTTGGCAAAACAAAAAAATTGAGAGCCCTTATTTGTTCAATTTGGCCAAAAACTTTTTCTGTGTAATGGCAACTTGTGTGCCATTTGAAAGATTATTTTCTAAAACTGGCAACACACTTTCAGCTAAAAGATATAGATTAGATCCGAAAAGATTTGAAAAAAAAATTAATGTTTATCGAATTTTGATGATTTACAGTGAAAAAATATCCCTGTATAACCTTTTAGATTTTAATTTTTGTTTTTTTAATATTTCTTTTATTTTTGTTCCTTAATCTTTTTTTGCTTCTGTTTCAATTTAAACAAACCATTAAGGAATGACATAACCAAGTACCGAAAGGCTAAACTAACCCATTCGCGGAACAATATTTTCAAATGCCCTATGTTAACATTGAAAGTTTCTAGTGGACTTAATGATACCATGATACCATTACATGATACCATTACATGATACCATACTTAATGATACCATTAAACCACGTACTTTTGAACCAATTTGGATTATCATTAATTTTACGTTATATTCATTCATGACACATAATTTCAAGATGTTTGATATATTGCACGCCATATTTTATCATTGAAAGTTCCAATGAACCATAATGGTTCCACTAAACCAGGTGCATTTGAACCAATTTCGACTATCATTGATTTTACGTTATATTTATTCATGACACGTCATTCTAAGTTGTTTGATATATTACATGCCATATCTTAGCATTGAAAATTTTTGAGGGTGTCATAAGGGTAGCATTAGAGCACGTGCCATTGTATGCATTATGCCAATCTTCACAACAGTTCATTCGCGGAACCATATTTATCAATTAACGAAAACAGTAATTAATAACCACTTATAGCTCGTCGTTACGATTTGTTTGATGTATTACTTATTCTACGTGGGTTAAGGCAAAAGTCATGACAACTATTTTTTTTCTTGAAGATACCAGTCCGGTTGGAAAATGTGACATATACAGATGAAAGGACAAGGTGTTAACTACATGTGTGGACAATGAATAGCACTGAAATATCGTAACACACTAATTTATTACGGTAGTATATAGGGCAACATGGCTTTCACGGTGCAAAAGAATGACAACACAGTACATAAAGTTGACATGACAAACCTGGGCCTAAAGACTTTGATCTCATTCGCAAGATTAAGGAACCACTACGTGGTAGGCGGTTTGCAACACGAGAGGACATTGCTAATGCTGTGCGCCAACAGGTGACCCGATTCACACTTGGTGCGGCAAATGCTGAGGCCGATGGTATTCAGCGCCTCCCACATCGTTGACTGACAGTAGCAGGGGACTACTTTGAGGGTCTTTAGGCCCAGGTTTGTCATGTGAACTTTATGTGTACTGTGTTGTCATTCTTTTGCACCGTGAAGGCCATATTGCCCTGTATACTACCGTAATAAATTAGTGTGTAACGATATTTCAGTGCTATTCATTGTCCGAACATGTAGTTAACACCTTGTCCTTTCGTCTGTATATGTCACATTTTCCAACCGGACTGGTATCTTCAAGAAAAAAAATAGTTGCCATGACTTTTGCCCCAACCCTCGGATCTTTCCATTGAAAATTGCTTGGTGGGAAAATAGAGGTACCATTTGTGCACGTGACAATGAACCGATTTAGATAATATTGGGTCGTGTCATGAACCATATTAATCCACTGACGAAAACAGATTTTGAAAATCTTTCATAGCCTCGGAGGAGTTACGGACGGACAGACAGACAGACACGTTTCCCCACACTGATAGCATAAAGCACCTTTCGATACTTAAAATGTAAATCTTGAAAAAGAATGTCAATAAAAAAGTATATTTATTTGAATAGTAGTCAAATTTTTCTCGTAAGTAATCGAATAGACTATTGAAGTAATAGTCGAATACTGGTCGTGACTACCATAACTTTGGATATCGGACAACACTACAATCAACGAATCAGAATTAAAGAAATCGCCAGAACGCTTAGCGTTTCTTATGGGAGTGTGCTGACGTGGTTGAGAAGCTCCGGAGCGGATTTTTTCTGCAGCGGGACTGAAAAGTTAATTTCATGTTCAGACAAGTGTTTACAATTGTCGGGTTATTATGTAGAAAAATGAAATAAATGGTGCACGTTTCCTCAGAATTTGTGTATGGGATCTTAACTTACATCTGTTTTTACTGTTTCAGAGTGTAATTTACTTTTTGATTCACCCTCGTACAATTATTGAATTAATCATATACAATTACTTTTTAAATTTGTTCATAAATAGCGTTGGATATCAGATTTTTTTTTCTTTTGTAAATTTTTATTCCGTGTTCCGCTGTAATTAGAGCGTTTTAGGCGTTTTCTTTGGAAATATACGAAGCTTACCCCACCAAGCTTAGAATAAGCTGTTGGTTTTCCCGTTATCACGATGACAACGATGATGTTTAAGCATTATACATTTTGGCATTTCAATGAAAAAGCCATAAAAATTAATGTGTAAATAAAATGAAAAAAATTTGATGGAATTGGATAAATAAAAATAAATAAATAAAATAAGATATCTAATATAAGAATGCATTAATTAAATGATAAATAAATACAAAAACGTTTCCAGGGGGAGGCCGTGGCCTGGTGGGCTTTCACTGAACAACTTCTACGAAGTTAAGCTAATCAGGCACGGCTCGTCACTGGATGGGTGACCATCCGTGATAGCCAATCTTCACCCCCCCCCCCCCCCCGGCTGCTGCGACCATCATACAGCAGTCGTGAATCCAGGTCCATCCAGGGACCCAACTCGTCGGCCTCTGGCCATACAGGCCGTGGATGGACGTATTGGATCTAATTAATTAATTTAAAAAAAATAAAAATAAAGCGAATAATTAATTAATTTAATAAACTAGACTAAATGAATAAATAAAATAATATAAATACATAAATTAATAAAAAAAAATCTTTTAACATAAGAATTAAATTTAATCATTGCTCTGAAGACAAATGCGTTAGCGAAATTCCAACAATATGAAATAATTCATCGTTTCAACAATGGTCTTGAGCAAGAGCCGTACTCCCCTTATTCTGTTAATCGAGCATTCCACTCAGGGCTCTAAATCTTGCGGTACAACTATACGTATACAAATGGATTTATTTATTATTAATTTTTTTTTTCCAAAATTTCAAAATATCCTCTCAAATCATGAGACATTTTATACGTATAGAAAAATTTTAATTCAAGCTCAAAATTCATAAAATACAGGAAAACTTTAATTCCCTCCCGCTCTCCCTCCTGCAATCGAGAGGAGCACTATTTTTTTAGTCAGTTGGGGCATAACCTACAACAATGGAAGAGCTATTGTTGGGGGCGTCACAATGGATTCTCCCATGTAAGGCATCCCCAGTAGGATTCCTTACATCGCTTACATAAGTTGGCTCACATAAGACACAGACAGGGATGGATGAAGAAATTGGAGCAATCTTGTTAGATTATCGGTATATATTTTGCAGTATCTTTAGCTTATATGAAAATTGTTCTTGACGACTCTTACGGCATAAATGAAAATTATTTTTAAGCAGTAGAGGCATCCATGTGAATTCTCTCATTTATTACGTCAAGTGACACTTGACATAAATTGAAAGTTTTGCTGTTATCTCCTCCAATGGCAGATTCTCTAAGATGTAAACACTTTTTCACTTGACATTTACAAGTTATATACGGCAGTACGTCGTCTTTCACGAGTTTATTAGATAATTAATTGGGCAATGCGTTTTCCCAATGCTCACAATTATAAGGGTTCTCTGCAGCGTGCGTTCTTTCATGGAGTATTTTATTAATTAATCAAGAAATGTTTTATTGCAATAATTACGTTTCTAAGGTCTTTCTTCAGTACGCAGTCGTTGATGACGTATTCTGAGAGATGATTCAGTAAATATTTTTTCACAATACACATACTTATAAGGTCTTTTATCCAGGATGCAATTTTTTATGGCATATATTACAATGGAATCGACAAAATCGTTTATCGCAAAAATCGCATTTATAAGGTTTCTCTTTTGTATGCACCCTTTCGCGGTCTATTTTGTCATATGAATGATGAATTATTTTATCGCATTAATCAGATTTGTACGGTTTCCCTCCAGTGTGTTGTCTCTCATGGGACTTTTTGGAAGTTAAATTAGCAAATTTTGTTTCGCAATAATTACATTTATAAGGTTTTTCTCCAGTATGCTGTCTTTCATGGGATATTTTCTGCGATAGTTGGACAAATGTTCTTTCGCAATAATTACATTTATAAGGTTTTTCTCC
>JAHWFO010035913.1:0-93796 GCA_023313115.1 Rhysida immarginata | reverse complement strand
TGGACAAATGTTCTTTCGCAATAATTACATTTATAAGGTTTTTCTCCTGTATGTCGTCTCTCATGGGACTTTTTGGAAGTTGAATCAGCAAAAGTTTTTTCGCAATAATCGCATTTATAAGGTTTTTCTCCTGTATGCAGTCTTTCGTGGGACTTTTTAGAACCTGAGTTAGCAAAAGCTTTTTCACAATAATCGCATTTATAAGGCTTTTCTCCTGTATGCTGTTTCTCATGGCTTATTTTATTAAATAATACAGCAAATGTTTTTTCACAATAATTACATTTATAAGGTTTTTCTCCAGTATGTTGTCTTTCATGGCGTATTTTGTGAGAAGCATGGGCAAATGATTTTTCACAATAATCACATTTATAAGGCTTTTCTCCTGTATGCTGTCTCTCATGGCTTATTTTCTGAAATGATACAGCAAATGTTTTTTCGCAATAATCGCATTTATAAGGTTTTTCTCCAGAATGCTGTCTTTCATGATGTTTTTTCTGCGATAGTTGGGTAAATGTTTTTTCGCAATAATTACATTTATAAGGTTTTTCTCCTGTATGTCGTCTCTCATGGGACTTTTTGGAAGTTGAATCAGCAAAAGTTTTTTCGCAATAATCGCATTTATAAGGTTTTTCTCCAGTATGCTGTCTCTCATGGCTTTTTTTCTGAAATAATCGAGCAAATGTTTTTTCGCAATAATCACATTTATAAGGTTTATCTCCTGTATGCTGTCTCTCGTGGGATATTTTGGAAGTTGAATTAGCAAAAGCTTTTTCACAATAATTGCATTTATAAGGTTTTTCTCCAGTATGCTGTCTTTCATGGCGTATTTTATGAGCTACTTGGGCGAATAATTTTCCGCAATAATTACATTTATAAGGCTTTTCTCCTGTATGTAGTCTTTCATGTATTATTTTCTGAGATGACCATGAAAATGCTTTTTCGCAATAATCACATTTAATGTGCTTCTCTGCAGTAAGCATTCGCTCATGAATTACCTTTTTTTTTGACAAATCTCGAGAAATTTTGCTACAATTGTTGTGTAAATCTTTTCCAATTTCTGTGTGCGATTGCTTTTCGTTTAATTTGAGATGACGAAAATCAATGGTGTCTTTTTCTGTTTTATCATTGGAATTCATGCTTTTTACATTAATTATAATTTTTCCTGTTTCAAAATTCGATGGCCCTGCTTTCATATTACACAGCTTCTTGAAGTATAGTAATTTACTGTCCGTGAAATCACCTTTTACTTTCTCATACTCTAACGAAGTGATCGTTACTAATTCATGAGAAGAGCTTTTAACGGTGGGATTATTTTTATGCAGTTCATTGGTAGCATTTTCAACCAAAACCAAGTTTTGTGGCTTTGTTTCTTCCTGCTGTGTCGAAACTCCGAAAGCTCTCGCGTTCATGTTTTCAAAATGTCTTTCCATAGAATGTTTTATTGATAAAAACGGAATATTTTCTGCATCTTTCTCCTTCTCATCGATCAATTGTGATATAGAACTGTTTTCATTTCCAGGAAGTGATTCATATAAAATTAAAACAGTAGGCTGATGGCGAATTGATTTAATTTTGTATGTGATAATCCCGTCAATGATGTCTTCTGTAACCAATGAAGTACCATTAATGATGCTCTCAATTGTTACAAATAAATCATATATTATGCGTCTGCGATTTATTTCTGGTTTTGATAATAATGCGACTGAATTTTGCTTTACTGTTTTCGGATTAGAAACACTGACCTGTAAGTTTTTCATATCAGCATTTGTCATTTGTTTATTGGTCTTTGTTACCAAATTACTTGATTCCCCTTTCAACGGACAAATAACACTACTGGAATTCGTTTTTGTCACAAAAGTGTTTAGTTTTTTGTCCCTGGTCATAATGTTTGCTTCATCTCTCCTAGTGAAAGTGTCAATGCAAACATTTTTGTCAAAATTCTGAGATAAAACTTGAAATTGGCTATCTGTTGCAAGTTCATTCGTTTTTATCTCAGAGTGCGCGGATGACAAATCTGTAGTTTTATTAAAAGAACAGCTCTCTTCTTTTACTTCCATAGAAGAATTATTGCTGTTAAAAATATCTCTTATTGAAGTTGTTTTTTTGTATGTAAGTAGAACAGTAGGCTGATTTGAACAGGAGCTAATTTTATATTTGACACATCCATCCTTAAACCTTCTTGTTACGGGTGAATTACCAATTATATTTTCAATTGTTACGAATAAATCATAGAGAATATGTTTGTATTTCCTAACTTTTGAAAATGATTGCTTTTTCTTCTCTGTTGTAAAGTTTGATTTAAGCTCGTTAAAATCTTGCATTTTTAATAATAAAGACGGGATTGCTGGTGATTGCAACTCTGCATCAGCCTTGCCTATAAAAGATAAAATATTTAAATAATTAAGTCGTATAAATTTCAAAAAATAAATAAATAAACAACAACAAAAAAAAACAACAAAAACCCCACGGTCAAATAATAAACATTAAAACGAGAACTTAACATTAATCAAAAATTAGACGTTAATTAATATTTCATTTATTATAATGGATGTGTAAATGCTAAAATCTTCTTTCATTATTTAAAACAGCATTAATGTTTTACGAAGTTAATCAATAAACGTATACTCTTGAAAACTCTACATCAATAAATTTAATAAAATATTCTATCAGATATTTTGTTAAAGCTGAAAATTGATTGTTTTGTAACAATCTAAAAACGTTAGAATGTCATCATCATAGGTTTTCTGCTTTATGCAGGTCCTAGTTGCCCTTCTCCACCTTTCTTTGTCCGCTGCTCTTTTCTTCAATTCCCTGTAACCTCCTCCATCTTTTAGAACGTCAGTCATCTTCATTCTTCTTCTTCCTCTTTTGGCCTTGCCTTCTACTATGCCCTCCATCACATCCTTCAACAAACAGTCTCTTCTCAATACATGTCCTATCCAATTTCTTTTTCTTTTAGTAATGATATCAATCAGCCTTTTCTCCTCCCCTACTCTTCTCAACACTTCCTCATTTTTTACCCTATCCCACCACTTGATATTCAATATCTTCCTCCAGGTCCACATCTCAAAAGCTTCAATTCTTTCCCTGTCTCTCTTCAACCATGTCCACGTTTCACAGCAATACAGTAATACACTCCTTACGAAACATTTTATTATCTTTTTCCGTAGTGCCATCTCTAGTCCACTATTTAACATTTTGCTCTTCTTTCTGTATGCTTCTTTTGCCATACCAATGCTTGCCCGTATTTCTTTCTCACTCCTCCTTCCGATATCTCGGAACGGAAGTGACAGAGAGTTGGAGGAATGAGTTAGAATGTAGTCTTGTATTGATTTTGTAATTAGTGCTAGATTGGACATCAAGACTCCTTACAAGTAAACCTTCTCCAAGAACACGTTCATTTTCTCCTGCCTTCTCTTTTATTGGTAACCGAACAGGACACATGGCAATCAATGTAACAGGGAATATACAGGGTGGTTCGAAAGTCCCCGAACTCCCAAGTTTGAAACGCATTTGCTGCAAAACCATAAAAGATATCCGAGTATTGCTGCTTGTTGTTGCTGCGTGTCACTTTAAGAAAGCGGTACGCTATGTGAGAGCACCACCTTGACATGGTGCTTGCGCGGACGCGGGCGTGCAGTGGCGCAGGGTGACCAGATTGGGTTATTTCTCGCCCAATTGGGCTTGTTTCAAACCCTGTTGGTGGGATAAAAACAACTTGGGCTATTGGCTATATATTGGGCTACACCACATGACACAATTCCCGTAAATCAGTTCGAAGCAGGCTAACTAGTTTGTTCCGGGAGATAATCTGCGCGTGCGCAATTAATAAGAAATATTTCTCCGCAAAGAATGGTTGTGATCGGTCGAAATGTGATGTCACATCAATTTATAAGCGAATGAAATGCGTGGAGATTCGTTTCGATTTCGTTTTCTCGTGACTGCATGTCTACCTAACCTAAAATAGCTTTGCTAGGCAGGCTACCAAATCCCCAAATTTTTTCCATATGATATTAAAATTATTTTATTGAAGCCACAGCATTAAAATTAAATAACAAAAAATTTGATCTTGAAATATGTTTTGCTTCGTCAGTAAGATTTGTATCGTTAAAAATAAAATCCTAAATATTAAAACGTAAAGCAGTTTTTTAAGACAAAATCGGCACTTCTGCACATGCGCATTGATCATTGTTAACGTCGTTAACAATAATTGTTGTTAACTTGATCTTCCAGTGGCGTATTTAGGGAACACCTCCTAGACAGAAGGGCTGATAAACGGAAACGTTCTACATTGTTACATCATCATTAGTCGACCAAATTCAGAACCGTGGTCTATAGATATTCATGGTCATTGAGCTTCGGCCATTTTCCATTGTTTCGAGAAGCTAAGGAAAACAGATCGCGCCAGGTGCCGCATAGATCGCACCAGGGCCGATCGTGACCTGCGATAGAGGTTTTTCATGGAAACTGAAAATGAAAGTAAAGTTTCTGTCTGTCGATAGGGCGGCGCTGCAGGCGGTTTTGGGCCGATTGTACATGCAGCGCCACTTTTCAATAGAGTTCCCTCCAATGACGTATATTAAAGATAGACTCCGAATCCTATTGTTAACAGCGGCAAAAAGTGAAGCAAATTGAGCCATGATAGTTCTGGGCAGGAGTGAGCCGTGGAGTAATTAGCTGTCTGGCTGCTTTGTTTTTGAAGATTTTGGGCCTGAGGAATAATTAATTCAAAACCATTCCTCAAAGTTAAACTGCGTACAAATAGACAAGAAAAAGGATCAGGAATCATTTTCCAAAAAAATAAATCAAAAATACGTAACTGAAAGACAATCGAAACGAAATTGAAACCATGATCGAAAAATTGTTTATAAAATATAATAAAATATTTCAAATACAAAGTAAACGAAAAGATAAACTTATCAGTCCGTGATCGGCGTGTGAAAGAATTATTAATCAGCTACTCTCATGTTTAGCCATGTGTTTTGCATCATCTTCACTCACTTTCGGCCATGACAGTTCTGGGCATGGAGCTTCCCAATTTGCTTCAAGTTACAACAATAGGATTCGGAACCTATCTTTAATATACGTCATTGGTTCCCGCCCTATTGGGAGCTAGAAACTTTAGCTTCATTTTAACAATGGAGCTCGGTGACCATGAATATCTATAGACCGTGTTCAGAAATTATTATTGGTAGAAACAGGATTAACAATGGTCGACTAATGATGATGTAACAATGTATGACGTTTCCGTTGTCTACGTGGTGTTGATTTAGGTGGGGTTTCTTGGTTGCCCGGAAACCCCACTTTGTAAAAAGTGGGGCGCCAAAAAAATGAAAAAGTATTAATGAAAAATAACTTTTTAAGGGTGCATATAAACAGGTAGTGTGCGCATTTCAATATAGAATTGTTTTTTTAGTAGAGCAACGTGTCCACGTGCACAGCGTTTGTTTATTATTGAACAGTTCGTTGTGCACATGGCCAGACCGGAAAACAAAAAAATAAAGAGGGGGGGGGGGGTATAATATGACCCTAACTGTGCACTATTGGGAAGTCCTAACAGCAAAAGGAAAAGGTCGTTAATTGAGCCCTTGATGTTTTTGTTCTTCTTTTCTTGGAACAAGGGTGGATTCTCTTCTGAAAGGACAGACAAGAAACTGAAAGGATTGACATTCTGCAGGGGTGAAAGATGATCTTAAAAATGTGCAGATGACCAGGCAAGACTTGGAGCTTGCTAATAAGGTGCCAAGTATCGCGGGTGGACAGTTAAAAAGGTTACAGGACAAGTACCACTTAAAAACTAATTTTTGTCTTAATAATCTAGAGTGAAAATAAATTAATGTATAATGCTTTTTTATAGTAATATTAAAAATTGCCAAAAATCTCTCTAAATACATGAAAGCGGCATTTATATACGTATTTCGTAAAGTCTGTCACTATTTCTTCGCTATCAGTTCGTTATTCGCACACGCTCTGGAATTCATTATACAATGTCTTTTGCTGCATCTTAGGATGTTCTAATTTGTAGAGATAGATTAAAATATTTTTACAGAATACCTGTAGTTCAGAGGCACTAAGATAAGCTAATCTTCGAAATAACACAGGAGAAGAAGAGCTTGGCTCGCCGCGATTAAAGAGTTGTACTCCCCAACTGCGACAGTATAAAATACTGGTGTGTCTACTCCAGTCATTTCTTAGAATGAAATTCAATCTAGATACTAAATACAGAAAACGCTTGTTTAATTAAATAAAGGCTGTTCGTCGTAATTTTCCCAAAGGAGTCTGGTGTATCAGAAATTGATAAAGTTCAGATTAGCGGCCCCCAATTTTCTCGGCCGACATCGATCAGCCTCATCGCGTTTATGCTCTGAATTTATTATCGTAACATATCTAATTAATATGTAAATGATTTATCATATTATGGAAATTATATTTTAAGAGATTTATGTAGGAAAAAAATCACGAAAATTCCATGAAGGTGTACGATAAATGATGGGCGGCCATGCCGGCATAGCCCCCTAAATAGTAAATGGGGGCTATGCCAGTGGTCGCCCGTTAGCCGAAGTTCATCGCCACGGAACTTTCGTGATTTTTTTCCTGCATATATTTCTTTAACATTAATTTTATATTTATGTTTATATTATTTATTTATGTTTATATTATTTTTTATATTTAATTTCTATAACACTATAAATCATTTACATATTAATTAGATATTTTACGATAATAAATTCAGAGCATAAACGCGACGGGGCTGATCGATGTTAGCCGAGAAAATTAGGGGATGCTGCGCTGAACTTTTATCCTGAAATTTTATTTTCGGTGTCTCATTTATTATATACCTTGCTATAAACAAGTGCATTAACGTTAATTTGTTTGTAATTTGTAATTGTATTTTTTTTAAACATGTTTTTGAGCAAATTATATATGAAACTAATTTTAATTATTAAAAACATATTTTTATAATTTTTTGCATATTATATTTCATTTGAGGAAGGTAACAAAGTATTTTTTATTAATAAATAAGTATTATAATATTATTATACAGGGTGGATACAAAAATGAGCCCCCCCCCCCCCTCTTGAGTTTCGTAACCGAAGCAGGTATGTCAATTTTGATGAATCCAATGAATAGGAAGTTGTGACCTATTCCATTGTGCACTTTTCATCATCCGAAATATGTAAATTGGCGAAATGAATGGTGACTTTGCAGTATAAAAGATGGACAACAGGATTATCGACTAGTTTCGCCATTTATTCCCGGCTTCTTCAAGGATACCAGGTACATATCCAGGTATATCATGGATATGAATTAGAAACTGGATCGCTCACGCCTATGGGAGGAATCCGTAACCAAAATTGCCTGGCAGCCAGGCAATAAAATCGATAAATTCGGGGACAGATCTCATCCATCGTTCTCAATACAAAACAGTTTTGTATTGAGATCGATGATCTCAGCTGATCTCATCCGCATAAAGAATTTATATTCTGTTGATATTATTTAGTATACAGAGCTTACCTTTTCTAATAAATTAAAAAAAAAATCATTTTATTCTATAATTTTTTAATAATTAGTTGGAATAATGTGGAGTAAAACGAGCTGAAAATTATTTCAAATGTTTATTTTCATTTCATTTTTTGTCCTTACTGTAAAATTATATAAATCAAAATAGAAATGTGAAAATAAAGTCCTGATCATTGGAATGCTTTGAGAATTATTTACATTATCTTTTATCCATTATAATATTTTTTTAATAATTTTTAGAGTTGTATGGTTGAAAAATTAAAAGGCAAGTTCCACTCGATTTTGAAATTACATTTTTAATGGAAACATTACTGTTGTACCTGTTTATTTATGGGTACAACAGTAATGTTTCTACTAAAAATGTAATTTCAAAAACGAGCCGAACTTGCCTTTTATAATTTTTCAACCATACAACTCAAAAATGATTTTTTTTAGAAATTTATTATAATGGATAAAAGATTATGTAAATAATTCTCAAATCATTTCAATGATGAGGATTTTATTTTCAAATTTATATTTTGATTTATATAATTTTACAGTAAGAACAAAATGAGTCAAACTTGCCTTTTAATTTTTCAACCATACAACTCTAAAATGATTTTTTTTTAAATATATTATAATGGATAAAAAAAATGTAAATAATTCTCAAATCATTTCAATGGTTTATTTATGGTTCATTTCAAATCAACTGAAAATTAAGAGATAATTTGAAAAATTAAGTGATCCACAGCAATTGTTTTCAATGTATTCTTTTCGACCGATCTGTGAAAAAAAAAAATTCGCATACCGTACATGGATATTAATTAGAAACTAATTAATATCCATAACCCATCATGTAGTAGAATAGTTGGTTTGGTTTGGTTTATTTAGTATTAACGTCCTTTTCAACTGCCATGGTCATTTCAGGACGGCGTTATAGGGGCCGCAAATTTTGCCTCGTAAGGGTTCTTTAACGTGCAGCCGGCAAACGACTACACGGGACCAACGGCTTTACTTCCCTTCCGAAGGAAGTGCGTGATCTCAGGATTTACCCCTGAAAAATCCTCGTCGTCCTCGGCCGGGATCGAACCCGCGTACTCGGGCATCAGAGGCGATCACGCAACCTGCTGAGCCACCGAGGCCGATTGTAGTAGAATAAATGTTATAAATTATACAAAGCCAACAGATAAAAGTTCCGAAGTATTCCATGCAAATCAAATCATGGCTCAGATTTTTTATAAAAATAATTTGCATGGCTTTCATTGTAAAAACGTTAAATGTTAAAACTTTCACTGAATATACACACAGTACTGTACTTCTCTTTTTTCTATCTCGTTTTGTATTGAGATCGATGATAGGAAACGACGATCTGAACAGTATGAAATTTCCGCCAAAAATACACGCGCAACGTTACAGATTTTTATCCATATGTTATCTTATACTAAAATAAAAAGATAAATTTCCTGTTATATGTTATTTCAAGTATATTTATTCAATATTTTCTTAGTCCTTCACTCGTTAGCGATTTGAGACAGATGAATTTCTTGATACTCCTCTCGTTAGCCAAGCCTATGAAATACAGCTGCAGAAAGAATTCTCCCCGTTCTTATCGACCCCGAACTTCCGATTATCTTTTTGGTTACGCATCTTCAACGTTCAGCCCAAAGGCGTGAGCGATCCAGTTTCTAATTCATATCCATGTCTTTTATACTGCAAAGCCACCGTTCACTTCGTTATAGTAAGTACAGTGTATGTAAATTGGGACACATTCAAATCCTGAATGTAAACTGGGACACATTTAAATCCTATCTTAAAACTGTAACAGATACACGAAAAATTCCAATTGAAAACTTGTTCAGCATGGAATTCCCAAAAGAAAATTACCAAAATACGTTTATTTAATTGGGTTATTTGTGCGGTCGAAATCCATTGTGCGTTCAAGTTGTTTCTTCGACGGAGCTAGAGTTCGGCGTCGAAGAATATGAATCGGGGAGCTAATCGTGCAGATAAAAGCGCACTCGTTTCGTCATACGCAAATTGCACACGAAATTCCCTACGAAAATCTTGAAAAATTCGGTTACATAAGTGGATAGACGAAAATGAAAAATTTTTAAATGTCGTATAATTTTTCTTTCTCATATCTTTTTGATTTTCGTATGAAAAATCGCAAACTGTCTAATAACAGGCAGTATTTTCATTTATTTATTTGGATTATAGCAAATTTTGAACATGGATACAACATTTTCTTTGCTTGGACGATTACACATATCGGATAAAAGCGATGGTTTTGGATAGTTTCATTTCATATTTTTTTCTTTGGTAAACAATTTGATTGACCTCATATTCACTACTTTCAAAATGAACAGAGCAGACCCTGTTGCTTTTGCCGGGATTCCATTTATCTCTTCGCCAAAAATCTATCCATTGCTTTTTTTCTTACTTCTTTCGTACCTTCATCTGTTCTTGATGAAACGTAATTGTTACATCCGAATATCGAGCGACCTTTATAAGGCAAATCGATGTCAGATAATCGTGAGCAAAACTGTGCTAAGAAGAGTTTCCAAATTCATTCATGTAACGTCTCATTTTTTAAAATCATCTAGTCGTGACTTCACTTTAGAGCCACACACATTTCAATAAATATTCCTTTACGCAGAGGTCATTAAATGAATTAAAATGGGCAAAGTAATATTTGGAAACTCTTTATTGTATGTTTGCTTTAAAAAAAATCGCGCTATCGAAGATTACAAGCAATTAGATTACTGTATAGCTCTCTAACGTCCCTACTAAATTCTGAGCAGGCCGATGACGTCACCAGGGAATAGGGAGAACGTCACAACTCTGAACTTTTACCGAAAACAGTGACCAGCAAGGCCCGCAGGGCCGAAGGTGGGACTTAAGTTTGCGAATGTGCGGATAGTGAAATTTAACCCTATAATATGATAAACCATTCACTTATTAAGTAGATATGTTAAAATAATAAATTCAGAGCATAAACGCGACGGGGCTGTCCGATGTCTTCCGTGATTATTAGGGGACGCTACTCTGAACTTTTACCTAATAGTTCAGAATAGCGTCCCCTAATAATCGCCAATTTCTGTGACAAATAAAATAAGCACTGACCATTAATCTCCTGTAATCGGCAGGGGGGGGGGCGCGCCCCACAACTGCCCCCTGTAACCAGGTTGGGGTATATTAGTAATTTGCCCCCGGAGGGGGACGTCGTAGACAGAGTAACGGAAAACAGGGTAAATTATTAATGAAAGTGTACTATAAACGTCATGAACTAACAAAATTTAAATAAAAAAGAGTATGTGAATTTTAGTGGTACTTGTTCTTAGGCCTTTAATTAAAGGTTTATTGTAAGGAATGGCTATTCTACAAGTATAATTTCTTTTTCTTTTGTTAATGTAGTAACATTATCGATAAATTTTTAAATTTTCTTTTCTTTAACAAATTATCTATCATGTTTATATTATAGCCGTTTATATTTGCAATGTGCTTAATATTATCAATTTCTTTATTAAAGTCAGATTTTTTTGAGGGGAAGCTCGATCTATCATGAAAATAAAGGTTTAAATTTTTTGATCCCAATCATGGTTTGAATCAAAATGAATATTTTATTTATTTATTTATTTATTTATTTATTTATTTATTTATGTCGTAAATGATACAGAGCATCCACCCAAGGCCAGTATGGCCGAAGCCGACAAGGTAGGTCCCTGGGTGGGTGGTATAAACAATAAGTGGATACACAATTTAAGGGTTGTTCTGAAACGCGGAAAAGAAAAACACAAGAAGAATGAAGAAGAAGAGGGCAGGAGAGCTTGTACTGTAATGAAATATTAAATAGGTTAAGCGTGTACTGAACGGTTGGATACAAAACTAGTGAGCCAGTCCAGCGGAGGTCCGCGGATATTAAAAAAGTGGGAAAGTTTAAATAAAAGTAGCTTATGGGGGATTGAATCGAATGCCTTGGAGTAGTCAATGAATAGGGATACGACAAAATTGTTATTGGTCTTATTAGAAATTATAAACTCGGTTAGTTCATAGCACGAGAGTAGAAAAGACTTTCAAAAACTTTATAAAATGAAGGAAGAATTGAGATGGGGCGATAGTTGTAGAAATTGGTCGTAACACCTTTTTTTGTATACAGGGATAATTCTAGCGATCCGGAGACTTGATGGGAATGTGCCTTGGAAGAGTGAGATATTAAAAAGTAAGAGGACTCACAAAACCGGAGGAAGCCACAATAATTAAACTCGATCGGATACCCAAAGGATCGGGATAACTGGAAGATTTTAGGTGACGTATGGAAGATAATACTTCGTCGGGGGAGGTAGGGGGAATAAAGAAGGCGTGAGGAGTAGCGGGTGGAGACGAAGCGAAGCGTGAGGAGGAATGGGGGGGGGGGGGGGGTGAAGGTAATAACGTTTCTAGGAAAGATGTTAAGTAGAAGGGTCCGAGAAAGGGGAGGTCTTTTTTTGTCGTTTGATTGTTCAATGCAGTATTGTAAGTAAACGGGGCTACGGGGACCCCATGTTCATATGACAAAAAATACTTCTAAGGACCTCTTCTATCATCTCCCAAAAAATCTGTACTCAATTCAAAAACACCCTGTATATCTCATGACCACTAATGAAAGGCAAAATTTGTAACAATGCATATAAGTCCTGTTATTCAGGCTTTTCTTAGAAAAGAGAGTTCTTAGTACTTAATATGGTTGATGTTATTACTCAACCTGATTGGTAATAACATCCCTTTCAACTACTATGGTCATAATATGACCGCACATTTTGCCTCGCAAGGGTTCTTTAACAAGCAGCCGGCAAACGGCTACAGGCGACCAACGGCTTTACTTCCCTTCCGAAGGAAGTGCGTAATCTTTAGAAGGGACCAATGTGGTATTTAGTTGTGTAAAGGATTATATGATATTTAGGTATGTAAAGAAGTGAAATTCGATATTCAGATTCCTCTAGGCAAAATTCACATTACTATGAAGTTTGGGTCAAATTGTTGCAGTGGGGTCGGAGTTATGGGGGTGGCAGTCACTTCGGTCTTTAGAACTATGGCAACATATGGTCGAAAATGATGAGAAAACAAAGATGATAGGATTTTTTTTTTATATTTTCTAAATATTATGTTCAAAAAAATCAATTTTTTTTATAAAAAATGGGGGGGGGGGAGGTTAAAAAGTGCAAATGATGAAGTAAAAATAGATGAACTCAGTGCCCGCGAGTATCAAAATTGATTTCAAACGTAGTATTTAGAAAATATAAGATAGCTCTATCCTCTTTCATTTCTCATCATTTTCGATATGATGTCATACGTCTAAAGACCAAGTGACTGCCACCCCCAAAATTCCGACACCACTGGGACAATTTGGCCCAAACTTCATAATAATGGAGATCTTGCTTAGAGGAATCGCATACCGAGTTTCACTCATTTATATAAATAAATACACGTAGACCTTTTGGTCACCTCTACTTTCCACCCCCGAAACTCCGAACGCAATGGGCTAATCAAAACCAAACTAAACAAAATGAAGGTGCTACATTCCGTAATTTCAACCTTCTACATCAGAAAATGTGGAAATTATGAAGGGGACGGACAGACGGATATTGTGAAACCAATTAGTAGCGCCATTCTTCTGCTACTTTAATTATTTGTATATTTTATTCGGTGACGCGTTTGATAGCCCAGTTTCTTAGTAATTTCTTAAAAAAATTATTGTTAATTTCAGGATTAAAAATTCATATGAACTCAAAACCATACTAATTTGAAGAAATATGAAGTTTTATACAATAGATATAATTAATGTACGATAATATTTTATCAACATAAAGATTGGATATTATAAAAGATAGGTTAAAAAACATTTTAAAATGGACACGGGGATAGTTATTTTACAGAGCGCTAAGTTATGCTTTAAACACAATTTTATTTTCACGGAAAATTGTACTCTCAATAAAGGACCTTCCTACCATCATTTATTTCCGATTATCTACAAATATCTATCTCAATAATTTTAAACTAAAATATTAACGTTTTCATCTGTTGCTAATGATAATTTATGGATCAGATACGTTAAATGACCTTCTGGTTATTTAAGTAATGATTTAATTGCCATGTAATAATACAGTAGCCTACATGGAAAACTTTTATTTTAATTAGATTTTGTTAAGGTCTAAATTTGTATTTGGTTTCTTAGCTTAAGTTTTCCTCAACGTTTACGTAAACATGCGCCCTTCAATCCGTTTACATAAACCAACGCACGAAGTTACTTGTACACTTCAAGGTACAAGAGCTAAAATAGTCCCGTGCCATCGTGGTCTCGCGGGCTCCAGTGCTTTATGCTGGTCAGCTAGTGCTTCGGGTTTTAGCAACCTCATTGGAATTGGTGACGTCACCGGTTTGTTTGCTGTGAATAAATTCACTCCCGCCAATCCCACGTGGCCTGCGGGAGTTGGCCGCAGTTAACTAATAGGGAAGATGCTTAAATAAATGCCTACAGCAGCTTAAGCAAAATGTTGATAAAAATATCTATTCTAAAATGTTATAACTATCTTTAGATTCGACTAGAAAAATCCACTTTGAAGAGGGCCCAATGCTGCAAGGAAAACAAATTTTCGTTTTGTAAAAGGCAAATGGAAATCGGTTTCGTGCGCACCGCGCAACTTGTTTGACGAAAAAAAATAATACAACGCAAAAAATAACCATGAGCAAATACGAAATTGCTACTTAAATTACTTCGTTCCCGTATTTTGTCGATTTTCGTACGAAAAATCCCAAACTGTCTATTGACTGGAGTATTTTTCACACAATGCCCCACCCCCCCTTCTGCTACGGTAGTAGGGGGGGCCATGTTCACACAGGGATGATAAATCGTCCAAGTTCCACATATCCATGTTTCAACTTATTTAAAACAGACAATTTTTTTATTTTTTTAACGTTAAAGAGTATCCTCAAATTCTTTGGAACGGAATTACCTAAAACTCTATGAAATTTTTATAAATAAACTTAACTTGCCTGCAATATATTTGAAGGAAACCTCCGACATGTGGTTTTCCGCTAAAGCTCTGGTTATCTAGAGCTTTATTTTCCGCCCAACTGTAGCGCCACCGCTACTATCATGGTTTCTTAATTGAAGGAACCATGGCTACTACCATCAACTCGGGAGTGAATCCACCTGTTGTGCAGCGTAGCCTGCGTTCATTAATCTTCTATCAACTTAGGCCAAGATCCTCATGTGCTCTTGGTAGGCAACGCCAGTACGAGTCTAGTCCTTGGCTCGTAATAGTCTAGCCCTTGGCACACAGTAATTGATAAATTTCAGCTAAATACCAATGAAATAATTCATGAAATATTTCTGGATTGATCCGCAATTGTAATTCGCATAAGCAATACTTCAGAATCCTTTAATCCCTGGAAATTAATACACTCCATAAAATATCCAAAGAAATTACACATACATTAATTAACTAATATAATAAAATTTTGAAATACATTGCATGTATAGTTTTTTTGTTTGTAAATTTTCTTATCATAAAAATAACATTTTTCCAAATTATAATTTTATAAATTTTATCCAATATACATGTACAGTATGTCTAACATAGGAAGGCGGCTGGAGGGGAGGACAGGGGGTAGAGTTCATTTCATTTTAAGGTCGAAAGAGTTGATATAACCACTTCTCCCTCCAGCCTCTTTTTCCCAAACTGATAAAAGGATTAAAAGCTTTTGTATTACATTTGTATTTTTTGTTTTTTATTTGTAAATTATTTTGTTTTTGTATATATTTTTTGTTATTTATTTCCATTTTTTTGAATATTTTTTTTTGGAAAATTTCCTTTGTATTTTTTTTGAATATATTTTTTGTTTGGAAAATTTCATTTGTATTTTTTTTTTTAATTTCATTTTGATTTTTTGTAGATCTTATCTGTAAATTATTTTGTTTTTGTATATAATTTTTGTAATTTATTTGCATTTTTTGAATATATTTTACTACATGTACTAAATTTTTGTAGGTTTTTTTTTTTTATCTTCTAACTTCAAAGCTTTAAGATATTGTGATTTAATCCTATCAGGTGGATAGAAAGGAAACTTAAGTAGCTGGAGAGGGAAGTGGTAGTACAACCCTTATATTGTCCCTTTCAACCTAAAAATGAAATGAACTCTACCCCCTGTCCTCCCCTCCAACCGCCTTCCTATTTTAGACATACTGTAATTATCTATATTAGTATTACATAAAAGAAAGAGCGAAAAATGTATACACTCATTCATTCATTTATTCATCACGAAATCTCCAGAAGAGTAAAGCCTACAAACTTGAAGTTTGACAAGTATATTTCTCTTGGCTTCTAGGTGCTCGCTAAGAAAGGATTTTATTTTTTCTTTCTTCCTTGTAGGTTATTTTTAAAATTCAATTTACCTGGAGCTGAATGGGATTTTTGCCAGCCTTAAAAAATTGTGACGTTTGCTTTGTTAATGAAGATTTTTGCGATTGTTCCGTGAAGCAGCATTAACAATGACTGCAAGTCTTTCGCACGTGAATACAGCGTATCTTTTATTTTTTATCTGAATCGGATTTGTGACGTCGTTATTTGCTTTGTTTAATGAAGACTTTTGCGATATCTTATACAGGGTGATTTACATCGAATGTAAAATACTTAAAGGGGGTATTATAGAGGTTAAGATAAACACAAAACGTCCTATGAACATGGGTCCGAATTTGAACGATAACTAAGATATGAACAGAAATAAAAATGCAAACACCAAGTTCAACAAGTTAATAACTCAGGTTCCGTAAGGCCTAGATTAATGAAATTTGAAGAAATAACAGGGTACATAAGACTGTGTATACCGTTAAAATTTGATCGAATTCCAACGAGAAGTTTCCGAGTTACACAGTCAACATCATAACACGTGCTCACTTGTGAGTACTAACTAGCACTTGTTACAATTTTGACTGTGTAACTCGGAAACTTCTCGTTGGAATTCAATCAAATTTTAACGGTATACACAGTCTTATGTACCCTGTTATTCCTCCAAATTTATTTAATCTAGGCTTTACAGAACCTGGGTTTTTAACTTGTTGATCTTGGTGGCGGCATTTTTATTTCTGTTCATACCAAGATCAACAAGTTAAAAACTCAGGTTCTGTAAAGCCTAGATTAAAGAAATTTGGAGGAATCACAGGGTACATAAGACTGTGTATACCGTTAAAATTTGATTGAATTCCAACGAGAAGTTTCCGAGTTACACAGTCAAAATTGTAACAAGTGCTAGTTAGTACTCACAAGTGAGCACGTGTTATGATGTTGAATGAGTAACTCAGAAACTACTTGTTAGAATTAGATCAAATTTTAACGGTATACACAGTCTTATGTACCCTGTTATTTCTCCAAATTTCATTAATCTAGGCCTTACGGAACCTGGGTTATTAACTTGTTGAACTTGGTGTTTGCATTTTTATTTCTGTTCATATCTCAGTTATCGTTCAAATTCGGACCCATGTTCATAGGACGTTTTGTGTTTATCTTAACCTCTATAATACCCCCTTTAAGTATTTTACATTCGATGTAAATCACCCTGTATATAAAATGCTAAATCCTCCTGCTTTATCCCCGTTTCCATAGTGACGAGCAACAACACAACCTTCATTGTTTCCAACAAATGAAAAAACACTGATTGTTAAAATCCAATAAACGCAACCGACTAAAAAAGTCTATTAAAAAATCTTATATTTTTCGTAGGCTACGGTTCAAAAATACAGGGCGATTACAAAAGAACTTCACACTTTTAAAAAATTTATTACATCAAAGTTATTCAGAATATAGACACACCACATGCAAATTCTTAAAGAAAAACTCTTGAAGTTTATTGTGACACAGTTAAAGATGTTCAATATGCCCCCCTGTAGTCGAATTCGTCCCAAACCCGCATTAACATGTCTCCATCAATCCCACGTATCGCTACCGTAATGCGTTCTTTCAGCTCATCTAGGTCATGGGGAAGGGGTAGGGTGAAGACCTTGTCCTTTACACACCCCCATAAAAAGAAATCACAAGGTGCGAGGTCGGAGCTCCGCGGTGGCCACTTTGCAAGTTCCAGATTATTGTTTGCTCGACCAATCCACCGCTGTGGGACAGTGGCATCATCCTCAAGTTACGTAATGCTACGTGAAAAAACTTTCAGAGTTTGTATATAACAATTCGTGTCTGGTGTGTCTAAATTCTGAATAGCTTTGAAGTAATAAATTTTTAAAAGTGTGAAGTTCTTTTGTAATCACCCTGTATATTGTCGTCATAGATTTAACTATTTACATCTATTGGCATTTAAAAATAACACACTAAAATAAATAAGTAAATCAAATTAAATCCTAAATAAGTAATTTAACTATTCTAAATTGCAAAATTCATTACAGGTATACGATTCTTATTTTTTAATTTTAATAAATAATAACATTGAAATAAAATTTTGAAATTGACAGCGACCTTTTTACTATTGGCAAAACTGTGAATTATCGCAGTCCTGTCAATTATCACAGTTCTCTCACAGATCAATTTTTTTAAAATTTAAATCGAACTTACAGTTTCACTGTTGCGGTAACCGTCGTACGCCAGGCTTTCGAATAAAATCCAAAGCAAGCTGTGTCTGACACGAATTGTGGTGATCCGTTGTAACAAACTTTAGCTAGAAAAATAAAGCCAGTCTATCCGTTTTCAAATCCCTTCTTTGTCCTCATTCTCATCTATGGTCAGGAATTATGGGTAAGATCGAGAGAGTGCCAAAATATTATCCAGGGAGATTTGGCAGGTGCTTTCTACTAGATAAAGTGCTCAGCATACCTATAAGGCAGCGTTTAGGCGTTGAGCTGCTACTTCTCCGCATTGAGAGGGCTCAGTTGCTTCGGTATGGCCACAAGTACGGATGCCTACTTCCTAGACCGTTGCTATTTTCCAAGTCGGTGGTCACATAAGAGACCAAGGAGTCTTACTAGAACTAGGTGGCTAGGCAACATAGAGCATCTGGGTTCGAGCCGCTTGTATATTACCATTGAGACATGCGCCTGATGGCCCGCGTTCTTAACGGGTAAACAGGTTTGTAAAATAACAAGGGACATATACTTAGTTGTACGAGCACTTTTTTGCGTGCAAGCATATCTTGGAAGCCATAGCGTTGTTTTCAGATGAAGTGGATTCGTGCATATTAGTTAAGAAAGAGAAGTTGAGAGCTAAATAACACACACACACATCGCTTTAACAAAGAAGTCTTTGTATGGCTTTATGTCCTGAAATTTTTTCGTTTTCTCGATTTATTTTTAAAGAAAAAGATTTAGCATTTTCTTATTTTGCAAGTATCAATAGTATCTTTAGCTGAGAAACATATTTCAATTTGGTGGGAATCTGTGAGATACATGTTGCCTTTTAAGTAAGGAAATATTTTCAGCCTCGCTTTTATATTGGCAAGGACTTATTTACTATTGGCGGTCCTGTCAATTATTACAGTCCTACCACAGACGAAATTTTATAATCAATATCGAATTTACAACTTCACCTGTTGTGGCACCGTCGTATGACGGGCTTTATTACTAGTCATTTATAATCTTTTCGTAACAGCAAAATCGAAAGCTTACACCCCAATATTATTACATGCATTGAATGAAGACGATACCGATAAAAGAAGACCACAATTGCCACCTAGACATAAAAGATTACTGATAAGAGTTTGCTAGGAAACGGATAGGAGCAACAGCTGTCGTAATTGCAGAAGTCAAAGAGGACTTATATTCATTGATTGATGCCTGTATGAATTTAGTGTTACAACTTTTATATAGTTTTTTTTCTTTAGCTGAAGTGGTAGACTCCGTATACAAGGTGTTCTCGAATAACGTGTACAAACTTGGGGGATCAAATCTAAGCAACATTTACCTCTTTCATTTTTTTCTCTGTGGCATTGTTTTTGAGATAAAAAATATTAAAATCCTACCTGTAGGAAACAGATGTTTGGATTCTGTGGGGACACAAAGACCGGCATACGAGACAACAGCGGGATCCGATGAAGAGCTGGTAGCCAGAATCGCCGTAGCTGCCGACCAGATTCGCGAAAAACCAGGAACTTTTTACGTCAGTCCCATGCGGCGACGTTGTGAAGCATGCATTCATGCCAGAGGGAGTCAATTAGAACACTTAATGTAAAACATTTGAATGTTTCATAAAAAACAAGTCACATTATTTTACTGTATGCAATGTGTTTTTGTTCTTTTTATTATTACATGATTGACCATGATTTTGACATGTTCCAAAAGCATGGGTTGAGTAGCATATTACGTCTACGCGACGTCCAACAATTTTTATCTCAAAAACAATACCCAGAGAAAAAACTGAAAGAGGGAAATGTTGCTTAGATTTGATCCCTCTATCACCCCCCAAGTTCGTACACCAACTTAAATATGAAAAAAACTATATTTTTCTCCGAGTGACGTCGGGTAATTCAGCTAGTATCTATATAATAGCAGCATTTGACAATGTAAATAGGGATATACTCTGGGAAAGACTAGAAAAGATAGGGAAAAGAGGGAATTTATACAAATGATACGAAGTACACTACCCTATCAAAAGTCATGGGAAGGCACGTCACTGATGGCTGCTTCACTAGATATGTTGTCAATACGCATGCCTTTCTTAGGTTTCTTGTTTGAGACAGGTATCCAGTTATTAACTTCCGTATTTAGATCCTCATTTAATTTACGACAATCGAGCAGTGGAGTGAAGAATCAATTGCGAGTGGTACTGAAGCAGAGCTCCCAAACTCACTCGTCACATGTATAGACCAGGGGAATTACACTGAGGTAGGTGAGAAGCCTGAAAAAATCCCGAAGGTCCTCCTCATGATGATTGAAGAATATTCCCCTCATTCTGGGGATAAAAAAGTAGATTGAAGATTGTCATTGAAAGGGGGAGGGGGAGCCAAAGGCGAACTAGGCTATCCAAAAATCGGGGAAGATAACATTCCTGACATCGTCGAAGTTAACTTCCAGGACATGGCTGGGCAAGTGATGTTTTAAGCGTTTCCTGTAGTCAGAAGGGTTGTGAATTACAGACACCAACTGATTCCTGTGATTAAGCATCTTCGGGAGCATAGCGTATCCTCTACAAACTTGCCAATATGCGTCATCCCTAGATCCTCATGGACGACATTATTGTTGGCTACTCTACGATCCAATTTCACAATTGCTCTCAGAGTAATATTTTGGAATGTCTGCAGCTCCTTCCACCTTGTTTTGCACACAGAAGCCCAAGCTGGTATACCATGAAGCAAGATCGTGCGGATAATCATTTTGTAGATGAGCAGCTTGTTATCAATGTCAAGAGCACTGTTACGACCAAGCAACGCGATCAGACTGAATTTGGCCCTCTTTGCCTTATTCAGCGCATAGGAAACATGTTGATTCCAGGTGAACCTAGAATCGATCACCACACCAAGGTATTTATATTCTTTGACCCAGTCGAGCTTATTTCCGTACAGGGTAAGCAAACCTGGGGGGTTTCTGCGTTTGTTTGTGAAGAACATAGCCTTGCACTTGCCAACATTTAACTTCAGCCTCCATCTGTTGAACCATTTTTCGTAGAGATGCAGCACTTTCTGCAAGCGAGAGATGACATGGGCAGGAACACGGGCAAAGGTTAAGATGGCCGCATCATCAGGGTAGAAGTAAAGTTTACAACTATGGACTTGACATAGTTTGGAAAGTCCTGGATAAAAAAAATTGAACAAGGCTGGTCCCAGAACTGATCCCTGTGGGACACCGGCTTTAACCACAACTGATTGGGAGAGGGAGTCACCAATTTTAGCTCGAAAAGACCTGTCTGAGAGGAATGAGCGGACCAGCATGATAAGGTCATCTGGAAATCCAAATTTTATCATTTTATAAATGACACCATCATGCCAAACTTGATCGAAGGCCTTGCAAATATCTAGAAAGATAATGCCACCATATAGAGACTTTTTTACGCCACCATTTAATTTACGCTTACTCCCAGCTACTTATTGCTACTATTACAGCCAATCACACAAAATTGCGACTATTACAGCCAATCACATAGCACTATAACTATGAGAGCACGTCACACGCTTTTCATGAATCCGTGATTGAAAAACAATCTATCAGAAGATATTTGGGCTGATTTTGATCAGCAAGTAATTTCAAGCGCTGTTGGACCTATGCAAGAGACCCGGCACTATGATGAACAGAAAATGTTAGCAAGAAAAGAAAACCCTTTGGATTGGTGGAAGAACTCTAGTCTAAGTAACACCATGAACATCGCCCAGCACTATCGATGACCATGTATCTCTATAGACCGTGGTAAACTATACCAAGTGCATCTTGAAAATCGCCCATGAATGTTTTAATAAAGTTAATATGTGAATCTTAATATTAATAAAAAACTCTTTAACCCGAACAACACTAAGAAATAGGATAAATATAACCTGATTCTGGAAGTACTTTTCGGAAGCAATTGCTACCATCATTCAGCAGTCCAGGAGCACCTCAAAGACAACGAGAGAACTGAGTCTTCCACAATCAGAGCAAATGGAGCCAGAAACTGTGGACACAACTTGACAAGAACGACAGGAAACCACTAATCCACATAAGATATTTATTAAGACGTATGCGCATTTCGGCAGCCAAGCTGCCTTCTTCAGCGTATACAAAGACCTGATCAGAACAAAGTAAATCTGTTCTGATGCAGGAAAGACAATCGACAATCGATCAGTGTAGTGAAAAAGTAGTACGAGTGGTCCAGGAGCCTTTAGCTCACTTTACACGCTCGCCCAAAAAGTAAATCAAATGAGCTACACTGAAGTAGGAAAGAGCCTGATGAACCTCTTTAAGTCTTCCAGAAAAGAGTCCCTTCATGGTAGGGACGAGAATCAGATTGTGGATTGACGAATAGCGAGTCCGAAAAACTAGGATCTAGCAGATCCAGTAGTTGGGGAACTCGGCCTTGTTAATGTTCTCGAAATTGACATCCAAGATATGACGGGGTCTTCGAAACCCGAGGGAACCCCTGATAGTGAGTGAGTGGTCCAGGATACCATCGACCAGGATACCATCAACCAGGATAACATCAACATGATGTTCCATCTTGGGCAGCATGTTCCTGAGAAGTGTTTGAACATAGGAACCAATGTGGGTCATCCCCAGATCTTCATAGATAGATTGTTGGCAACTCTTCTGTCTAGTTGAGCAATGGACCGGAGGGTAACATTTTGGAAGTCTGAAGATCTTTCCATCTCGATTTGCAAATGGAAGCCCAAGCAGGCATACCGTGAAGTAAAATGGCACGAATCATTACCTTGTATAACAAGAGTTTGCTGTCCACTCTGAGAGCGCTGTTTCCCCCCAGTAGCGCGATGAGACTAAACTTCGCTTTCTTAGCCTTGTTAAGCGAATATTGGACATGGTCGTTCCATTTGAGCTTGGAATCAATCACAACTCCGAGGGACTTATAATTTTTAACCCACTCAAGCTTCCTACCAAATAGAATGAGGGGCCTTGGAGGGTTTTACACTTGTTAACATTCGGCTGTAAGCGCCACTTAGAGAACCAGCTCTCACACTGATGTAAAGCTTTTTGCAGACGGCTGATGACGTGGACTGGATTACGTGCCCAGGTCATGATGGACCCGTCGTCAGCAAACAAGTAAAGATTGCACTTTGTAAACTTAGGAAAGTCGTGGATAAAGAAATTGAACAAGGCAGGCCCCAAGACAGAGCCTTGGGGAACACCAGCATTAACATCAGAAGGGTCAGACAAGGAGTCACCAACCTTAACACGGATGGTCCTGTTTGTCAGAAAGGAGCGAATCAAGCCAATCAGGTCACAAGTAATCATTTTATAAATGAGTCCATCATGCCAGACTTGATCAAAGGCCTTTTGAACGTCAAGAAAGACGATACCACCAAACATAGAAAGATTGAGAAGACCGTTCAAATCAGCAACAAGCCTCCATACCTGGAGCTGACCGGAGTGAGCTGTGCGGAAGCCGAATTGCTCTTCACGAATAAGGTTGTTTGCCTCGCAGAAGTCGTTGAACCTCTTGAGAATAGTTCGCTCAAAGACCTTGGAGAGCACTGGCAGTAAGCTAATGAGCCTGTAGCTGATGGGAAGAGCAGGATGAAGTCCTGGCTTGGGAATAGTGAGGATGATTGAGTCCTTCCAGGCGCTAGGGAAGTGACCGTTTAGCCAGCAGTCATTCATGATCCTGGTGATACACTGGTGGACAAAAGTTTGGGAAGTCGTCGTTTTCCATGAAATTTCAACAATAGAAACTTAATTTTTTATATGAGTTTACATGTAATAACAAACATTTATATGCAAGAAACAAAGTAAGGAAAAGTTCATTTGCCTATTACTTACAAGCAAACTACCTAAACTCCCCTGGTCAAAAGTTTGGGATATGCGATAAATTTGGATATTCTATCATGATAAAAAATTTTTATTCGATTTCCTTCCATTGCTGGTGGTAAAGGAAGCTTCAAAATGTTGACTGAGGCAGAAAGAGAAAAAATTAAGCCACTGTACGAAGAGCACAAGAACTTTAAAGTCGTGGCTAAACTGTGTCATGTTGGCTACAATACGGTTGTCCGGATTGTCAAAAATTTGAACAGAAAACCGGGGAAGAAAATGGGTCGCCCTTCTGCTCTAAGTCGCAGGGAAAAATCGCGCATTAAACGCTACTGCAGAGCAGAAATTGCATCAGGCCACCTGGTCAACAGTTCTCGGATCCAACTCGGGCTCCAACTAGATGCTTCTAGGAGAACTATACGACGAGAACTTCAACGTCAGAACTTTACCTACGAAGTAATTGCGAAGAAAATTCCGTTAACAAAAGTACAACAACAAGCCAGGCTGCAATTTGCAGAGAAGCATATTCGGGAGAACACCAACTTTGAAACCGTCATTTTTTCCGATGAAAAACGTTTCAGTTTTGATGGGCCAGACAACACATGCAGTTATGTGGAACATCGTGGTACAAAAACGTCTGAACCTAAACATGTGAAGCGTCAAATGGGAGGTGGAGGTGTGTTGGTATTGGGGGCAGTCTGCAGCACTGGAGAGCTAAAGATCCAGGTGGTTGAAGGCACTTATACTGCTGCCAAGTTCTCGCAAGATCTTCAGGATGTATTTATACCATGGTGCAAGCAAAAATTTCGTAGATAGCCCTGGATATGGCAACAGGACAACGCCTCTATCCATAAAGCACGCATCATTTCCAAGTTTTTTCAGGAAAACAACATCACTACTCTTGACTGGCCGGCTCGGAGTCCAGACTTGAACATAATTGAAAACATTTGGCACCTCATGAGCAAGGAGATTTACGCTGAACAGCAGTATTATTGTCGGGATGCTTTGATCAAAGCTGTCCAGAATGCAGCGAAGAAAATTAATGCAAATGTAATCCTTAGTTTATTTAAATCAGTTCCAAGTCGGCTGTTAGACGTAGTTAAGTCAAATGGAGCACAGATTGCTTGTTAATTCACTATTTATTTTCTGGTTTTGTTTTATTTTGTGATGATACCCCAAACTTTTGACCAGGGTAATGCAAACAACATTAAGAGGTCAAACTATTGGTGATGGTGTCGATGCCGGCTGCTTTTTTGTTTTTCAGGTGCTTAATGGTGTTCAAAATCTCAGAGGTGCCAATGATATAAGGATCATTGGTCCTGGTTGGATTATTCAGTCTATTGGTCAGTTTAGGCAGGTGTAAGAGTTTCCCAATGTCCATCAATTGGCTCACATCCAAAGGGCCCGAGTCACTGTTCAGCAATCTTCGACAATCGAACAGTGAAGTGAAAAGAAAGACGCGAATGGTCCAGGAGCCAAGCCCACTTTGCACGCTCGCCCAAAGAGTAAACCAGAGGAGGTACACTGAACTGGGTGAAAAGCCTGATGAACCTCTTAAGTCCTCCAGAGAAGAAGTCCCCAGAAGGGACGAGAGTCAGATTGTAGATTGACGAATAGAGTTCCCAAAAATCAGCAGGATCTAAATAGTTGGGGAATGCGGCCTTGTTAACGTCATCAAAGCAGACATCCAGGATATGGCACGGTCTTCGAAACCTGAGGGGATTCTTTACAACGAGTGGATGGTCCAGAATACCAGAAACCAGGGTGTTTACATGATTCTTCATAAGTGTCTGGACAAAGGTGCCTATGTGGGTCATCCCCAAATTGTCATAGATAGAGTGGTTGTTGGCAATTCTTCTGTCAAGTTGGGCAATGGATCGGAGAGCAACATTTTGGAAGGTCTGGAGATCCTTCCACCTAGATTTGCAAATAGAAGCCCAAGCAGGCATTCCATGGAGTAAAATAGTACGAATCACAACCTTGTATATCAAGAGTTTGTTATCCACACCAAGAGCGCTGTTGCGCCCCAGAAGTGCAATCAAACTGAATCTCGCTTTCTTTGCTTTGTTGAGCGCGTATTGGACTTGGTCGTTCCAGTTTAGTTTGGAGTCGATCATGACACCAAGATATTTACCGTATAGACGCGCTTTGACCGGCATGCCGTATATTATCGAGGATGACCAGGGGGCCGTAAAACCCCGTTTTATACGGCATGCCGGAAAATTCGAGACAGAAAATTGAGTTTCCCCCTCACTAGTAGGCGCTTGTTGTTTCTTCAGTTTGACAATGGCTGATGATTTAAACTCTGGGGCAATTACCAGTAACCCTTCTACTGATATAAATGACGACAACAGGATAGACTGGAACTCGACAGACTGTGAAATTAGTGATTAGGTTGGGGTAAGGATCCGATTCTAAGACGATCCCCCTTTTTCTACGCTTTAATTTTGAAAAAAAAACAACCTCGTCTTGTAATCAGGTAAATACGGTTTTTAATTCTATCGTATATATATTTGCAGAAACCATAAGCTTTTCAATTGTTTTTTATTTCAAGGATTTCATAATCTATATCAATATAAATACATTCTAAGATGTACTCCCAAAGTTGTTGTGTTTGTTTTTTACCCTTTTTTTTTTAACCAGAATCGACTACAAATGAGTTTTTGTAGAAAGAAATATTTTATAAACTAATCATCGTGCGAGTTCATAAGTGTGTTTTTCTGTACTTTTAAGAAATAAGTTTTCATAATCAAGTATATTACCGACGGGTGAATTTTTCATTTCAGCGTTTTTTGTTTTTTTTCCGTATTTAGAATTCATCCTGCAAAATAACAGATTTTTCGGTTATGTACCGACTGCGCATTTCCAATAATTATCATTTAACTTTAAGTATTAGCGTCTTATTTCTTGTGATAATTATCTATCAGACAGATCAGACAGAATTTGTTTTTCAAAATATTCCCCGATTTAACAAGGATTCTCCATCGTTTGACAGGATTATTTTGTTTTTGTCTGACAATCTAATGATAAAGGGTGGTGTTGATGGATCCTATAAGTGAAGTTCCGGGATGAGGTGGGCGTTTCCTAGTAAAGGCGGTTTTGAAGAGAAAAACAAGTTGCGAAAACATTTTAAAAGGAAGGTTAAAAAAACATAAACAAAACGATTTAAAAACAAATTGTCTAACAAATTTTTTTGAAAAAAAACAAACGATATTACGTTGAAAAAAAAAACAAAAAACAAACTTGTTTACCAAAGATTTTTTTAAAATAAAAAATCGGATAAAACGAGTCTTTTTGTCAACGCTTGCTAATCATAATAATATTATTGCCCGTTTTTGATTTTCTGTAGAGATTAGATAGCATGGATTAATATAGATAAGACGCCAGCAATAATAATATTGGTTAAGAGATATTTTAACAAATTAACAAATTCCATGCACCTTACTTCTCGTTAATATTCACGGCCAGATGAATTTCTATATCCAGTTAACTCTTTGAGAAATATTCGAATAATAACTAGTTGTTACCCGCGGCTTCGCCCGCCCGCGCCATCTGTTGAGGGGAATTACAAAGCAAAAGCAGATAATTTTAAATGAAAACCCCAGAAAATGGGAAAGGGGGGGGGTCGTAGGGGGCTGATTTTTGGCGATAGAGCAGGTCCTTTATTGATAAGCCTGCCCTGAAAATTTCAAGTCGCTAGCTCAAACCGTCTAGGAGGAGATAGAATTACAGATAAATACAATATTGTAAATAAATACACGCAAGAGTTTTAGTATATAGATTTGGATTTCTAGAACGCGAATAAACGGGAATGAACAAATTCCAAAAAACAAAATTCTAATCAGGCCCTATCAAAGATGTCAGCCACCTATAAGCATCTTGCCACGTAAATTAATTAAATGCAGAGTGGTAATGAGCGTGTCAGACTGAAGAGAGGGAATATACACATTAGAATTTGAAATAGGAATAATTTAATAAACATTTCATTCACAAGCTGATTTCTAGTATATGGTTTGTGAAAAATAAATAACTAAAATTGTATATTTCAAAAGTTTAGTCCAAGTTGCATTTAAATTCCGAGAGTCCTCAGTGGAAGTGCCGTTGGAAGACACAAGCTGGGCGAAATTTCCTGGAATACGACCCACGAAGATGGATTCGCTTTTGAGGAAACTAATAGTTGAGTTTGTCGGATGGATGTGTGGGAAGTAATCGCTAAATCAGAAGGCGCGACTGTGACATAGTCACTTTGTTGTTTTATTTTTTTGTTTTAGTTTGTGAAAGGGTTACAGTAGTCCTCCCTTAGAAAAGGACTACATGCCACTTTCAGGTGTCATTATTATATAGTGTGTCATTGTCAGTTACTTTATTATTACTTGTTGTATGTGTATCTGTCTATTTGAAGGCAGTGGAAGAATCGATGTTTTAGAAAACAATGGTAATCGTAAATCGATAGTTCGAATAACCATCGATCTAAGTATCGATGTTTTGTCCTCCATGTGGGCGGTTAGGCCTGCCTTTTGATTCCTCTCTTTGTTCTGCCCGTATAATGATTCCTTTTGTGATTTCAGGAATCTCGAGGTCTGAAACCCTCTATTATTTATTTACTGGTGTATATTTTACTAAAACCTGAATTGTGATACCTATAATCTGCCATCTGTAAAATTGTGTTTAGGCTAAGCTTATTGCTTTGCATGCTGGGAACGCATGCCACTTCTGATATCAATATCGATCCTTTCACCCCCTGTTCCGGAAGTATTATGGATGGTTCCGGACCCGCCACCAGAGGGAGTATCCCAGGATTCATTGGGAATTCCGTCCAGCTATAAAAGGGGAGCGCGAATTTAGAATTTAGAGATTCCTGATCCAGAGACGAATCCAGCTAGACGCATTCAAGATGGAAGACCAGGCGGAAGAAGACGACGATGCCGAAGCAGATGACTGCAACCCGGGAATAGTCGTACTACCCGGATTGGGTTCCTGCATTTTGTAATCAATGGTTAGGCCTAACCTTCTTTCATTTATGGAAAGAGAAAACCACGTGGTAATTTATTGTATATTGTTGATTTTAATTTATGGGGTTCTTTATTGTGGGATTTGATTTAAAGCTTAAGTGAAATTTGGATTATGGATTTGAATTGTAGCGGGAATGGATGTATCGAGATTTATGCTGTTGTTAGTGGGAATCTTAGATTATGATCTTTGTTTATTGAAGTGTGAAAACGTTTAAGAATTAGTTAGATAGCTTTGAATTATATTTGACATTGTAGATTGTAAAACTGTAACTTTGGATTGTGTGGGTTTGCTGTATTTTGTTTCTGCCGGGGAATTGATTAGGATTATAGAGTTTGTTAGTATGGCAGAATTAATTAATAACTTATGTTATACAGATGAAGGGCGGATTATTCTGTTATGTTTTAGAAGGGGATTGAAGCATAAGTAGTTTTTTGAAAGTTGAGCTGTGGATTTTTGTAATAGCTTAGGGAGATTGTTTTATACTTAGATTATGAATATTTATCACTTATGATTTGTTATGTTGTGAATGGATTAGTAAACTTGGTTTAAGTGGTATTATTGATATTTTGTAGTAATCAAGTATTGTTGAAGTTTGATTGTATGTTTTTAAGTATAGATCGATAGTGGAGCATTCAGTAGATTTTGTTTGCTAGCGCATGGGGTAGCTAAGCAGCTTCTTGTTTTTGGGGATTATTTGGGGCTTTATGGTTCAGTGCATTCTTGGTACTGGTGTTGTGCAGGGGCATTGGTATTGTGGCTCGTTGGCAGTGGATGGGTAGACCCGTTATTATGAATGGCTAGTCCCATTAGTACGGACTGGATTTTGGGTTCTATGTGGCACACCGATGTTGGATCCGGTAGTTTGGCTTTTGTTCCCACTGCAGCGACCATGCCCTCTTTCTTTGTTTGTGTTACATGGCGGAAGTGCCATGTCAGTGACCAGTTTGCACTGTGTAGTTTTTGTTTCCCTATTTAGGTGTGATCTTTATGTTTTAGTGGGGAGAACCTTTGGCTTAGTTATGCGCTAGTTTGTGTCATCTCTGCTTGCCACTATTTTGATCTAGTTTCTTCTGCCATCTTAATTGTCTTTTATTGGATGATTTTGTAAGGCAATTTTATGTGAAGGTATTCTTAGCACAGTGGGTAGCTAAACTTTTATATTGTTTTGGGGAAGGTTTGGTTTTTGTTGTGTGCATGCTGGGTACTTGATTTGGTTGCCTGGTGGGTGTTTGGTTTAGTTGTAGAGGTGGATTTGTCCCGTTTTGGTTCGGGTTTTGGTAGCCCTCTGGTGTAGGATCCAGTGTGTTGGCTTTGGTATCCCCTTGCACTATCCAACCCCTTTTGAGGCTTTTGGGAACACGATTTTAGGTTCGTGTATGTAACCTGTATGCACACAGGGCTTCCCTTGTCCCTTGTTTAGGTTTGATGTGATAAGTAATTGGGAGTTGTTTGTTTAGACTGGTGCTAAGTAATACCGGATCATACAGTTGTCATTTAGATGATTTAGCTAGAGGCAGCTACTTGTTGTTTACTGCCTATTCTGTATCTGCTTCATTTTATCTATATAATTGTATCTATTTGTACTTTGTATTTATCTTGCCTACTATTTTGTAAATAAACCTCTTTACGCATATCAAAATCGATCCCTCTCCCTTTTATTTTATGTTGGCACCCTTCTTAGGAAGGACTGCTGACGAAGTGATAATAGTTTAGAAAGTCACTTCATCACACGACTACAATGGGTTAGTCAACTGTCGGGGATTCCCAGTACGAAATAAAATCTTGTAAACATTCCAAGGAAGAGTTTTTAGCTGTGAAGCAGAAATATATTTATACATTTATTAACTAGAAATTAATGGGGGCGCCCCCGCCCGAGTAGGGGAGAGGCAAGTAGTGGACCCTGCAGTCATCTATTTTACCCCTTTATCTGCACTTTTTTCCCCCCCCCCCCCAACCCCAAGTTTTTAATCAAAAAATTGATTTTCTCAAACATATAAAAGAGTTCTATTTTCTTTCCTATCTCATTATTTCCGATCGATTGACATATCACAAGCCGTATGTTGCCATAGTTCTAAAGACCAAGTGACTGCAACTCCAATCCCACTGGAACAATTGGGCTTAAACTTCATAGCAATGTAGATCTTGCCTAGAGGAATCTGGTATCTGAATTTCTTACCTAAATGCTTTTACTTAAATACCTGAATACCTGCACTTACATACCTAAATACCTTTACGTACCTAAATACCACATAGATCTTTTGTCTCCTCTGACTCCCACCCCCGTAATTCCGACCCCTTAGATGTTAGGTACTTAGATGTTCATAAAGACAAAACCTGAGTCTTAACAAACTGCATCTCGATGTACATCGAGGTTGAAAAAACTAAAGGTCCTGTCAAGGCGATCACTTGTTGCCAGTGTAAAGAGTCTATGGCCTGTAGAAAGGAGAAAACATAACCCACCACGGTCAGCTGACCACATTATGTTATCGGGAACAATTTAAGATGGTCAACAGTCCAGTGCCCAATGGCAATGCTTTTAGACTTGACGAGGTTGATTGAACTCCCCGTCGAGGTACTGAACAGGTCAAAAGTTCTTCTATAAACGTCAGGGGTGTATGAGTGCGAAGCAAAGAGCACAATGCTATCTGCATACGTCAGCGTCCTCTTATTGATCGACGATGATGGGAGATCATAACTCCGAATATCTGGGTGACGATTAAGATGTTGCAGTAATGGTTCCAGAAAAAAAAATGTACAGAAGTGGAGACAGAAGGCGTCCCTGCCTGACCCCCTTTAAGAGTTCAAGGAAGGTATATGGAACCATTAATCGTCACAAAAGATGTGGCAGAAGAATACAGCAGGGAAATAATCGTAGCGAATATTCAAAGACTTCAAAAAGAAACGCATGATTCACTTCGTCGAAAGCCTTTTCCTGGTCAAGGCTAATAAGGCAAGAGTTTGTTGATGAACACGAGCATCCTCCATAACACCAAAGCGTTATGAGATTGTCGGACATCCTGTGTGATGCAATGGAGCAGGATTGTTTGGGATCAAAAACTCATCAGCAAAAAGTTTTAGTCGAAAACAAACTCCAATGAAGACTTTGTAATCTGTGTAGAATAGGGTTATCGGCTTCCACTGGGTTACATGCTTCGGATCTGGAACTTTGGCAGAAAGATGATCTTCCCCATCGTAAATTCTGGCGTAATGGAGGAAGGATCTGCTAGGATGGAATTAAGCAACTGCACCAGGAAAGGAACAAGATGTCTCCATGTCGTGGTGTAGGATGAATATGGGAAGCCATCTAGGCCGGGGTTGGACTGTAGAAGACCATCTGCTGACAGAAACGTCTTGGCTTCGTCTTCAGAGATAGGATGGATAATAAAAGCGTCTGAATCCTCAGAAACAAGTTGAAGTGCCTCAATCCAACTCTTCGTGACATCCGACGGAAAGATTGGGTGATTGAAGAATGATTAAAAGTGGGAGTGGAAGGCTGATAAAATGTCAGAATTAGAATCCACTACTCAACTTTACATCACCAGGTGGTGATATCGTTTGAAGTTAGCTCGGCGTCTCTCCTCTGCCAATGCTGCCGATGACATATGCATGTCGTCAGCAGCCCAGATATGTTTGGATCTGAGCGCTGCGCCAGCTGCTTTGTGGATCATTAGAGCATTGAATTCACTCTTCACGTATCTGATGTTGGCAGCAAACCCTTCCTTGGGGGTGGAATTACAGAGGAGTCTTAAGATCTCTTGCAGCATAAGAAGATGACGACGACGACATCTAGCAGCATCGATCCCAATCTTCCTAAAGAAACGTTGGATTTTAGTCTTTAATGATAACCATGAAGCTAGGGCAGGAGGCAGTTTGTGTAGATGGCGTTCCATAAATTGAGCGAACTATCCCATATATTGTAAACTTAATTAAAAATAGTAACTCCATTTTAATTAAAGAAAGTAGAAAAAAATAACTCCATCATCCCATATATTCCTCATTGTCAAATAGAGAAACATTCATAAACCAGTTGCGATGGAAAGCAATTTCTGTAGCTGATGCTGGAATTAGAGGATTTCATGACCACATGATGACACTGTGGTCGGAGAAGGAACATGGAATGACCTCCCATTGAACAGGCGAGCCAGCAAATGCATTATCAATAAGAAAAAGGTCTAATGGAGATGACGCAGTGGGTCCTTGATGGAAAGTGAACCCAGGATGGCTACTTCGTGGAGAGTGTGTCCATAAATCGAATAATGTATTTTGCTGGCCCAAACGATGCACCTAATTAGATGAAAAGATGTTGTTATCATCTGGATGGCATTTAAAGTCATCAGCAATTATTACAGAAAGAGATGAGCACAGGAAACTGTCAGTCACTAAAAATGTCCATTTCTGTATTGAACCACAGAGGGTATACACATTAGGCAGTCAGAAGTTGGCACCAGATGTTGAGATGTCTAACGAAATCACTCTGTACTTGCACATAAAGTTTGTTGCCTGAATGGAGGAGTTCAGGATGATGGTAACTACCCCTACCCTTACGAGGAAGAAGAGTTTATGTAGCACTGTCCATGGGGATACTGGCTGCAAAGGTCGGGAAGATTATAGCCCTGTTGTGATGGGGCTAGTTTGACCTCTTGAAGTAAGAGAAGTCCAGCACAAACAGAGTGATGAATGTTGACAACACCGACTGCTTAAAACTGGAACCAAGGGATCGAACGTTCAAGGAGAGGGCCTTCATTCTAACGATTTCAAGATAGTAGAGGCTGACCTGGATCTGATGGAGACTGGAGCTTCATGCTGTGGAAGGAGGCTAAAGAGTGGTTCGCATTCAGCGACGTCGCGGAGTGAAGCGTTTTCCCGAATGCAGGTGTTTTCTAGGTGTCACAAAGTCGCGCGTGTTAAAATGCGGAGCCATTTCACATTCAGCAGGAACGAAGTGGGGAGCTAGGCGAACTTCCTTCTCTGCTTTCAGCCTGCGGCGCGCCCCCCCCAGCTAGGCCAACTTTGCTCTAATTGGATGTTCGATGAGTCGTTCTTTCATCCAGTCTCTGTTGCTTTCTAGACATCGCGTATATATATCGTGATAAAACATGGCTTTTATGGCATAGTGTACATGTATATTTTTATTTTTTTATTTTTTTTTATTATGTAAAATATGAAACGGCTCCGGCAACTAAAATCGCGTCCAATGCGCCAGATACGGCGATTCAACGTGAAATCGCTGAATATGAACCGCCCTTTAGAAGTCCTACTGATCGGTGAGTGGGCACTATGTGAAGAACCACTGCGATGTTGAGTAGCGCTGCTCTCATGCTCTGAAGATGATACCTTCCCGTCCCTTCTGCTACGATGGCATCTGGATCTTTTACGAGGGCTTTTGGGCATTGTACATCCATCCCACTGAGTAGATGCTGCAGGCAACATTCCCTCTAAGCTGCGCTAACGTGCTCGGAGGGCACAGATTTCACACTTGTAGCACACAGTAATTTAGCTCAGCGCAGCTACGAGCCCACTACAAACCCAGTGGCGCAGCTTATAGGGAACATTGGCTGCAGGAATTTCACCTTGCTAACTGTTGGAATTAATGAAGACACCAGAGCCTGAGGAAGTGAGCGGATGACACATGATGGCTAGAAAAGATTGCACTGGAGGAGGAAGAAATGGAAAATCCTCCATCGAAATTGCCTTCTTGGGTCACAAGGAGACTCGACGATATCCTCTGCAGAGCTCTTATCTTTGACGATCATGTCACTTGATGGTTATGGAGGATGGATAACTGTATGTGGCTCTGAAGATGTAGGTGACGACGAAGTATCATCCTGCAGCTCAGGAGGTGGAGGCGGGACCATCTCTCAAGGCTCGGATGGCAGAGGTGGTGGTGTCATCATTGGATGGCAGTAAAGGCTGTGATGGGAGTTGTTAAAGTGGTGGAGTAGCCACTGCTGGTGGGTCGTAAGCCTCTCTGAGCAATATTGGTATCTGCCCACAATCCGAGAGCAAGTCTTACAATTCATCAAGAGAGGGCAATCTCTCTTAACATGAGTAGTCTTTTTATAGTGCCAGCAGCACTGCCTTATCCCCTTTTAGAACATAAAGACACACTCACCGTGCAATACAGAGATTGAGTCAAAAGTAGTGGCAGGTTACCGCACAAACTTTTAAATGGGCACCAAACAGGAACCACTCATTGCTAATCTTCAAAGTAGAATCCTTCATGCTCGATGGTCTTCATCCAACGATCAGCCAGTTGGCAGATGCCCCTCGCAAAACCACTCCTCCAGTTCCTGGGAAAAAAGTCACGCATGGCGTCTTCAACCACACTCACATTGGTGAAGGCCGTCCACGCAAGAAGTGCGCCATGAACCGGAAGATGCCAGGTTGGGGCTGTATGCTGGATGTGGCAGAATCTCGATGCCCTCCAACTTCTGCAACTTAAGTGCTGTTCTTCGTGCCCGGTGCGGTGGAGCATTGCCCTGCTGTAGGAGGGCTCTCTTTTGGTTGACCAGGGCAGGTGTGCAGATGTCGAACCACACTCGATTGTGATGTCCCGATGTACGCCACTAGTCCACGGGTGGTGCTGCCTGGGTTGCCTTTCACTTGTTGCCGTAGGGCTGGGTCATCCACTTCTTTGGGTCTTCCACTCCTTGACGCATCTTCCAGGCCCATGTCTCCAGGCAAAAAGCAGGAGAGCCACCATCGTGCTGTCAGTTCACTGGTCACACCCTGACCTTCCACCCTGCAAATTTTGGCGGCTGCTGCTCGCGCACTGGTCCCCTTTTTCTAATAGTGACGAAGGAGCCCGCATATCTTTTTACACTAAGCCAATTTTTCTGCCATATTTTTACACTGGCTGACGCAGGTGGCACAATGTCTATGGCATTCAAATTCGTACTGACGTTTCTTCCCACTCTTTTCTCTTAATAAACTGCGATATACCCTTGTGGTAAATGGTCTTTGCCCAGATTTCGTCAAACTCTAACCCCCCTCCCGAGTCGGCCACTACTTTTGACTCAACCTCTGTATAAGGGAGTCTGGGATATTCCTCTTCAGATGCATATGGAAATATATGTCACCGTTTTGAAGATGGGAGGGGGTGTCAGCGTGCTCGGGACGATAAATACCGAGCACTTCCCCAAATTCGGACGTAAAATTCCGAATATACCTTGTGGAGAGGAGTGGCAAAATTCTCCTGATGTGGACCATAATGTGGCCAGGGTCAACATGGTAAAAGTTGATGGTGGTATTATCAATCTTCACACTTTCCACAACTATGATGTGCTCAGCAATGTTCCGCTGTCTACAGAGCATTCTCGAATCAGTTGAGGAAAATCTCTTTAAAACTAGCATGGCAGGATCACCAGTCAGGAGGTATGCTAGTTTTGGCACAGATATCCTTCATGAAATGGCAGATGGCATATGACCTGTCTGTCACAATCATAACCATACATTCCGTGGTTACAAAAACAAAAAAAATTTTCAATAAAAAAATTCGAGGGGGGAGGCAGACTTCCCTGGGGCATGGGGGGAGGCACTCGATGTGGAGCATACAAAAACAAAAAAGTCATTCACAAGTCCGCGCAAAGTCACTATTCACAATTTAGAGAAGGCACTGAATAATTTCTGATTGACAATAATTGATAGCAACTCGCAAGTTCTCCTGTCCCAAGAGAAATCCGAAGACGCGTAGCACAGGTGGGAGGACCAGCTTCATTGCTGTCAGTCTATAGTATCAAAGTATCGATGTTTGCTTATTTCTCTTATCCAACTTCCTTATATGAAATTTTAAAAAATCTTCAAAATACATGTAATACCTATAAAGTTTAATGAAATATATTTTAATAATTCAAAATATACTATGTGATCAAAATTTCCGGACACTTCTCCAAAGCAATGGTATGTGTCCTAATCTACGTGTCTATGATGTCTAGATAATAATAAAACAATAGCTATAAAGTACAATCAGTAATAAAGCAATGCAGAACCAATAATACATAGGATGGTTCAGATTGGAGAAAAGTTCGGACTACTGAACTAGATTTTTTACCGAATTATCTCGTATATTTCTATTGCCAAGAGGTTTTAATCAGTTCGGATTAACGAGAGTAAACTGTTCATTTCTTTCCGCAATAAACTGTTGGTACTACTGGTCCCGTTACTGGAAGAATTCTGTACTTGTACGGATTACAGTACCTTCTTGTCTCTTTTTATGCGGTGCATACTTCATGCAAATCCATATTTAAGTAGTGAAAGATTTCGAAATCGGGGCTTCCCCGTTTTACATTTACAGTACGCTGATTACATACGAGCGAGCATGTATTCCTTGATATTTTCCGATGAGATTACTCAGAGCCAATCTATTTATTGTCAAGGGAGATTCAAACTACAACCGCTTCTTATTCCACTCCCTGGCACTGTTCCAAGATGGGGCGGCGGAGCCTTCCTTTACCACCTATTGATACCTTTCTCGTAGAATATTTTCTTACATGGGCTACGCTAAATAAGCAGAGCATTCCGACTTTTTGCATTGTATCGTTTAAAGAGCGGGTGTACGTGAATTGCAATTTTACATGTGAGATACTTTGCGGAGACTATTTAGTGATGAACCTGATTTGACATCAGTTAGCAAAGCATGATAATTCAATAAAACCAAATGAATAAAAAAAATATATGTTTCATATCAGTTTCTTTCATATTTTCGTTAAAGAAAATTGTTAACCATTCCTAGTTTCTTGAATTTCTGTAAACTTTTACAATGTGATTTTAGGTTCATTTTAAGTCATTTGTTTGGTTTTATGAGATTTTAGAAAATTTTAGAACGTATGCCTAATTTTCAACGTAATTAAAGTCTTTTTTAAGCTATGTTTTTTATATGCATTTTTCTGTAGAGCCTGAAAAAAGAGATTTGACTGTATATTAGAAAGAATGGTTATAAAGTCCAGCCAACCGGTTTTTGTACAAAATTTCTACTGTGCATAATGTCTATGGGAAATCGGTCATTTGATGAGAAAAATTTTAAACTTATTAATTAATGTATATCATTTGAGATGTTCTTAAGTTCTATCATCAGATATCTAAAATCGTATATTTTAAATTTATTAAAATATAGACCTATCCGGATTAGTGTGGCTTTGCGATAACATCACTTACAGTAATTAAGAAAAAAATGTTAAATGAAATTCTCATGGTTAGTAGTTTAACAAGAAATTAATTCCTCCCCCGAGGAGGATTAAGAAAATAGCGGAAGCTTTTGAGTTCATCTATTTTTTTTACCCTTTTATCTGCGCTTTTGAACCTCCATTATATTTTTATCAAAATATTGATTTTTTCGAACACAGTATTTAGAAAGTCGAATGATATTTCACATGGCATATGTTGCCTTTTGAGAAAGTTAATAGTTCTAAAGACCACCTGACCCGGCCCTTCTAGAAAAATTTGTCCCAAACTTCATAGTAACGTAGATCTTGCCTTGAGGAATCTGCATACCAAATTTCACCTCTTTACCATATAGGTACATGGACTCCATCTAACTCTCACCCCCCCATATCTCCGAATCCAAGTGGGCCAATCAAAACCAGACTAGATAGTGAAGCAACACATGCCCTTAGTAAGATACATTCCGAACTGAATGCAGAAAATATGAATAGAACTGACGAACATGGTAAAACCAATAAGGATCTCCATTCTTCCGCTATTTAATAACAATATCAAGAAATATTTATGAAAAAAGCAATTATTTCTTCAAACGCAATTCTCCCCCCCCCCTCTTATTCTACTGATCACTGTTTTCAATTACCGGCACATCTTCGAGCATAAAAATACAAGGTGAACATATAGTCTTTACCTGATAAAGAAACTTAATAAAATAAAAACTGCGTTTTTTTTTCTTTTGTATTATGATCTTCATCTCAAATGTGCACCTTTCGTGGCTCTGAGAACATCTCGACGATATTCAATTTCTCGCCACGTATTCGTCAGCATGTCTTCTATTACTGTCATTATCGCATTCGTTATTCTTGCCTTTAATGTGTTCACATCGGGGAGTGATCTACAAATACTTTATTCTTAACATATCCCCACAGGACAAATCTAAGGTTTGCTATGTTCGGACCATGTTTAGAACCATCTCTTCCAAATCAACGGTTGAGAAACGTTGAATCGAGGAATTCACGAACTGATAACGCTCAATTATTAAACTCAATGTTGCGGGGCACTGTCCTATTGATAAATTACCCATGGTTGGTACAGAACGCATGAGCATTCTCTCTCATAGACGCTATTTTCAATAGGGGTAACTCCGTTCGGTCGACTCTCAATCGGTCGACTCGCATTCGGTCGAATCCCAATCGGTCGACTCGCAATCGGTCGACTGTCAATTAGTTGTCAATGGGCCGATAGGGCTGGTTTGTCAGCATTACTTCCCCCATTTCATGAATGACCTCACCCGAAGCTGGACAATCTTGGTCTACGGGAAGAATACCACAATGAGAGTCAGGAACTGAAGAACACATTTAAGCGGATGTGCGCCTTGGCTCTAATGCCATTAGATAAAGTCGATGATTTATGGTGCTATATTCATGCTGAGGCTCCTAGCCCTGAAACAGTACCAAATATTGAACGATTTTTAGATTATTTCGTCGAAAATTGGATTGATGAAAATAGCCGTTTTCCACGAGAATTATGGAACCATTACAAAAATTTTGGTGCAAGAACTAATAATGGGCTTGAAGCTTTTCATCGCAGTTTGAAGACATCAATAAAAGAATTCCATCCTAATATTCATGCATTCATCGATGCAATTAAACAGAAGCAAATTGATTATGAGATGAAGCTAGCAAGCATTGCTGCCGCTCACAGACTATCAAAAGGTAATGCTAAATATGCCGAACTCAATGGGCGTTATCAATCTTATACTCGTATGTATGAACATTCGCCGCAAACAGTAGAGGATGCCATTGTTCTTTTAAATCGAGTTGCACATAATAATGTTCCTTCATTTTATTAAATATTGAATAAAACTGTTTTATATTGTTATCGGTCTATTATTTATGTGAGTTTATTTTTACATTTTATTTACTGTTTATTTACTCATCAAGCCAAGTAAGTTACTTACAAAAAATATTCGCCTTAATAAGAGGAGTCTCCACATGCCAAGTTTTTTCAGTTTGGTTCGCTTGTATGAACATTATAGTCATTTCATTTTTTCATTTTTAGAAAATTATCTCTAACTAGGCTTAACCATTTATCATAAAAATACGTCAAGGCACAGTTTATGGCACCCTCTAAGTATGTATTAATTTCATTTGATTCTGCTTGTTGCCGTTTCGGAGGAGATAGCTACACAAAATTGGTCTTATACGCACAAAATTTTTCAAAATTTCAACATATCTTTTCGAATCATGGGCTTTCGATTCAGATAAGAAAGGTGGGTGTTGGGGGAGGTTATTCACGAAAGGGGGGAATTAATACCGACAAACTAACCCTATCGGCCCATTGAAAGTCGACCGATTGCGCGTCGACCGAATGGGAGTCGACCGATTGCGAGTCGACCGAATGCGAGTCGACCGAATGGAGTATAACCTTTTCAATACGACCTCAGTTACTCCATCTAAATGACTTCGGCTCCTATCGTATTAGCAGTTTAAAAACTTTTTGAGATGGAGATAATAGTACAAAAAAACCGTATATATCTATCTGACATAATTTTTTTTTTCCTTATTAATTTTCTTTATCAGGTAAAGATTTTGTGTTCACCCTGTATCTTCAAGTAGATAACGTAGGCCATTCTAAAACATGTATTACATGATACATCTATTACGGACTACTATTCCGTATGCTAACTTTATTATAGGATCTATCTTTTATATTAAAAAAAAATTGGGAAAAATACTTCGTATGGCTCGGAAACGGACTGGGAAACCATGCATTTTGCTGAAAGTGCAAATTTTTAATATAATTTAAAAAAAATTCTTCTTCAGGGTTTTATATTATTTTGCACATTTCTGATTTGTGTCTTCACCTTTAAAAGCTGAGTATTTTATGCGGATGGTTATTTCCGCAATGGAGGGCGGCGGCGTTAATCAGATGGATTTGATTGACTTGGAAGAATCTTTTACTCGAGGGCAAATATGTATGAAAATTAATTACGGCGGATGTGGAGGTGGTGGGGCGCCCGAGTTATTTACAGTTTCATCGCTGCTATCATATCGATTTTATTAATTCACTTCAAACAAACTATCTATGATCAATATTGATTTTAATTTCGATTGACTTTCTTTCTCATAACAACGTAAGTAATGGAACGGTTCATTAATTCTTAACTTGTTATCGTTCATGAAAGATTCTGAGAAAGATCCTCAGAAAATTCATATAGCAATCGCTGCCCGTCCTTCTTTCTTACATATTTGTTAAAATATGGATTTTAAAGAAATGGGTTTTAAGGAAATTAATTTTCACTAATAATAATAATAATAATAATAATAATATATTCCATTGAAAAGGTAATGGGGATATATTGATTGCAGTTCAATTTATTTTGGATTGTAATGAAAAAACGCAAGAACAACATATAATTACGCAACACAAAAAAATTAATAACTTTTACAGCGGAGTTGTGCTGTTGTTTTTTTCCTTTTTCCTAAACACCTCGTGAAAAAAAATATAAAACGATGAAATAAATTTCAGCGGTTTCGTTCGTAAACAAGATATAAAATTTAAAGAAAATCTTGGTCATGAATATGCAAAATTTTGCTTTCAACGATCTGTTGATTTGTCAGGCTGTACCATACGAATTGTTCATTTTTTGTAAGGCCCTCTACAGCATATATACCGTAATGTTTGTATAAGTGGGTGGTGTCTGTGGCTTGTGTTGCTTGTGCGCGCTTGTGTATTTTCCACACCTACGCTAATTCACTTATTGACGTAATATTTTACACACGCGTTCCGAGAGAAGGAGCACCATCTGTCAACACCTTCCACGTGAAAAATCATGAATCATCTATTTAACTTAGAAAAATCTGCAATTGTAAACAATACAAACACTATTATTGCTTATAAATTACCTGAATAGGTACCAACGTCGAAATTAAGCTGCCCCCGCCCCAGGTTTTTTTTTTTTTTGGTTATTTTCATCGAAGAAAAAATTCTCAAATTTAAACCGAACTCTATTTTTTCAATGTACTTAAGATTATTTTAATGTACGTGATTTTTGTGTTTTACCACCCTTACATTAACTCGCTCTTGAATCTCGTTTTTTTACCTTTCAGTCGAATTTTGAAGCACTTCCGCTTTTCTATTTGGTCTTAAATTTTGCATACAGGTTTGCTCCTGATGACAAAACTTTTTAGCAATTTTTTTTTCTCAATGAATATGCCATTGTATGTAGATAAATACAATCAAGTGATACATATATCATACATTCAAATCAGAATTTATGAATTTAGCTAGTATTTAATATGTTCATGGTTGTCCATTGTTGAAAAAATAAATCTAAAATAACAAGAAATTAATCCTCCCGAGGAAGGTATAGGAAAGTAGCGGAAGCGCTGAGGTCATCTATTTTTACCCTTTTATCTGCCCTTGTTCGCGCGAGGACGGCCCGCCTTTTTTTAAATCGAAAAATTGATTTTCTCGAACATAGTATTTAGAATGAAAAAGAGCTCTATCTTCTTTTGTTTCTCATCATTTCCGTTCGAATGATATATCACATGCCATATGTTGCCAGTTCTAAAGACCAAGTGACAACTCCGACCCTATTGAGAAAATTTGGCCCAAACTTTACAGTAATGTTGACCTTGCTTAGAGGAATCTGCATATCGAATTTCACTCCTTTATATGCATAAATACGCGTAGACCTTTTGGTCCCCTCTAATTTGCGCCCCCGAAACTCCGACCCCAGTGGGCCAATCAAAACCAAACTAAATAGCGAACGATAGTAAGCTACATTCCAAATTTCAACCTTCTACCTCAAAAAATGCGGAACTTATGAAGGGGACGGACGGACAGATAGAAGGACATTGTGAAAATAATAAGTAGCTCCATTCTTCCACTACTTGATAAATCGATTGTTGAATCTTTGTTTATTCAGGAAAATATCCTGAATACAATAAATTATGTATGAATACATTCTGGATACATTTTAAATATTAAAAAATATGTGCACTTAATAAATCAGGAATTGGTGCTGTATAGTCATAAATTTCCAACTGTAAGTATAAAATTAGTGTTATAAATAGGTAAAAATGTTTCTTTATAAAACTAAACACCATAAATTAAAAAATAAATTATTAATAAATAAAATGTAATTTTGTTATTCACTTTCTTCATCACTTGAAGATTTTTCCTCTTCTTCTTCCTCCCACATTTTTGAAGCCAGGAGATTTCAATCCATTTACCTAATTGTGTAACAGATTAAAAACACAGTATTTTCATCAGAAGGCATAGGTCTAAATAACGCGTGATATTTCCTATCCAGGAATCGGAATGACAACATAAATAAATGGACAAGTATGAGTCAAACTCGCGTGGAGTAACATATCATGGTTGAATATTAACGTAAAATTAATGATAGTCGAAATAGGTTCAATGGTATGTGGTTTCATGGAACTATTATGGTTCAGTGGAAACTTTAAAAGCTCCGATTTGGCATGTAATATATCAAACAACTTGGAATGATGTGTCATGAATGAATATAACGTAAAATTAATGATAGTCGAAATTGGTTCCAATGAACATGGTTTAGTGGACCCATTATGGTTTATTGGAACTTTCAATGCTAAAATATGACATGTAATATATCAAACGACTTGGAATGATGTGCCATGAATGAATATAACGTAAAATTAATGATAGTCGCAATTGGTTCCAAGGCAGCTGGTTTATTGGACCCATTATGGGTCATTGGAACTTTCAATGCTAAAATATGGCATGTTATATATCAAACAACTTGGAATGACGTAAAATTAATGATAATCGAAATTGGTTCCATCATTCGTGTTTTAATGATACCATTATGAAACCACTGAAAACTTTCAATGCTAAGATATGGCATGTAATTACTTACGCCTTATATTATCAACAGTTAGGGTTAGGCAAATTTTAACAATAGCTAATAGTTAATCATTCCTTCAATGGTACAAGCTTACGTAGAAAAGCGTTGGCAATAGTTATGAACAGATTTCATTAAATAGGAATACTGACAAATTAAAGGATTCGTATATGTTCTAATCTATAGAGAATTGCTATTTTCTCCATTTAACTTTTGAGGTAGTTTTATTCAGTTTGAACTATACATTTCCCTTGCTTAGCAACCAAAGGCTTCCTTAGCAATCTAATCTAATTCTTAAGAACGAAAGGCTTCTTTAGAAATCAAATGCTTTCCTCGAATGCTTTAAAATCCTATCGGTCCTGGACATTTCTGTTGCCTGACTTGTTATAATATGTATAAGAGCTCAGTTTTTTTTTGTTTACAGTATTTTACTAAAATTACTATCACCAGTTATTTCGTAGCTTCATTATATTTTGTAAATACTGTAATTATGTCTGGGTAGCAAATAACGGTGCAAAATGCCAAAACGTTGAGGAACGAGTATAGAAAATGAAACCGAAATTGAAAGAAATCAATGTTAACAAAAACACTTTACTCTGTCCGAAAGCATGGTATGCATTGGCAATACAAAAAATTATGTTGAAATATATACCATATTTTCGGACAGAAGGAATATTATATATATTTTCTTTGTTAAATCGAGCCTTAACCCGAATGTCATATGACCCATCTATGTTCTATGTATAAGGGTTGTTCCAAAGGTGGAGGACAAATTTCGAGAGTTGATTCCTGGTAGAACAAAGAACAAGAATGATTCTATGCACACATGTTCGAAAATACACAAAGAACCACGCGCCCCACAATGTAGATAGATTTATTACATTACACTACATGTGTTACAATGCAAAACAATATGACATATGATCTCTGTCTGAATCACAGTAGATTGATTTCCGGGCATATGTTCATATATCATTTTTATTCCTTATCCTGCCAGGAATCACCTTCCGTAGTTTGTCCTTCCATGTACAGTGGTGGCCAAAAATTTAGCACCAACCAAATGCTTCTAAAAAATATTGCCAATATTTGAAAAATCAAGGCTCAAAGTTAATTCCACCCCTGCTACAAAATAAATGAGACTGTCTGAAACAAAGTATTTAAAAAAATTTTTTTTTGGAGGATACACTTGAAAAGGGGAGCATGTTTCAGAATATTTAAGTAATTGGCTGGACATAAGTTTAACACCCTAACGTGTTTGCGACTTAAACGTGGGTTTCGCATTGTAAGTTTGTTTTATTTTAATATACACATTGTATAAGCAATAATTTTAATTTCACTTGTACATGTTTTAACCAACAGTCATGGGAAAACGGCAAAACATATCGCTGGATCTCCGTAAACAAATTAGATGGTTACGCAATGAAGGACTAACATTCGATGCCATTGCCAGAATTGTAAACTGCAGCAAATTATGTTGTATACGTACAATTCAGCGATACAACAACACTGGTTCTGTCAGAGTTCGTTCAAGACCAGGAAGACCTAAAAAACTAACCCCGCACATCGACCGTATCATTTATCGTCTCTCCAAAAAAGACAGATCCCTAACTTCAACAATGATTCAAGGTGAATTGTCTGCTCATCATCACGTTAGTATTAGTTCTCGTACTATTCGTCGACGATTAAACCAGTTTAGTTTGTTTGGGCGAGTGGCACGAAAGAAACCTCTTCTGGTCATTAAAAAACAGGAAAGCTAGGTTAACTTTTGCTCGTGCCCATCTCAACTGGACAACACAAAAGTGGAAAAACGTGCTGTGGTCGGATGAGACAAAGGTACAGCTCTTTGCCTGTCATGCCATGTTTATCAGACGTAATAAATATGAAACATACAAGCCATAGTGTTTACAGCCAACCGTGAAACATAGAGGGGGAAATGTGATGATGTGGGGTTGTTTTACCTTGCATGGTGTAGGCCCAATCCAACATATAAATCGTATCATGGATCGTTTTGTTTATAAATCCATCCTTGAGAACATTATGCTTCCTTATGCCGACGATAATCTGCCCCTTACAAGGTCATTCCAGCACGATAACGACCCGAAACATACCAGCAGACTTGTCAAGGAATGGTTACACATAAATCATTTCAAAGTTATGGAATGGCCTGCTCAGTCAGCATATTTGAACCTGATAGAAATGCTATGGATTGATGTCAAAAGGGCTGTTAAAGAAAAAAAAAAACAATAGTAATCTTACACTACTCGACACCATCAAAGAAGCATGGAACAACATTCAGAAGATCGGTGTAAACGTCTAGTGGAATCCATGCACAGACGATGTATAGCCGTTATTAAAAACTTTTGTTACTCAACCAAATACTGATTCTATGATGTATTATTTATTTATTCTGTATATGGTGCTAAATTTTTGTCCATAGGAAAATCACCTAAAGGATTAAAAAAAATTATCTCATTGTTTCAATTTTGAATTCAACATGCATGGTTATTTGTTGGATCATTTCACACTTAATTCTTTTATTGGTGTAATTTTTATTTGTAACTGGTTAAGAATTTTTGGTAACAAACAACATAAGCCAATATAGAGCTTATTCATAAGCCTTACAATATGGCGGCAGCAGCTTCAGCTCCGCCGTTGATTGGCAGCTGAAGCTGCTGCCACCATGTTGTATACCAGTTTCACGCTGTGATTGGTTGCTGCGGAACGACGTCACTATGATGAATAAGCTCTATAGGTGCTAAATTTTTGGCCACCACTGTATGTCCACTAAATACACTGCCGTTGAACGAAAATAAAACACTGCCGTATTGCTATTACCAGACCCTACTTTATTTCATTTACCAGAATACTGACCAAACATGCAATTATTAAATAACAGTTGACTCAACCGTGGTCATTTCTACCACGCTGAGAATCAACTTCAAATTCCTGGTCCCCCGCAGGGTCCACAGGTGGATTAAAGGTTATATTACTATTCATAGACTGGTGTAATGCATGTAGGATTGACGGTCCATACTGGGATATGGCTAAATACTCCTGAATGACGCCGGCAAACAGGAGGTTCCGTAAGAGACACTATAACCGAAGTGCCATCCACCCTTCAGCACGGGTAGCATAACACCTTGGATTCGGGAGTTGGTATGCGTCCCCTTATTGTTGTTCGGTGATGTCCTGAGTAAAAAAACCTAGGATATTCGACTATCCGCCATCTGCCGACGCATCCAGTCGCTCAAGCTTTGGGTGTCCCAAACAATAGTTCTTTTCTTTTATTAAATTAATGGAATCTTTGTTTCTTTCTTCTCACCACTTCATATTTACAACAGAGAAAAAACTTTCAACAAATGCTTAAATGGCGGGTTCAGATAGAAAAAAATGAAATAATTTAAAAAATTTTTGGGAAACCATTACATTATATTGGTTAAATGTATGTTACCACTTTTTGCCAGTGGTTAAATATATGAAACAGTCTTGGTCATTTATCTTTGAACACAACTGATTTATTAATAATATTTCTGAGTAAAGTCCAACCAAATCAATGTTCATTTTTCTTTGTAAACAGAAAAATTCAATGATGCTTATTAATTGGTCATATTTTATTGGAGTTTTCAAATTTAAGTTACTTAGTGAATATAGCTAATTTGTAGCACTGAAATCAAACCATTTTCTAACAAGGAGACTCCACGTACTCGAACTCACCGATTTTGAAAAAAAAAAAAAAAAAAAAAATTCTACGAGTAACTTTCACCAAATTAAACACCGTGCAAAACCATTCGACGGACTTCTCAAAATTTTCCGAAAAAAAAAAATCATAAAGCTTGTTATAATTGCCCGAATTGTAGCGTACATTGTTATTGCATTCAGACAACACCTCCTAGACATAAGGCCTGATAACGGAAAAGCCATACGTTGTTACATCATCATTAGTCGCCCATTGTTAATCCTATTTCTACCAATAATAAGCCTTCATAAATGCTAGAGTTCTATCATAGCCTAATAATGAGGCTATGGTTCTATTTTGCAGATACGGGTTCAAATCCCGTCTTCGATAATTTTGTTTGCCTCTTCGTAAATTTTTTTAACACATATGGGAATGTGTAATTCATTTACTAAATATATTTCGATTTTCCAATTTGCTACCATCATTTTTTTAAACGCATATAAGAATATAAGAATTATTAAGTAGCGGAAGAATGGAGCTACTTATTGTATTCACGATGTCCGTCCCTTCCCCTTCATAATTTCCGCATTTTTTTGAGGTAGAAGGTTGAAATTTGGAATTTAGCTTACTATGAGCATGTGCACCTTCACTATTTAGTTTGGTTTTGATTGGCCCACTGGGGTCGGAGTTTCGGGGGTGGAAATTAGAGGGGACCAAAAGGTCTACGCATATAAAGAAATGAAATTCGGTACGCCAGTTCCTCTAAGCAAGATCAACATTACTTTAAAGTTTGGGCCAAATTGTCCCAATAGCGTCGGAGTTATGGGGGGTGGCAATCACTTAGTCTTTAGAATTATGGTATAACTAGTGTCATATATCATTCGATCGAAAATGATGAGAAAGAAAAGAAGATAGGGTTCTTTTATATTTTGATTAAAAAAAAAGGGGGGGGGCCAAAAAAAGTGCAGAAGAAGGAATAAAAAAAATAGATGAACTCAGGGCTTCCGCTACTTTCCTATACCTTCCTCGGGAGGCTTAATTTCTTATTATAATTAAACATAATCTAAAAGTTCCGATTTGCTAAGTTTATTTTTACATAAATTAAAAGGTTGTTACAAGTTATATTTATTTCCTTTTTTTTAAGAAAACAACAAAGGAAGTTATAATTCACGTGTAGGTGAAGACAGAGGTAATAGGAAATTGTAATTTGGTAATTAATGTGCTAATTAAAACTATTGATCATTCAGCATTGATAGCAATAGGGAGCTTCCCTGTAAAGCAATTGTTCAAGAGATCACCAACATTTTTTTCAAATTCTAAATCGTTAATAAATACAGATTAAATGTGTTTTTTCAAAATTGTTGAAATCGATTGAGAACATTAAAAAAAATTCATTTTTCTATTAAAAATTAATTTTTTCATACAAAAAATTGTTTTCTCATTCTTTTATGTTTTGTTCAGAAATATATACGCTTTATCTTTAAAATTTCAAAGAGATTTGAAAAAATTAGCTTGAGATATGAGTTTTTAAACAAAAAGTAGCAAAAAAAATGTATTTTTTAACAAATGGAAATTTTTCAAAAATATTTTGGGAATTTTAAGACTCCATTAGGTACTAACAAATTATAATAAAAGTTTTAAATTTCACGACATGTTTGTTTTTGAGGGGCCCACTTCAGGAATTCTTACCCATTTATGTACACTGAGTTAGCAAAACTCATGGGATAGCAAGCACACTGATTGATGGGCATGGCTTACGAATTCACAGGGGTAACGGATTCTGGGAATGGACCATTAGACGTTGTGGGAAGAGCTTGGATAGGTGATTAATCAGAAATGGCACGTCGTCGCGAGTTGACGTCTTTTGAACGGAGTATGATAGTAGGTGCCCGACGCATGGGATGTTCCATTTCGGCAGTGGTGCAGGAATTTGGCTTTCCCCGCTCAACTGTCTCCAGGGTGTATCGGGAATGGCTGGATGAAGGCATCACAGTCCACAACAGGCACCATACCGGGCGTCCAGCTGCCCTGAATGATCGTGACCGGCGCCACCTGGGACGAAGGATTCAGAGAGACAGGAGCGCAACAGTGCAGCAAATCAGAGACCAGTTCAATACTGGCCGCACTAGCAACGTCTCTCGGTGTACAATCCGTCGGAATCTGCATGCCCTCGGGTTTGGCAGCCGTCGCCCTACACGGGTGCCAATGCTTACCCAGCGTCATCGGACTCTCCGGCGTGCATTTGCCACCAAACATCTTGGCTGGAGTCTGCAACAGTAGCGTAACATCATATGGTCAGATGAGTCACGATATCAACTGTACCATGCTGATGGGAGGCACCGTGTGTGGCGCAGACCTCACGAAACGATGGATCCCGCATGCCAACAGGTGATGGTGCAGGGTGGTGGGGCGTCAGTGATGGTCTGGGGTGCATTTTCCTGGTTTGGAATGGGCCCTCTGGTTATCCTGGACCAAACGTTGAATGGTTCACGGTATCGTCAACTCGTCGGAGACCATCTTCACCCGTTTTTGACATTTCAACACCCTGACGACGTAGCAGTCTTTCAAGATGACAATGCTCCATCACATCGCTCCAATGTCGTCCGCGAATGGTTCGAGGAGCATGCAGGAGAGGTCCAACGACTGAGCTGGCCTGCCCGAAGCCCTGACATGAATCCCATCGAGCATATCTGGGATGCTGTTGAAGTCAGGCTCCGGGCACTGGATCATCCGCCCACGAACGGGCAGCAACTATCTTCGGCTCTGCAGACTATCTGGTGTCAACTGCTTCCAGAAGTGTACCAGGGACTTGCAGACTCACTCCCACGCCGTATTGCTGCACTCCACAGGGCCAGAGGTGGCCCGACCAGATATTAAGTAACTATCCCATGAGTTTTGTTAACTCGGTGTACTTTGATTCAAAGGCTTTGCGCAGTGGCCGCGCAGTACTTGAAATTTTTATCGCCAATGGTTTAGCCAATAGAAATTTTCTTTAAGCCAGGATCTCATGTTTTTAGCCAAATTTAAATTAAAAAAATTTAATCACATGATAATCGCATTCGAGGTTGAAAATAAAAATTTTCCATATAAATAGAATTCGCCAAGTATGTTCGCCAAATGTGATTGTTTATTCGTCAGATTAGTTGAACTGTCGCCACTGGCGATTTGGCGAGCGGACTGCGCGGACACTGCTTTGCGTGTTAATAACATCTCTTACATGAGCGCATAAAATCAGTCATTTGATATGAGACAGCCTTTTTTATTTGGCTTATTATTAGTCACATAAAAACATTTATTTATTTATTTATTTATTTATTTATTTATTTATTTATTTATTTGTTTGTTTTCTCTTCAAAGCAGATGATGTAATCTATAATTTGTTCGATATCGTTTGTCAAAGCAGATGATGTTTCTCAGATTTTTTTTCCAAAAAAAAAAAGCTATTAATAAATAAAAACGAAGTCCTTGCCCAGTATTCTTGTTTGGTGTAAGACATTAACATTTCCATTTCCTTAGAAGAGCAAGAATGAAAAGAAAAACGGAACGCAGCGTCTCGGAACCGGCGTTTGATTCATCGACGGGATTCACGAGTGACGCGTCGGCCGACCCCGTCTCATTGGCGGCATGGTCGATGGACGAGCTTGCGCACTCGTAGCCAGCTACGCCCAGCTCCCCATCACCATCTAGTGGTGGGATTTCAAAAAGTTTTTCTCTCATCTATTTAACATCATGATGGCTTCTCAATTGTTATCACCAGTAAAGACGGACAAACAAATTTTCGAAAATTCTATGCCAGAAGATGACCCCAACTCCAATTCGACCGTGAACACGGTGAAAACGGAAGAAGATAAGAAGCTGAGATGGGGTCCACATCATGCAGGCGCCAGGGAATTAGCCAAACTTTATAGCACCGGTAAGAAAATATGACCCGACTTTGGAATAGGCCTAAGGTCTCTTTTGTAGTAGACGAGTTTTTCTATGAATGGAATCGTCATTTTTCAAGAACGCCTCGCTAAAACTCTGTGTCTTTTCATTCCCGATTTAGGCAAAAGGATACAAGAGTATATATGTGTTATAGTATGCATAGTCTTGATGATCATCAATTTCTATCATATGTGCATTCACTTCAGACTAGAAAATTGGAGTATAATTCTAGTAGCAGCAAGTAAGCTTGAATCAATAAAGGAGGGGGAAGAAGATGAAGAAATTAATAATATTACTAATAATAATAAACGGGGATTGTTCTTTTATTGTCTCGCTTCTAATGTGTGTCTTCTCTCTTTTTGATTTCAGTTTGTGGCATAGTTACTGCTGATTTTTGCAGCGGTTTTGTTCACTGGGGAGCAGATACGTGGGGATCGGTCGAATTACCTATTATAGGAAAAGTACGTATGAATGGGAGGAGAAGAGGGGCGTGTTACCTAATGTCTTTATAATGCCTATTAAATTACAGCTGGTCCATATGCAAGAAAAGTGTGCGGGGTGGGAGGGGGGAATTTTTTGGCAAAAAAAATTGTTTTATATCACACCGCACATTTTTATTCCTGATCAGTGTAATAAAAAAATGCCATCAATATTTTTTTATCTCAGTTGAACTTGAACTTGTTGCACGAATCGAGTCCAAATTATTTATAATGTGAAATAAATGAAGCCATTATCGCATTACCAATTATGTAACACTCAGAAATATTTTGACATTTTAAACTTTTAATTTTGCATTATATCGTAATAATAATAATGCTTACTCTGTACAAGTATATACAACAAAAAAGAATATTTTGTTATTGAAGTTTGTTTGCTTCTTTTTTTTTTTTTCTTAAATTTTCTATTAAATTTTTATTAACATAAAATACAGTTGAGGTATGTGAATAAAATTAAATTTAAAACAAAACATTTGTTTCTCAATTTTAGAATAAACGTATTTAAAAGAAGGAAGGTAATTTGTAATGCAAGTGCAATTTGGATAACCAATTATTATTATTATTATTATTATTATTATTATTATTTTAATATATAAATAACTGGGCAATTCCATGGTAATGGATGTAACATTCAGAATTAATTTTCTGATTTTAGTGATAATAATTTGTTCAAAGATTTCATAATTTCTGCAAAGTGTTCGTTTTTCTTAAATGCATAAAACCTGTCAAATTGTGACTAATGTAAAAATCTGATAAGTCTAAAATTTTGACTCTCGGCATAAGTAACAAATGTAACACAATTTTGATACATTTTACATTTAGTAACATATGTGAGATGTCATCTGAATCATAAAGCTTATTAATATACTGATGCTAGAATGTATTGGGTGGGCCAGAAGTCTGTCACCACACATGCAATTTCAAAACGAGTGGAGATACAACAAATCTGTTACAACAAAATGAAATTTCAGTGCTCAAGCTACATTTGTCAATGAGTGAAGTGCTCAGTGTGGTGTCCTTCTGCAGCAATGCATAACTGTGCATGGGTATTTCACAGAACCCATGATGGGTGTTATGTCTGTACAAGCCTACTGAATTTATTGTTTCAAATCATTTACTGATGCTGGTACAGTGGCATACATCTTGAGCACAGAATTTCATTTTGTTGTGGTGGATATATATACAGGGTGTTTTTGAATTGAGTACAGATTTTTTGGGAGATGATAGAAGAGGTCCTTAGAAGTATTTTTTGTCATATGAACATGGGGTCCCCGCAACTCCGTTTACTTACAATACTGCATTGAACAATCAAATGACACCGGGACGCAGTGTGCTTTGGAAGGCCTAGATTATTTTATTTTTAACAATTAACACAAGCAATCTACTGTAATAACTTTTAAAGTAATTGTTTGCAAAGAAATTTCAAGGTGCACGTGCTTGTTTGTTGAAAAGTCTTAGGACAAACTTCGTCAAGGAGATTCCATGATATCCAACCCCTTTGTAAAATACGATTAGTCCATATGTAAATGAACTAATTGCATTCTGGGAAAGCAGTATACCCGTAGATACTGAAGAAGAATTGGCGGCTCGTGTTGTCGCGGCAGCAGGTGACATCAGCGACCGTGCAAATCAACTGTTTCCACGTGTACATCAATCCATCATAAGGCGTTGCGAATTGTGCTATGAAGCAAATGGCGGTCATTTCGAACAATTACTGTAAAAGTCATACAGTAGATTGCTTGTGTTAATTGTTAAAAATAAAATAATCTAGGCCTACCGATGCACACTGCGTCCCAGTGTCATTTGATTGTTCAATGCAGTATTGTAAGTAAACGTTGCTGCAGGGACGCCATGTTCATATGACAAAAAATACTTCCAAGGACCTCTTCTATCATCTCCCAAAAAATCTGTACTCAATTCAAAAACACCCTGTATATAGGAAGTTAGGTAGGGGATAAACAATGCTGGTGTCAAATTTGACCTTTGACCTCGAATTTTGCACCTTGCAACTTTGCAGCCGTTACAGGTAGGAAAAAATTTCCATTTGTACAGTTGTAGAGCTCAAAACGCTGATTTTAACAAAAAACAAAGCTGCAAGGTTCAAAATTCGAGGTCAAAGGTCAAATTTGACACTAGCATTGTTTAGCCCCTACCTAACTTCTTATACCCTTGCCTACAACAGATTTGTTGTACAGTATCTCCACTCGTTTTGAAATTGTATGGGGGGTAACAGACTTGTGGCCCACCTGTAGACCGTTGACCTTTGTTCCGGTCAGAGTGGAAACTAATCAGATGCAAGTACTGGTGATTCATTACTTTCTCCTGATGTTAGAGAAAGAACTACCATAAAACCTTGAATAAAGGCCAGGTATTCAAATACACGCTGGTCTCGAAAAAAAGCTGGGTGGTGTGTTAAAAATAGATTAAACGCCAGGTCCCGAATAAACACCGGGTCTGAATGTTTTTCAGGTTATTTGTATAAATTTCGGCAGTGATCGTATAAATTCCGGCGGTTTTTATTCCCATTTCTTGGGAATAACCCTTAATGCCGGGTCTTAAACGCCAAGTCTCGATTGATAGCCAAGGAGGTCAGGATCATTGAGACAAATATATGCCTGGGGCTCTATTCAAGGTTTTATGGTAATTCTTAATATTTTAATTCTAATCCTTATTGTTTGTAAACTTCCACATCATGATATTTTATTAGTAAACAAATTAGAAAGATTTATAAATATTCAATGTACTCTATGTAAAGGAAAATTTATTGAAAGTTTTAGCTCTAAAGCGCAAGAGCGTGGAGCAATGAACGGAGCAAGTAAGTGAAAAACAGCCAATTCTGATTGGTTCGTTACGTTAGTCTTCTTTTATGAAAAAGATTGTAGGTTTTAGAAGTTACATATGTCCTTATTTTGGCATCAAACAAGTCATAAATACGAGTTTCAGAAAACATTACCTTGATAACGGATGTAATATACAATAGTAATGGATCTAACATCTGTGAATTTTCCAGAGAACAGTTTTAGTGAGAAAAGATTATTAAAACAGTATGCATCTCTGTCATTGACTAGAACATACTATTAGTAATAATAATGAAATTAATTAACTGAAAAAAGAAAAATGAAAACACAAAAATACCATAGTTTAATACTACCTCAGGGTATTCATTTTTCTTTTTTCAGTTAATCATTGTCCACAATTTCTGGCTTTACAAGTGTAAGTTGACCATAAATAAACTTTGGAATTGTCCACAATAAATAAAAAAAAAAAAAATTACTTTTGCATTATATTTTTGTTTCATTTACCATGGAATTGCCCCATTTCAGGTTGTAGAAATCTTCAAGATATCCATCTATAATCAACACGTTTTTTAATATTAGTGTTCCTTCTATAGAATGGCATTTTTTATTTTCCGGGGAAAAACCTCAGTATATAGACTTGCCGTTATAAATTTGGCATTATGTAGAGTGCCGTTATATAGAGGGAGTACTGTATTTTTTTTTTATAATAAAATACTTCGCAGTTCTAAGTTATATCAGTAGTTGCTTAAAGTTTATAAAATAAATCATTACAAGTGTACATCCCATGCATCGTGAGTGTCTCATACAGAGTAGCATATTTGCAGAACGTACATCTTAATGAATATAATTAATAAGTGTGGTTACTCTTGTAGTAACCAATGCTAAAATCAGGCTAGATGGCGGATGTGTGATATAACAGCGCTGCTGTTGCTATCGACCAACTTCGTAGTGATTCCTACTTACTGCAAATGGCAACTTCACGTTTCGTGTTAAGTTTCTGTCGTATATTTTGTTTCACTATTTATATGTGATGAGCGTGTTATAATGTGTTATTAGTGTAATTTGTATATTGCTTGTTAAGTTTAAAACAGTGTTTTTTCTTGTATTTTAAAAGTTTACTCTTATTTATTCGTGCATTTTGCTTATGACAGTAGTTAGGCCCACTTCATTCCTTCAGCAGTTAGCAAATGTCTGACCGTCGTGGTCGTTGTTCTTGATGATCACCAGAATTAGAATTGGAACAGAATAGTGTTTCAATGAATTTTGTTTTAATTGACATTGAATTTAAAACTGCTGGATCGTATAAAAAAGCACAACGTTTCAAAATAAACTGAGCACACTATGCTGTTTGCATTTGGATACCAGTTCTTCGCTGGCAAAAGGTAATCCATTGCTTTTTAATCTATTATGATTGTAGAAATCTATGAAATGTGCAGTTTCTATCGGATTTCTTATTTATACACCCAAACAGAGAACAATTTAAGGGCATTCTGATAAAAAAGAGAAGCAAACTGTTGCGTTACGTAGAATTGAAACGAGGCTAGGATGGAAAGTGTTCTCGCGGCAGAAAATGACGTCTTGTTCCGCCGATTCCCCTGAGGGGGCGAGACTGCCAATTTTCAATCTTCTGAGGCATTTTTTCTTAATAAAATATTAGGATATATCTAAAAATTTTGAATGATATATATTTTATTACCCTGGATGCAAAAAAATAAAGTTAATTTTTCCATGGAGTGTACCTTTAAGAAACAGTAAATAAACAGTAAGAAGAAAAAAAGAAATCGTGTTTGAAAATTAATTTTTAAGCTAATATTAACGTTTCATCTTTTTCCTTGTATATAAGTGCTAAAACTTGCGACTCGCTTGTCGAAAGCGCACCCAGTGACATCTGGCGGAGTTTTCTATTCTTTATGACATACATGATCTGGATAACCATAGGTAGAGCTATGCCAACGAACAGACCAGACATGACATGCAGGGTTTACTTTAGACTGAGTTTACGGGGCGTGCCACCCCGTTTGCCCCTTTTGATGAAAAACGTCCACCCCCGGCTGCCTTTTGATCCTGATCACACGCCCCGACACCCAAAAATGCGCCCTCAAAGAAAAATCTAAAAATCTTGTAAAGGGTTAAGGAATTTCAAAAAGAACTATGCATTTTTTATAGAAAAAAAATATTTTTTGAAAACATAATGCCCTTTTTTTGAAAATTAAGTGCCCTTTTTGGAGGGAGGGGGGGGGGGCGGCAAAGTGCCCTTCTTTGATAACGTCATGCCCTTTTTAGCCCTTAGCACGCTACCCTTTTTTAAGTTTAGAATGAACCCTGGAAAAACATGAACACTCCTCCTCCCCCAACTTCTAATAAACTTCTTTCTTGGTGCAACATGCCTCAGTTCTAACAGCCTGATATGTACTCCACTTGATTGGTTATAAGGTGAGGATACCACCCTCGATTGATTCATCAATTTGGGAGATTATTTGGATGTTTTTGGTTTGTTCGTCATAATTTCCACCCCCTGTTTCCCAGACCTTGTATGTTCTACAAACATGCCACGGGGTAAGCCAATGATTTGTAATTTTCACACCAGTATCTCCTAAAAAAAAAAAAAAAAAAAAACTGTCTTCGCACCCCATGAACAATATAAACTATCAAATGTTTCAACACATGCCTGATTCAAATAATCATTGTTTAAACATTTAACAGTCATAAATAGAGATTATCAATTCATAGCAACTACTGATACAGCTTAGAACTACTAAGTTTCTTATTATATAAAAATAATATTAAAAAAAATATCTTAAAATGCTGGTTATAGATTGATATCTTGAAGATTTTTACCATCATTTTTTTATTTTAAAAAATTGTTTTCATTAGTATTAATTCCAAAAAGCAAAAACATTATTAAAAAATTGGTTATCCGAATTTTACTTTTCTTCTTTTTAATATGTTTAATCTAAAGTATAGAAGCAAATGTATGTTTTAAATTTTATTTTTATTTCTTTCTTTATTTTTTTTAAAATGGAGATGCACTGTATAATTTTCTTTTTTTTTTTTTTTTTTTGAAATGCAGATATAAATTTACTTTTAAGAACTCTCTTCTATTTAAAGACACAGCAGTCATTTAATTTCCATTTAATTGACATAATTAGGTGAAGCCATTCTTGTGCATTCAATTAGAATTTCCTCATAATTGCATCGTATTGAATTTTGATTTAAAGCATTTATCATGTTTCATGGAAATTTGAAAAAATTAATGAGGAAATTGACAGATGATTATTTTTACTTCTTATTAAGGTAAAAAAAAATATTTTAAGAAAATAAAAATGAAGAATGCTCTTATAAGAGATTAGAAATAAAATATTAATGAGGGTGGGAAGATGTTATAAATGATTTCATGAGCTGTAGCATTTATTATTGAACAATTCATTATTATCAACCAGCAAAAGCAACGAAACCACAAATCCACAATACATAATTTTTAATGCCTCAGATATACATTTAGGGATCTACGATCCCTTCATCAATGAGTGATTAACAATCCAAGAACATGAAATTTATAAGGAAATACAGCATAGAACAACCAATTACAAAATTACAACAACCAAACTCAGAAATTCATTATTAATTTGACACATAAATGAAGGTAATAAATATGTAAAAGTATTCCCTGAAATCAGGCTATACACCCAACGTTTACTAAAATTCATCTGTTACATAACAATCGAGCTTTTAAATATTGATTGCTCACAACTGTCAAGTGTTCATTATTGCATTCATATAGTGTAAGCTGTTTAAATTTCTTTATTTACTTACTTGAGAAGTTATTCCTTATTATTAACTTAGTAATGCTTCCACTGACATAAAATTCCCATCCCCACCCCACTCTTCAGTCAGTCCCTTGGGCTTGTCTCTGTTCTGGGTCTTTCTGTGGGAATTGGCTTATGAAGCTTGGTTTTACCTTCTATTTTTATGCTTGAAGGATTTTCCCAAACCAACAAAAATAATAAGTGTTACTGATATCCTGGCTTGACCTACAACAAGCAAAACTACCCAATATTGGGATTAATAACAAATAAAAAAATAGCAAGAATATCACAGAACTTATATAATTATTACAGTATTTATGAAAAAATTATTTTCCCACAATATACAAATATAATAAAATTTATAGTACAGAAATTACTGATAATAGAATTATATCTTTGCTAAGTAATTCATAATTACTCATTTACCTATTTTTAAGTGTAGCAGATTATGACTCGAATCGTAGGTCAAATTGGGGTAATTTTTTCTGGAGAATCCGAATCTGCAATAAAAAATGGAGGTTCCCATTTGAAATTTTTTAACTCCTCCCTCCCCCAGCTCCAGGGGGTAGGGGTGGGGGGTCGACTTTGGTATCATTAGATGTCCCCCTTCGAGACGAACATTTTTCATTCCACACTTTTTTTGATCCGATGTGTGGTTCTCGAGATATTTCAATGTCTTCAGATAAATTGAACACCCGGTATATGGGGCTTTTTTAAAGATTTCATTTAATTTGAAATACAGTCGAAATCGTTTATAACGACATTGGTTATAATGACCAACCAGATATAATGACCAAATTTTTCTCTTTAAGTTTGGTTTCCTGTCTAAATAACAATAAAAGAATATCAGTTATCACAAAATGCCTATATCAACAAAGCCATGTATAGCGACAAACTTTTCAAATAAAATGGAGATCCCCTGTTGGTTATAACAATTGATTTTTGGTGATTGTACCTGGCAACAGCAGAGGTGCAGGTATCCATGGGGAAAGATCTCCTTGGATGTGCGCTTTTGCGAGTTTATTCTCAAGTCTATGTGCTCGCCGCCATTCAGTCAGTCAATCATTTTCAGTGTTGCCAATCTACTGGGTATTCCGCTAAATTTAGTAGATTTTTAGCTCTGTTTTACAGGACAGAAATTTTTTTGAGTTGGGTGAAAACTAGCTCAAATTTTCACCCACATTCTCAAATTTGTATGGCTGCTGCAGTTGTATTGGGTTGATGCATAAGTTCATTCTGTTTTGTTTGGCATGGCAAAGTGAAAAAAAAACAGGACGAACTTATGCATCAACTCAATAATAATAAGAATGGCTCCTAAAAGAAAATCCTTAACTATGGAAGAAAAACTAACATTAGGTAGTTGGAGTCTGGTGCCAACAACTATGAGATGTGCCTATCTCACTCTACCGTATCAACGATTTACGGATGTAGGAGAGATGGACGAGACACAAGAACCCTGGAATACAATAAATAATGGATATTAAATAAAAAATAAAATAAAATAAGTTAAAAATAAAAAGCTGATGTTTCAGATAGAGGCTGTCCTTTGTCAAAGTAGGGAGGATAATTCTCTAATATTCTCCTTGCATTAGAGAATTATCCTCCCTGCTTTGACAAAGGATAGTATCAATGATTTGGAAGAATCAATTAAGAATGCCTTTTAATCTGACAGTTTCAAATCAGATGATTACATATTGACATTGGTATGAAGTGCAAGGACCAGATAAAGAGCAATATGGGGTTATAACGACAATCTGATATAACTACTGATTTTTCATGGTCCCTTGGAGTTTTTTATAAATGATATCGATTTTATAAAATCTCATCATCATATTATATAAATTGCAATGATCGTTTCCAAGCTCCATTGATATTTTTGTTAAACTCTAGATTCATGTATAGTCTCTGTGAAATAAGTTTCATATTAAAGCACCACTTATAAATTATTTAAACTTTAAATGTGTTGTATATCCATGGCTCACTTCATTAATTAAAAATAATTTTTACAAAAAATTCTATTGTGCATTTAATAAGGGCCAAGGGTGATATTTTAATAGTCTATATCATTGAAGTACCTTATTGGCATGAATATAAGGTGATATGTTTTTCCTACAAAATCAGATCTTAAATTTTGATATAAAAATTAGCATATTCAATAAATTTTTTAAAGAGCAGTAATTCTGGTATAAAATGTTTCCTATGAACTTTTTTTTTTCTTCAAAATTAATTCAAAATTGGGGGTCGCCTTAGATTCAGGCAAATACAGTATGTTTTTTGCTCATCAGATATTTTTATAAGTGATCTAAGATAATTTTTTTTTTCAATGTAGCCCAGGGATGCCAAAAGGTTGAACATCTCTGCTGTACATGATCAAATATTCATTTATTTTCTGAAAAAAAATTTATTTTTTTTAATTTACAAAATGAATCATTTTTTAACTAAGCTTTCTTGAGTAAATAACAGAGCAATGCTCAGCATCCACTTTAGAATAATTTTCACAATTTTATAAAGATTATCAAATGTACAATATATAAACAAATTAAATTAATTAAATAACTCAGTGGTTACATAATTCAATTACTTAATTACATAAATACAGGGTGAGTAAAAAAAACAAAAAAATAAACCTGTGTGAGAATAAAGACTAAGTCCCAGGACAATAGGTTTTGCAACAATAGGTTTATTCAACAAATGTCACGCAAATGCGAGGTGTTAGGCATGACGTAAACCTAAAATAAATGTTCGAATTGCCCACCATTTTCATCAAAACACAGCGCTGCGCGAAGCTCAACTTGTCGACAAATTTTAGCCCAGAGTGGTGGGGGAAACATACCAATCGGTGACTTACACAGGAAATAGAAAAAAAACAAAGAAGGTGAGTGTAAGTCCAATCACCTTCTTTGTTTTTTTTCTATTTCCTGTGTAAGTCACTGATTGGTGGATTTCTGTTATATAACAGACTGCTTGTTTTCTTCCACATTTGTAATACAACTTTTGTGTCACACTGAATGGTGGTCACAGGGTGACCGAAATACTTATTAAACACTTTTATTGTGGACAAGAGGTTTTCTTCTTTCAACATGTTATTTATTCACAGTTCTTGGTTTGTTTCTTATCATATTTTTATTAAATAATGTTTTAACTACACATGCACACGCACAAACATTACCGAAATGTTTTTGTATAATTTTTTAGCCAAATGTACAGAGCTACTCTTACAAAAAGCCCAAGGAAATGTTGTGAAAATTCAGAAAGATATTGTCGATAGAATGAGTTGAATTTCAGTTCCTCTCAAAAATAAACAAACCGCTAAGGGGTTTTCTCCAAATTTTTATTTTTTGACCAGACACACCAGTACCAACTTCTCTACCTTATGCTGGCATATTGACTTCATATCAGCATAAGGAGAAGTTGATACTAGTATAGTCCAAAAATCAAATTTGAAAAAAAAAAACAAACCCTTATTGTTTTCTTTATATCTGAGAGCAACTGAAATTTAACTCATTCTATTGGCGTTTTCTGAATTTTCACGAGATTTGCTTGGATTTTTTATATGAGTAGGGCTATACATTTAGCTAATAAATTATGCAAAAGACACTTTGGTAATGCTTGTGCATGCGCAGTTAAACATTATTTACTAAAAATGCTCATATTTCATCAAATATTTAATATTTTAATATTGTGATTGCAGGGTGTTATCTCTACTGTACTTTGTCAAGTTTCTTGAAAATGACATTGCATTGGGTTGAAAATCCTGCATGTTATAAACAAAACCCTTATGAAAAAATTTCAATTTTTTTTCTTAAAGAAACCTTTATATTTCCATGAATATACGTGCTATTCTCATACAAAGGAACATAGATAAGTAAAAGAAGTCTCATAAAGCATAATTTAGAGCTACAATGCATTTCAAATATTATTTTTTACAGGGTGATCCCAAACATTGTTTTTTTTTTGTTCAATTTGTTGCTGGTCCCCTATTGGCCTTCGGGACAAAACATTCTCTGAAATATGAGGTGTAACATGCCTTTTACACACCTGAAGTTTCAGGATAATTCGTCAAGTATTTTTCTAGTTATTCGACAAAACTTCTAAGATCGAAAGTGCCCACTTTCAATTGAGCAGTTAGTGTATATGTTATATTAAAAAAATATTCATTATAATCATAAAAATTATTCTTCATATACTTAAATGCTAGGATAGGAGCCTGAACAGTTTATTTTCATGTTATGCTTCATTGCAAGATGTTGTTACATTCTTTTGAGCTTTGTTTTGAAGAAATGAGGACCTCCTTTGCTTTCTTTGTAAAACAAAATTGAGAGTAGAACCTTACTTAACCCATAAAATTTTTGCATTTGATAAAATCAAATCTGAAGTCCAGCAAACCTACATTATAAACTTACATAGAACTGACTGGCTTTGCAGTTCATACATGGAAAAAAGAGGGAAAACTTAATGAAATCAGCAGCAAAAGATGATGTAGATATACTTATCTGTTCATTTGTAAATTTTGTTGTTGATGTTGCTTGCAGTACTTGCATGCATTCTGAGGATATTTCTAGATAGTGCTATACTACAGAATTCAATATGGCAGATGCCAAATTACAACACAGATTTCCTTAGACATAACAAACCTTTTCTTTAGAGGGCGAGTCGAAAATTATCGACACTTTCGACATAACAAACCTTCAAGGTTGTCTTACTGTCTTCCGCACATGCGGGCTTAGAGTTAGTATGACTATGGTTAGGTGTGCGAATTTTGATCCCAATCGCATCATTTGCCTTCTGGCTATTAAGTTTAAACATGTCCACTCTGCTAGCAGTTTGCATCAAGAAGCAACAACTAGCAGTTCCTCACTGCACCGTTCAAACCATCAACAAGTTGAACTTTAAGGTACTGAAACACCCTCTCTACCGCCCAGATCTTGCTCCCTCAGATGCTTTGAGAGGTTGTCAATTTTCCACAGACTTAGATGACCTTGCAAAGCATCCTTGAATGACCCAAACAGATGAAAGTCTGAAATTTTTTACTTGCCCTCATACTAATAAAGGGCTTCAGTGTAGTAAGCACTCTTGTAGAAATTCTATATTAATTCTGATAGAACCAACAACTGAAATGTGCTAATAAAATGGTGCTTTCTAAGTCCCATTTTTTTTAAATATAGCAACCTAGGGTCAGATACAATCCCACATCACTTCTAGCTTATGCTGAAAATGGTAATGTGTGCTTCAATATTTCTTTTCACTGTAATGTGTGCTTTAATATTTCTTTGCACTTTTAGATGATTGTAAGCTATGTATTGACCCATTTTGAATCTTAATTTCTTTTGTATATTTTTCTAATTGTGCTTTTATATATTATTTAATATATGTATTTGAAATCATGAAACAAAAAAGTGGCTGAAATAGGAATATGGTTTTCAGTAAAAATATAGATTAATTCCTGGTCTTGGTTTAGCTTTCTCGAATGAAATAGACACTCTTGTCATCAAAGGATTAAATTGCCTGTTTTACTTTTCACCTGACAATTGCACTTCTTATTTAGAAGGAAACATTTCAAATTGTGTACGTGCATTGGAAAACCAGACCTATTGCATTCGAGAAAGCATAATTATTTATTTATTTATTTTTTCACTTGGCCATAGCCAACGGAGATACCGGGTGAATAAAAAGTCCCGGAACGATCTAATATCTCGGAAAGTACATGTCATGTCAAAAGAGAAAAAATGTGTGTTGAATAATTTTTTTGAATGCTATTTAATAGTGCCAAAATTAGCCCCCTGCACCCTTCGTAGGGGGTGGGGTGGGAGCAACTTTGAAATTTCAAATGGAAACCCCTTTTTTTTCGATTTGGATTACATGAATTTTACCCAAAAGATTTTTTAAAATCTTTTGTAGATGGCCTTGTAAGTGAAAAAAGCAAACTAGTGCAAATATCTCGAAGTCCCCTTCAAATCAAAAAAACCATTCATTATCTTTTGAAAGCTACCGTATTTAATAGTGCTAAAATGAGCCCTTTGCCACCCTTTCAGGAGGGTGGGCGGGGGCAACTTTGAAAGTTTAAATGGGAATCCCCATTTTTTATTGTAGATTCATATTCTTCAAATATTTTATCATTGTTTTTTTTTTTTTAACGGTAGATGGCACTATAATCACAAGGAAAAAAAATTTGAATGTCTCCAGAAAAACACTTTAGATCATTATTCTGAGTACTGCACTCAAAGTAATTAGTCTCCGGAAATCAAAATAAACTACTTTTAGCGAAAATTTTATATTCCCTATGGGGTAATTTTTTTTCAAGTGAGTCCCCTCACCTCCCACCATCAAGGTGCTTTTGTTTGCGAGTCCCCTTGCCTCATTGAAGAATCATCGAAGCACTTTATGCCATAAGATGTTCAAATTGATGACTTTCCTGCCCTTGGGTAAAATTAATGTAATTTTTTCCGTAGAATCCGAATCTGCAAAAAAAAATAATAATAATAATAATAAAAAAAAAAAAATGGGGATTCCCATTTGAAATTTCAAAGTTGCCCCCACCCCATCCTCTACGAGGGGTGCAGGGGGCTAATTTTAATTTTGGCACTATTAAATAGCATTCAAAAGAATATTTGACATCTATTTTTTGACATGTATTTTTCGAGATATTAGACCGTTTCGGGACTTCTTATGCAACTTTTGACATTATGGTCACGTTTTAAAGCTCCAATTATTCTTGCATTACTAATCATAGCTCCAGGATTTCAAGATCTGATTAAGTATACCGTTTTCAAAAGCAGATATTCAAAGGAGAAGCTAGTTCTTAACTGTAACTTTAGCTGAACTAACAGTTGCGTCTGATTCTTTATAATCATTTTTGAAATTAAATATCTCCATTGCCCGTGGCTCATTGCATGTAAATTTTGCGTATAGTTATCTTTTTTTTTTTTGATGCTCTATCAAATGCAATAGGTTCAGTTTTGTTAGAAATTAAATATATTAGATTTTTTTATGCTGAAATGCTGATAAGCTAATTATTTGGAAATTAAATTCTGTAATATTTTTTTTTTGATACTCCAGGAATGTTTGCTTGGAAAAGTAGCCATTTTATGAAAATTTTTCTCTTTGTTTTGTCATTAAAAAATACTCTACACAAAATCCAATTCCAGATTAATCACTTAGCATGTATTAAATTAAAAATATATAAAAACTGTGTTTTTTTTATTTTTAGAAAGAAAATGTATATTCAGTTTTTGTAAATACATATGTGACTAGGGCTTTCTAGCGTTAATGTATTTCATGGATCTTAAATGCAGAGCTGTAATCGTGGTATCACACGATTTAATACTACCGGTATTTTCTGTTGATTTGTTGTTTTCAAGTTTCTAAATTTTGGCAAAATTTTTATATCAGTGATAATAAACTGATGTACAAAATTAAATAACAAATAAAAACAGAAACAAGCGAAATTGTGGCTTTTGTTTCTTTTGACCTGGTTGCAACTACTGGGTTGGTCAAAATTATGTTAACACTTAATTATTTATTCACAAAACATGCATCACATATGAAAGTCACTTACCAAGTCATGGCAACTATTTTTTCAGCAATTCATAGACCGTGATCCACATTTTTCGATATACAGCAATGACATCGAGACATATGGTACTTATTGCTGCCGCTAGATAGTGTAAATGTTCAAGGAGAGAAGAGGAAGGGATGCGCGAAAGTCAGTTGGTTTTCAACTGTTGTTAAGTATGGACGTGAATAGGCTAGAACAAAGTGCTTCGTGGTCAAAACAGTAGGGAATGCCACACAGTTCAAAGCTTCTGGAGATTGTGCTCTCCCATATAGAACTGTTGCAAGGTGGGTAGCAGCTTTCCATCGTGGAAAAGTAGCGAGTACCGACATGCTTCGTACCGGACGCACTACTGTTCGTACTTAAGTTGCTCGTGCTATGACAGCACAATGCTTAGGAGTTGGCAACAGAAACGGGAATTGACCAGGCAACTGTGCATAAATTTTTACAACATGATTTGCACATGCGCAAAATTGCTGTCAATGGGTGCTACATGCAAAGACAACAACAAAAGTGGACACTTTAAGAAAAGTGTCGTGCAAATCTGCATATGAACTTGAAGGAAACATTATGCTGAACAGGATCATTGCCATTGGCAAAACTTGGGCCTACGGCTTATGAACCCTAGCTTAAACACCAGTCTGCTGAATGGCAAAATCAAGGATCGCTGCGAAAACACAAAGTTCGTCAAAATCCTTCTCCGTTGAAATTAATGGTCGTTTTAGCGTATTAACTTTAAAGAAATCTTTGTATCATTTTGTCAGACTGTTAATGTAGCTTATGACGTTGCTTACCTGCAGAATAAACTACATCGTGCTATCAGGAATAAACATCCCATATTGTTGAGCAATGCAACAGCTAATACAGCAGACATTGTTAAGACCTGTTTACAGCGCTGGAGATGGGATATACTAGACCGTCCCCCCTCCTTCTCGCCCGATCTGTCATCATGTGATTTCGATTTGATACCGAAATTGAAAGCTCCATTGCGTGGAAGATGCTTCCCGCATGGGAAGACATGGCCACAGTGTGATGTGAGATTACCAGATTGGACAGTGGAGCAGCTGATGGCATTCGTCGCCTTCCTCATCGTTGGCAGCGAACAGTTGATTGCCTTGGAGATTACTTCGAAGGTTCTTAACATTATGCAGCTCATGCAGATTATTGTGCTCAACATTATTACAATAGATGAATTTTTTTTTTAAATTTTACTCTTCTCCCTTGTCTACAATATTTCTTTCTAACAGACATTATTGATAAAGTACATTGTATATTTTCTTATGGATATTATAAAATCAGGGTTCGCAGTTACTTGCAATTTACGCGTCAAATGGATATTTCTGCTAAAAGTTGACTCGTGATTTTTTGACCAATGAGTCAAAATTGACTTGTTAAATTTTGAATATCATCGCCCATATCCTTCACTTCATTTTGTCACATGCGGTCTTGTTCAAATTTCTAATTAACTATAGCAATAACTACATGATAAACGGATTAACATGATAAACCATGATAACTGATTATTTTGTCCAGAACAATAATAAAAGATAAATTGTCTATTTTTTGTCTTTCTCTGATATTACGAAAAGATTTTTTGTTCCTTAGGATTTCGTATCAAACGGGTTATAGTGTATAGAGATTGTGGTTGCATGTAAAAATATAGAGGTTAAAAAAAATTGAAAATTTGACTCGCAGTTTTCGGGCTTGGGAGTCAAATTGACACTTAGATATTTTGTCCCAGCACAAACCCCGAAAATGTTTGTATAATACAATTGCCTGCAAAAGAATCGTTGCCATGAAAATAGGCAATGAATGCATGTTGCCAATTATATCAAAATTATTCGATAATCTTTGCCATGCATCACATACATTCAAAATGGCACCTAGAACAGTCCAGTTTTGCAGTTCTTCTTTTACACCAACAACACGAACTATATCGCTCACCTAATGTTTTCAAAACATTTTCAATGAATAAATCGGACTCTGATCAAGGGGATGCATATGTGATGTAACTGAATATTCATTAAAAATATATTCGTATTATTGGGGCAATTTTACATGTAAATTACATCAACGGAGTCGGGGCAAAGAATAACTTTGTATTAAGCGAGTTCATAATAAGTGGGTTATGGTATAGATTGTTAATGCAGTAAAATAAAATCCATAAAGAAACTTCTTAATTTTAATTTCAAATAGCTGTATCACTCAAAAACATTAATAATAGACTACACATTTATATAAAAATTTTTGATTTATAACAACACATTGTATACCCACATGAAATATTGAAGTTTCCTCACGGGACATCCTGTATATGGTAATTTTTTGGTACATTCGTATTTTAACATACCAAGGCTCATACTAATTGAGGATTTGTTAATACTTATGGAAAATAAAAAAGAATCTTAGCGAAATGTTTTTGCGCACTAGCAGCATACACTTTCAATATAATTTCGTATACAAATTCCTATTTATCCATCACTAAAAAGTTCAGTTACTGGAGTGCTACATTATAAGCTGACATCTTAAGTCCAAGACTTTCAAGACTGATAAATCGGAATTTGCATAAGAAATTATATTGAAAGTATATGCTGCTAGTGCATTAACATTTCGTTAAGATTTATCTTTATTTTTCGTAAGTATTAACAAACCCTGAATTAGTATGAGCTTTGGTATACTAAAATACATATTTAACATTTTTTTTTGTAACCGGATGGAAATATTTTACTTGATAATTGCCAAGGCTCATTATGTTGTCTTTCTTGTATTTATTTCAGAATTTCATTCGCCCTTTTAGGGAACATCATATTGATCCCACATCCATTACTAGACACGATTTTATAGAAACCAATGGTGACAATTTTATGTTAACTATTCCTAGTCTTGCCCAGATGGCCTATAATTTCCATTACCTCAGTCCGGAAATAGTGCAGCGCCATTATTCTCATACCTGTTATTTATTTCTTCTGGCTATATTTGTTGCCATGACCAATCAAGTAAGAAGTTAGATTATTGCTTTAATAACACATCCTGTTTATTTACACTGGGCAACAAACTTTCAAAAATGAATTGAATGTGCAGAACACGGATGTGACTTAGAAAAGGCTGAATTGGCTAAGGTTTCTTAGTAACATGTACAAATTGTTGAGAAAAATTGTATATATGTAAGTATCATTCCTTCATCTTCTTCAAACTTTCGCTTTCTTTTGGCCTGTCATTTGTAAACCTCGTGGGGAGCCTGTCTGATGAACGTCCAACAAGAATCTGCCTCCATTGACGTGGACCATTTGCCCTGGTACTGTTGCTCCATCTTGGCAATATCCGTGGTCATCACTGACCTGCTTGTAGTTATCAGGGAAGAAATCCCAATGGGTGCCAAGAAAGTGGACCTTTTAAGGACATATGAAACAACATATCCTCATCCTTGTAGTTTTCGGCCTTGTCATTCCCCAGGAAGTTTGCTGCCACTCGATAGAACGCATCCCAAAGTTGTTTTCTTTTACTTTGAAGAAGTTTCTCAAACTTGCGATCTCTGAAGAGCTGTTTAATCTGAGGCCCTGCAAAAATACCCTCTTTAATTTTGGCTTTACTGAGTCGAGGGAATTTTTAAATAAACTATTGTTTGATCTTGCACAATCAATTTTGCAATGTCCTGAATAGAAACTTAGCAGATATGATGCATTATCATCTTTGCATAAAGGGATGATGCAATATGACACAGTATTTTGTAATCATCTATTTTGTACAAAATTGCATTATATTACGCTATAGCACTTATACAACAGACAGCAAGTCATTTGCCGTTTTTGGGAACTCGAATCTAACAGAACAAAAAAACTGACTGACTGACTTGAAGACTGAAGCGACATCAACCTGCAGAATAGATGATTCATTGAGCAACCTAACGTGGCTTGATTGACAATAAATGTTGTGATTAGCAAATAAAATCGTCACTGTCCCAAGCCCATTGAAACAACGTTAAAGACAATAAGGATACTATTAATAGCTGTTGTCATTTTCGAAAACAAAGAAAACGAAATATTTTAATACTATTGGAATAAAAAATACCAATTACTTTCCAGTACTAGGAGGAAAAAGGTAGCAAAAAGATTGGATGACTATAGTGCAGGGGTTCTCAAACTTTTATTTCTCGTGGCACTTTGAAGAATATTGCAGCACCGTTTTTTTTTTTCTCTTTAATCTTTTATCTTCCTTGACCCTTGCTATAGTGGACAGAAGAAAGGCTATGTCATGGATTAACTTTTTGACTGACCTTTACGTCATGATTCTGACTAGATTATGACGTCACATGTCCTCTGCCGAACACATTTTCTGAGCAGTCAGTCGGTCAGAATCAGTTGCCGAACGTTTTGTGCCTCAGATCCAGTCAGATCTGAGTTGCCAAATATGCCTATAATCTCTGCAACGAGAGCTAATCAACTTTTTTCAATGTGATATTCATGTTCAGCACATTAAATTCATCCAGGATTGGGTAATTTCACCTAAGAAGCAATTTCATTGTTGCCTAGTGTGTTTTATTTGTAAAGATCTGTAATTTTTTTTTTTAATTCTTTTTCTATTTTAGATTCATAAGTGGTCTCATACATATTTTGGACTACCGTCTTGGGTAGTCTTTTTACAAGACTGGCATATTATCTTGCCTCGTCGTCATCATCGCATCCATCACGTTGCTCCACACGAAACTTACTTTTGCATCACTACAGGATGGCTCAATTACCCTCTGGAGAAAATTCAGTTTTGGTCGACGTTAGAGATGATCATCGAATCACTAACGGGGTGCAGACCCCGTGCAGACGATTTCAAATGGGCCAAGAAAACCGAATAGCCCACACTTTCTCGTAACATTATTAAACATTTTTTGTCCCGTTTTGCCACAGTCGATGAAGATACGATCTCAAATTATTGCCGTGATTAAATGGAGCATGCGAACATTTTCTTGTTCAAATTTGGGTTCAACAGTGCTAATGTAGCTTTTCAACACTGAAGCTGAAACTCAACTCTTGAAGCGATTTTTATAGGATATTTCAAATTGTTGGATTTACATGTACGTGATACAGTCCGCAACTATCAATTTAATGCAAAAGAAAAAAAAATATAAAAGGTTTTAAAATAAATATCGTGGGGGGAAGGGGGAACTACAGTATTACTGGAAAAAAAAATTCTTGATTAGCATTTCGCTATTTACATATTTTTTTAACTTCATGCATTCTTTTAGTTTTTAACTTTTGTCCACTGTAATGTCTCTTCATGTTGGCTGTTTATCATTCTTCCAGGGGAAAAATACCCAAATGAAGTAGGTTCTTTGAACCATTTATCTGTTTTTAAATGTCAATTCAATTTTTAAAAAAAAAGAAAGAAAAAAACAAATACGGGAGGGAGAAATAATAAACCACAAATAAGTCCTCACAGATAGTGATAACGACCACAGGTTTAATGTTTGCAAGAGCCAGAGAAACAATCACCTGTTCACCGTAGTATACAGTTGTCCCTCCACAAGTCGGCATCCTCGGTTCCAGGGACTCGCTGTGTTGTGAATTTTCCCGACTTGCGGAATTCTGAGGTGGTGGACCCAGCCCCCCTACTTTTTCTAAAAGAATTAAAAAAAAAAATTTTCCCGTTTTTTTTTAAATTGTGAGACAAACATCTGAAATTTAACTTTTTGTCTTTTAAGTTCGATGTTTACTGGCTGTCAATTTGTAAAACGTTATATTCTCTCAAATTAATTTGGTGCTGCTTATAAATATTAATCCTTATTAAATTTTTTTCAATATTTATTACCTCAAATTTTTTATGTATGATTATTTTCTTCAAAAAATTCGCTGACAGAAAAATTATCCTTGGGGTGCTTCTATAATCGGTCGCCATTTCGAATTTCATGGAAAATAACTAGCTCAAAGAAAGCCGGCTTACATTAGTTCTCATGTTAATTTCCATAATTAACTTTCATAGCCCCCAAAACGGGCTTTATGCATTAGGGAACTTTATGGGTTTATTCCCCAAAAGTTGGGAAAATTCACAACGAAAAAAACGGGTTGATTTTGAATATTTTAAGCGTCTTAATCATTACCGATTTAGTTTGTTGGCAAAAATCCATGACAGGAAGTTTTTGTCCACCATCTTGGCTGTTAGCAAAAAAATTGCTGACTTGCAGAATTTCCTGACTTGTGGAATGCCGACTTGTGGAGGGACGACTGTAGTAACATTTGTCAGATTCCAAAGCTGAACTTTTTTTTTTCTTTTAGTTTTTTTTTTTTTTTTTTTTTAATTATTTAAAAAAAAATTGTTTTTGGGTTAAATGATCGGAGCGTGTTTTTCTAGTTCAGTGCTTCCAATTTGATAGCTTTAAATTTTACGTTTAGTGCATGTACGTTATTATAAAACATCAGAGCTTTTGGATTTTCTCTCCTCTACAGTTTAATCCATTTTTGTTTTCTAAATTCCGAATAGCACCTTTTGGTTTAAAGAAAGGTCACAAGATTTATTTATTTATTAGTAGGAAACTTAGGAGTTCAGATATTTCTCATAAAAGGTTTTTTAAAGTTTTGAAATTTTCTACAAAAAGAGATACATGTGCAGAAGGTATTATTGCTGACGAGCGCAAAGGAGTTATTTTTTGTAAAGATATTAAAAATTATATAAAAAACAGTGCCTATATAATTCTGTGTATTTTAAAACACAGCATTCAATACACAAAGTAAGTTTTTTTTTTGTTTTGTTTTGTTTTTATGTTCATTTTTTTTTTTTTTTTTTATCTCCTTTCTCTAAATGCTTATTTAAATTAGAGAAATGTGTTAACTTTTCATAATTAGTTTGGAAAGCATTGTATTAAATCTTGAGCTTCCAGTTTTATTATTGACATTTACGTTTGTGTTAAGATGTACATTGAATTTTATTTATATTTATTTATTTATTTGCATTATAAACTTTTAAACGATCAAGAAGAGAAAAACGTATTCTGACAGTCGTTAATGGCGAATTCAAGCAAGAGACGTGCGGAGGGTTGTAACAACCAAAATATCTAGGAATGCTCAAGAAATTACTATGGGGGGGTAGGGGTTTTGTTTTATTTTGAAATTTTACATGCATACCAGTGGTGTTGGTTTTGACTTCTCAACCAGTTCTATGGCTGTATTATTATTAAATTAAGGATTAAGGGTGTTGCTCTTTCTGCACACAACCTTATCTTCTCCAACACTCACAAGGCCACTGAGCCATAAAAGAAGAGGAAAGCGTTAATGGCCCCTTTTTATATAAAGAAATTTTTCCCGTTTTTTTCCCTCTCCCTTTAATTAACTAGAGATTAAATAATTCTTAAAAAAAAATAACCAAATGTTTTAATCAGAACAATCTGAGGAAGATATTGAAAATAAAATTCTTTTAAATCATCTGTCCATAACAAATAAACTTTTTTAAAAAATTTATTTTTAATAAAAGAACCTTGGAGTTTTCTTTTTAGATATTAAAAGAAAAGAAAAGAATGCATCCCGATTTTATTCACAAAAATTAAACTTTCAATGTTGCTGTACGATATTTATTAGACAGTTAGAAATTGGAAGTTGAATCGCATCAATCAAATTTTTAAATAAGTATATCTTTTACGATAGACATTCATACCAAATTGCCTTAAGATGTCTGTTTATCTAGGCAGAGAAAAAAAAAAGGTCAAAATTCTTTGTTATGGGAAATGGAATAAGTTATTTTGCTTGCCATATTTTTACGTAGTGATACTATATATAAACTCTTTTTTTGTTTGCATGTGCTAAAATTCTATTTGAAAGCAAAACGTTATCGGTTTCCTATAGCAAACGACACTTGCTACAAAACGAGTCTTACTACGAGCTTCTTAGAACTTTACTCGAGCTGAATGCATGGATCTCTTTATTTACACGATACTTTGATTTGTTTGTTAATTATTTTTTTATATTCATTTTTTTAATGCAGCTGATTTAAAGGTGCTTCACATATATAAGTATTTTTGTCTACAAATTTAAAAGAATCCTACTGAACATTTGTACTGAAATTTGAAATGTATTGAACGATTAGTAAATGCATACATTAGAAAGCTATCTTCTTGTGTCTCTCTCTTTATTGAAATAATAATACTGTTGTTGAACTTTGTTGCCATAATTATTAACAAAATATATTTACAATTGTACAAATAAAACCTTGTTTCCCCACTGAAGAAAAAAAATACATGGAAGGAAAAAAAAAAAAAATCTATCGTTATCTCTTACATAATTGAACATTAACATATACGAAGATTAATTTACATGTAAACATGATACGTAACTGCATCATAAGAAAGTGGATATTCCACGTGTAAAAAGTATACTGTAAAAATAGTGCATCAATGTGATGCAAAGCTAATGTAAAAGTCTTCAATCATCATTAAAAGTTCAATATACATACAGTGGAAAATATTAAAAGGTAACTTCTGTTGTATACATTTGTATTCGTCGAATGTACACTGAAGGCTTCGTAATACTCTGTTGCTTGATAAAAGTAGAAGTCAATAAAAATATTGCCTATGGGATGTTTCGAGCGTAACCCTCATCACATTGGTTCCCCGATGACGGGCTCTTGGGTACGGATGGGTTCAGCGTGACCCAGCTGCTGCATTTCGTGTACAACTGTTTCGTGAACGAGGAATTCTTGATGTGACCCCTGAGCATTCTCCAACTGAGATGGCTGCTCGATGTGCACCACGGTAGAATTTTCCAATTGTTCTCCCTTCAATTGCCCGAGCAAGATAGGATATCGGTCGGTAGGAGCGATTTCCAACGGGTAACCCTAAAAGAAAAGCAAGAATTTTTAATTTTAGTTCTAAGAATAACCCTTAAAATCTAATTCTTAGAATTTACTGTTCCAAAAAGATCCTTTTTCTAAACCCCCAATTGGATTTGTTATTATCCAGAAGAGGTTTTAAAAGTATTTAATGACATTGTAATATATTCAAGATTACATTTGTAATTTGTGCATTCCAGATACAGGGTGTCCCACAAAGGACTCCCTGATTTTAAGAATAAATAGCTGGAAACAGATCAATAAAAGAATGAAACCAGTGGTGTGTTTATTTTGAAAGCTGTAAAAGTGATGTAGAAGTTTCCAAATTAGTTACAAATGTTACTGACAGGTGGCAATGCATGCTGTAGTTGCAGTACGTAATTGAAATGGGCTACAAACCAGCACAACCTATAGCTCGGGACAGGTTAATCTTGCAATGAAGGAACAGGTACAGTTACGAGATCAATAAGGAAAAGGATGGTTGCCATGATAAGATGTAGTTCCAAAACTGTATCTACACAAGCCTTATTAAATAAAGAGTATGAAAATGATGGAAAGTGATGTACCTAGAAGTTAGGTAGGTGTTAAACAATAGTGATGTCAAATTTGACCTTTGACCTCCGATTTTGCACCTTGCAAATTGTAACCGTTACAGGCAATAGCAACACAGAATTCTCAAAATGATATGGTAATAAATATAAAACAGAGAACATGTACATCTTTCAATCAATCAAAGAGTTACATATGACATTCATTAAGACATGTAATGATATTTGAAAAAATGGAAGGAAAAATCTTGCAACCTGGAATCGAACCAGGAACCTCTGGTATCACACTCGACGTCTCTACCAATTGCCTATAAAGTGTTTGCGATAGCCTAATTGGTAGAGGCGTCGAGCGTGATGTTCGGGTTCCTAGCTTGAATCCAGGGTGCAGAATTTTTCCATTTTTTTCAAATAACATTATTACCTGATGGTTGGAGAATTAACTTCAGTTTTCATTCCTTATTTATGTAATGTGAAGCAAAGTTTGTGTAACAAAAGACCCATCGTGTTTGTTTCAACAATGGTGATAGCAACATAGAATCAACACCACCTAGATAAAGAAGGCTGTGCACTGAAATGTCATACATTACACAGTGTCCGCGCAGTCCGCTAGCCAATTCGCCAGTGGCGATAGTTCAACTAATCTGACGAATAAACAGTCACATTTGGCGAACATACTTGGCTAATTCTATTAATATGGAAAATTTTTATTTTTAACCTCGAAAATGCGATTATCATGTGATTAATTTTTTTTAATTTTAAATTTGGCTAACAATATGACATTCTGGCTTAAAGAAAATCTCTATTGGTTAAACCATTGGTGATAAAAATTTTAAGTAGTGCGCGGCCACTGCATTACATCATCATCAAATTGCCAAATTTAAGGCTTATTATTGGTAGAAATACGATTAACAATGGCCATTTTCGTATGATGTAACAATAAATGACAGGCCTTCTTTATCTAGGTGGTGTTGACAGAATTCACCAACAATATACAGCTGAGTCAAAAGTCTGTGCCCTCATGCAATTTCAAAATGAGTGGAGATAGAACAAATCTGTTGCAGGCAACATATAGGAAATTAGATAGGGGCTAAACAATGGTGGTGTCCAATTTGACCTTTGACCTCGAATTTTGCACCTTGCAGCTTTGTAACTGTTACAGGTAGAGAAAAAATTTCAATTGTACAGGTCATAACGTTAATTTTAACAAAAAAAGATTAAAAATGTGTGTAAAAATAAACCCGTTACAACAAAATGAAATTTCAGTTCTCAAGCTACATGGTGTGATGTAGACTATAGAATGGCATCCTGGCAGAACCTGTTTTCTACAATGGTTGCCTTACAGGAGTAATGGTATTTTGGAATCATTTCTGCACACCTTACTCCTGTAAGGCAACCGTTGTAGAAAACAGGTTCCGCCAGGATGCCATTCTATAGTCCACACCACACAATGTAGCTTGAGAACTGAAATTTCATTTTGTCGTAATGGGTTTATTTTTACACACATTTTTAATTTTTTTTTTCGAGCTCTGCAACTGTACAAATGGAAATTTTTCTCTACCTGTAACGGTTACAAAGTTGCAAGGTGCAAAATTTGAGGTCAAAGGTGAAATTTGACACCACCATTGTTTAGCCCCTACCTAATTTCCTATATATTGCCTGCAATAGATTTGTTGTATCTCCATTAGTTTTGAAATTGTATGGGGGTACAGACTTTTGACTTAGCTGTATATTGTTGGTGAATTCTGTCAACACCACCCAGATAAAGAAGGCCTGTGTACTGAAACGTCATTTATTGCTACATCATACGAAAATGGCCATTGTTAATTGCATTTCTACCAATAATAAGCCTTAAATTTGGCCATTTGATGATGATGTAATGTTGCCACCAATCACATCGGATGGACACAGTGGTGTAACGTCATTTGGTTGAAAGAGTCACGTCATCAACTATTCCATGCCATTGGGAGACACAGAGCCCATGAGGCAATGGACCTGTCATGCCAAGAGGATCTGGTCCAGGGCGGTGGGGTATCAGTCATGGTCCCTGGCACGTTTTCCTGGTACACAATGGGTCCCCTTGTTCGTCTGGAAAACACGCTAAATGGTTTGCGGTATCGTCAACTGCTCGGAGACTTTCTCCACCAGTTTTTGGCCTTCCAACACCCCGACGACCTTGCCGTCTTTCAAGATGACAATGCAACATCACATCGCTCCAATGTCGCCCGAGAATGGTTCGAAGACATGCAGGGGGAGGTCCAACGACTGAACTGGCCACCCTGAAGCCCTAATATGAACCCTCATCGAGCATATCTGGGATGCCACTAAACTCTGGCTCCGTGTGCTGCTCTGGAGACTGTGTGGTGTCATCAGCCTCCAGAAGTGTATCAGGGACTTGCAGATTCACTTCCACACCGTTTGGGGGCCCAACCAGATATAAGATGACTATCCCATGAGTTTTGCTTAGTCAGTGTATTACAGGGAGATTTTGCAGCATCTGATTAACAGAATCCATCGAGTACGGTCAAAATTCATGAAAAGGAAGTTGGTTCTTACTGCACAATAATGCCAGACTGTACACAGCAGTGCTTGTCAAGAGTTCTTAGCCAGTAAGGAATTGTGGAGCTTTATCACGCTCCCTATTCCCCAGATTTGTCTCCACCAGAAGTTTTCCTCTTCCCAAAAGTGAAAACAAGTTTGAATGAACATGAGATTTGATAATATATAGAGGACATCAAAAACAACATTACAGCTGAGCTTGGAAGGATTAAGACGAGAGGACTTTAAAGCACGTTTCCAAAACTTGTATGAACGCTGCAATAAGCATGTAGCCTCAGAAGGTAACTACTTTGAAAAATATTAAACAGTTTTGCCAGAAATTGTCTTGCATCTGTTAAATTGCTCCAGCCCTATTTATTAAATGCTGCAGTTTGTATCTTGCATATAGTTTATCTAATACAAGATTAGGATAAAAATGATTGTATCCTCTTTTTAATAGATTAAAAGTATCTTAAAAGAAATCAAGAATGACCCAGCATTTATTATGACTTATAACAACATTAAAAAAAACAAAAAAAAAATAAAAGAGGGGGGAAGAAGAAAATAATTCACTTATACAGGGTGTAAATTTTAAGTTGACAAAGCAGAATAACTCGAAAAATAAGCTTCACACGAAAAAATGCGTAGAATCAAAAGTTGATTATTTTCGAGGGGGCATCTGCTGGTGCTAAAATTAGCCCACCCCCCCCGGCCCCTGGGGGTGGGGCGGGGGGCAACTTTAAAATTTCAAATGGGAACCCCTATTTTTTATTGCAGATTCAGGTCCTACATAAAAAACTACGTACATTTTGTCTGAAACATTTTTTTTTATTTTTGGTAGATGGCGCTGTAATTCAAGAAAATCCATTTTCTCATTTTTGCGTGGAAATGGTTACGGAGAAATAAAAAATACTTATTTACTTCGTAAATTTTGCCGCAAAGTTATTATTTTATTATTTTTTGCCGCGGATTAGGATAATTTTGTTTTGTTTCGTGGTCATGAGGCCACACAACTTTATAATTATCAAACAAATCAACTGATTAGCTAACTAACTAACCGAACATCCTACGTACTAACGAGTGAACTCATTAACTAACAGAGTAAAAAAGTAAATGACTGTGTAAAGATGAAGTTATTCCCGTTTAAGATTTGGTGGTCCTTAAAAGGACCGATTGTTTTCGTTTTATTTTTTCTTATTTGCAAATACTTGCAAGTAAATGAATTTCGGGGTGCTTGTATTTCCAGTGAGTCCCCTCGCCTCTCACTTTCGGCCTGCTTGTTGTCCTTAAATCCCTTGCATCTCGCCGTTTTATGAAATTAAATGTTCAAATTGATGACCTCCAACTTCGATGCATTTATTGACTCGTTTTGTAAATTCCTGAACACATCTTGATAACATGTCTGGTGTAATTGCAGCGCAAGCATCTCTTATTCTTTGAATCATGTTTTCGCGAGTGGTTGGCGTTTCCTTATAAACGATATCTTTGAGGTAACCCCATAAGAAAAAATCTGGCGATGTAAGGTCAGGCGATCTGGCTGGCCAATTCACAGGACCTTCCCTGCCGATTACAGCGCCATCTACCAAAAATAAAAAAAAATGTTTCAGACAAAATGTACGTAGTTTTTTATGTAGGACCTGAATCTGCAATAAAAAATAGGGGTTCCCATTTGAAATTTTAAAGTTGCCCCCCGCCCCACCCCCAGGGGCCGGGGGGGGTGGGCTAATTTTAGCACCAGCAGATGCCCCCTCGAAAATAATCAACTTTGGATTCTACGCATTTTTTCGTGTGAAGCTTATTTTTCGAGTTATTCTGCTTTGTCAACTTAAAATTTACACCCTGTATAATAATGTATACCTGCCATTAAGAAAAATAGGATGCATCTGATTAAAGGACTGAGGTGCACTGTTATGCAATGATTTGATTACTATTGGAATAAACCTGTACCTATTAAGTTTCATACTGATTTTTTGCAGTAACTTAAGATTAATAATAATCAAACTTTATTGCAAGGAATTCTGTTAAAATGCACTAACGGCCGGTTGCAACAATGTCTGTTAAAAAACCCCTAACTCTTGGTTAGTTAACGATTGGTTAAGTCCTTTAACCGGGAAATGTTGCACCAAGCCTATGGTGCCCAGCACGGAAGAAAAAGGAAACTGGCACATGTGTAAATGAATAAATCTCGTTCAACCAATCAGAAACGGACTGGAAACGAGGTATTACTTATACCTGGCATCAGTAGTAAGTAATGCCTTGATTCCTGTCTGTTTCTGATTGGTTGAACGAGTTTCATTCATTTACACATGCGCCAGTTTCCTTTTTCTTTCATGCCGGGGACTATAGTTAAGTCTCAGTTAGCTAACTGGATGTAATATGAGTAACAAGGACTGTGATTGGTTCGTTCTCCTGTCAACATGGCTGATTGTTTTCAATTAGCTGTTTGATAACTAGATTATCCAAATAGCGTTATCAATTTAGCTGTTTGATAATTAGCTTATCCAACGAGCCATTTGATAATTAGTTTATTCAAATTGCTGTTTGAAAATTAGCTTATCCAATTAACATATCCATTTAATTTTTCCAATTAACTGTTTGATAATTAGCGTATCCAGATTGCTGTTTGAAAATTAGCTTATCCAAATAGCTTATCCAAATAGCTGTTTGATAATTATCAGAAAGGATCTTAATACTGTACTTACTACTAATGAAGTGAGTGGTGGCTTTGCAGTATAAAAGATGGACAACAGGATTATTGACTAGTTTCGCCATTTATTCTCGGCTTCTTTAAGGATACACAACAAGAGGCTCGCAAGCCTTTATATACAGGAGAAGCCTTATATATACGGACAATAATCCTGTTGTCCATCTTTTATACTGCAAAGCCACCACTCACTTCGTTAGTTTGATAATTAACTTATTTTAATTGCTATTCAAATCGCTTATCAATTTAGCTTATCCAATTAGCTTATTCATTTAGCTTATCCCATTGGCTATCCAAACAGCTTATCCAAAGAGTTTATCCAAATAACTGTTTGATAATTAGCTTATCCAATTAGCTTATCCAAATAGCTGTTTGATAATTAGCTTATCCAAATTGCTATTCAAATCGCTTATCCAAATAGCTTTTCCACTTAGCTTATCCAATTATCTCATCCATTTAGCTTATCCAAACAGCTGCTTGATAATTAGTTATCCAAATAGCTTATTCAAATGACTTATGCAAATAGTTATTCAAATGGCTTTCCAATTAACTTATCCATTCAGTTTATCCAAATAATTTGTATAATTAGCTTATCCATTTATCTGTTTGATAATTAGTTTATCCAATTAGTTTAAAATATATTTCTGTTTTGGAATGCCATTTTGCTTCGCTAACCATGAAGCTAAACCATCGTCATCCAGCATTTAAGTTAAACTGCCACTTAACGTCTGGTTAAGCCCTAATCTCTCTTGGTGCAACGCAAAAAATTTTAAACGGGACTTTAATGAATGGTTAGTTTTAACTGACGTTGTTGCAACCGGCCGTTAGTAAAATAACTACTTTAAATTAGTCAATTTTACAAAATTACCTTTGTAAATAAAAATAGAGTAAACTATGGGGTATAATAGACACAGTCATATATACATATGAAGTACATTATATGTATACATGGAGTATAGTATACACAATCATGTCAAAAGTTCTGTCCTTACAAAGCAATGGGCAACACTGAGTTGGTTTATGTAAATTTCTCAAACTTTATGTGGCCAGATGTTATAATAAACACTCATCTGCTGAAAGCATATCAGAACGGTTTATTACAGTGAACAGTTACGATGGAATGGGGGCATGAGAGAAAACCATGTTGCAGTAATCGCTCTTCAAAACTGCGACTACTCAGCAAAGGAAATTTTCACTTTGTTTAAACCTCTGAAATTGACCCAGAAATTTGTTATCATACTATCAAAAGACACAACTCAAGGGCGAATGCCAAGGCGAGGAGTGGTCGCCTCCGCATTTCAAGAACTCCTGCGGCATTAAGGCAGTGCGTGAAAGAATTTGACGAAATCTCCTCCACAAAACAGAAAATCTTATCATGGGAGATAAAGATACCAAAAGAACAATGTCTAGAGTTATCAAGCCAAACCTTGGGCTTGGGGCTTAACAAAGAAAGACTGGACAATGCCTAACAGCTGCTTTACGTGACATCAGGACAGCAAGATGCAAACTCCTGCTTTAACAGTATGCAGATGGAGGATATCGTCGAATCCAGTTTACGAGCAAGAAAATTTTTACTACTGAAGAAAAGTTCAATAGGCAAAATGACCGTGTGCACACTCAGAGCTCTCGAGAAGCCTCTGAGAAAATTCCGAAAGTGCAGAGAGGCCGTCACCCGGTGTGGGTGAAGTTTTGGTGGGGAGTGGCTTATGATGGGGTGACCAAATTGCATTTCTGTGAACAAGGTATCAAGAAGAAGACTGTGAATTACCAAATTCACATCACTTAATTGTAAGTAATTAATTATATCTTCCTTATATGACTGCCTCAGTTCACGCAACAAACTCGTGTGCGCCTGAGATCCAAGTTGTTAAGCCCGTTAAGAAACCCTAATTTTCTGGAAAGCAATGGCTCCTTCAGCAAGATTCAATACCTGCCCACAAGGCCACAACAACACAGTGTTGGCTTCAAGAGGATTTACTCGATTTCATCGCTGCAGAAGATTGGCCCTAGGGAAGCCCCGATCTTAACCGCCTTGACTATCGCCTTTGGAACATTTTGGAGGAGAAGGCTTGCTCATAGCTACGCCACTGTATTGCGAGCTTGAAGGCAGATCTTGTTGCTGAAGCACTTCCATACATTTGGATATAGTGCGTACTGTCATCGATGAGTGGCTGGACCGTTTGAAGTGCTGTAAGATAGCCATTTTAAATATTTTTTGAGATGTATATACTATAGGGATGTAGCAATAAAGAATTCTGTTGCAATGTGCTCATCAGATAAATAAAACGGTAGCTTAAACGGTAGCTTTAATATTAAAGAAACAATAAAAGATATAACTTACTTGGGTTGCAATAGCTATTTTATGTTTGAACTCTTCAATTGTACTAAACATAACTTGAGTAGTAGCCATATTTCCAGATAGGCCATCAATCTGAGCAACATTTGAAACTGACTGGGTGGTTTGTACAAGGACTGCTTGCTGGGGATTCATGGTCATTGAGCTTTGCTTTGGTGACACCATCTGAATAGACTGATCTCCAAATGTAGGGATTGTACCGGATTTATGGTCAGCCATATGAGTAATGTAATTGTCCTTCTTAATAGTGCGGAATGCACATAAATCACAACTATACATGAGTCCTTCGTCTTGACCAGGATGTTTGTTCTTCAGGTGAGTTTTGTAGGTGCTGGACTGAATGCATGCATATGTACAAAAAGGGCACTTATAGGGTTTTTCACCAGAATGGCGCATTTTATGCCTTCTTAGTGAATTATGATCTGCAGTACGGTAGGTACAAAGGTTGCAAGAAAAGGGCTTTTCTCCGGTGTGTTGTCTCATGTGCATTTTCAAAGTACTTCGACAAGAAGCAGCATATCCACAATAATTACATAAAAAAGGCCTTAGCTTATTATGCACAGTGTCTTTGTGTACTCGTAACATTCTTTTGTCGGAAAAAAAGCGGTGACATATATCACACTCACCGCTATGAAATGACCGCTGGCGTCTTTTATCAAGGTGTATAACCTAAGGAAAGAAGGATGGGAAAAAATACATTAAAATACATATAGAACAAGACAAAAAACGTATCACTTCATATCTTGTGCTATCTATGTAAAAAAATGTAAAGAAAAGGGAAACATTTTTAAATATCCTGCTCCATCAACAATGTGTTAGAGTCTAACAGTTAGACTATTCCAAGAATCCAGCCATACAGTCTCCAAAACACCAAATAAAATAATGTTAAATTAAAACTTCAAATACAGTGCTCCCTATACAGGATTTTACAGATAACTACAGGGCAGTATAATGGGAAGGCAAAATTTTTTTGTTAAGTAATAACAGTTTATTTGTGTAGGCCACCCTAAACAAGAGATTTTTTTTTCTGCTTCCTTTGTTTCTCAGAAGTTGCATCACTCCTTTTCATTGTTGAAATATTGACCTATGTCCTCCATTGTTGTTGCCTAACAACGTGACGCTTTCCATGGGAAAATTGCGTCACTTTCGTTAGGAATACCCTCAAATCCATGACTAGTTTCCTCAAGAAAGGAATCGAGCAACACTCATATGAGTGAACAAACTAAATACGTTAACGATAGGAATCGGGTTTTTTCGAGTAGCCCTTGACCTTCAGCACTCAACTGAGTGTAGTTTGTCACACTCTCGAGTGGATGTGTTAATGATCCGACCCTAAAGATTCCATTCTAAGACGACTCACCTTTTTTGTCCTCTAATTTTGGGAGAAAAAACCTCATCCTATATTCAGATAAATACAATAATGTTTAGGATCACCCTGTAAAAAAAATTTCATAAGGGTTTTGTTTATAACATGCAGGGTTTTCAACCTAATGCTATGCCATTTTCAGGAAACTTGACAAACTACAGTTGAGACAACACCCTGCAATCACAATATTAAAATATTCAGTATTTGATAAAATATGAGCATTTTTACTAAATAATGTTAAAGTGTGCATGCGCAAGCGTCACCAAATTGTCTTTTGCATAATTTATTAATCAAATGTATAGAGCTATTCTTATAAAAAACCCAAGCAAATATCTTGAAAATTCAGCAAGATATCGCCAATAGAACGAGTTGAATTTCAGTTGAATAAGAAGAAGAGATTGACACTGGTGGCCGGTCCAAAAATAAAAATTTGGAGAAAACCCCTTATCATTTTGTTTATTTTTGAGAGCAACTGAAATTCAACTCATTCTATCGACGATATCTTTATAAATTTTCACGATATTTCCTTGGCATTTTTTTATAAGAGTAGCTCTGTACATTTGGTTAATAAATTATGCAAAAGACATTTTGGTAACGCATGCACAGTTAAACACTGTTTAGTATAAATGCTCATATTTTATCAAATATTTAATATTTTAATATTCTGATTGCCTGTACTGAAGTTTGTCAAGTTTCCTGAAAATGGCATTGCAATGAGTTGAAAACCCTACAAGTTATAAACAAAAAAATTTAGGAAAAAAATTCGATTTTTTTTTAAAGAAACTTTTATATCTCCAAGAGTGTACGTGCTATTCTCATACAAATGAACACAGATAAGTAAAAGATGCCTCATAATCATATGTTACAGCTACAATGCATTTCAAGCGTTACTTTTTTACAGGGTGATCCCAAACATTATTTTTTTTTGTTCAATTTATTGCCATTCCTTCGGGACAAAAACTTCGGGAAAACCTTCACTGAAATATATGATCTGTAACATACAGTTTACACCTGAAGTTTCAGGATAATTCGTCAAGTACTTTTCTAGAGATTCAATAAAATGTCTAAAACGAAAAGTGTTCATATTATAAATAAAACTGTCTTGGATTAGCAGAATGATAGCCTTGCATGTAATGGAACCTACACGCTTCGAAATACACTTCTTCACCAGGGTTTAGGAACGACTACAACCAATTCAGCCTTCACCTCCGAACATATGGTGAGTGCCCATATATTCAGAGGTGAAGACTGGCTTGGTTGTAGTCGTTCCTAAACCCCGATGAAAAAGTGTATTTCGAAACGCGTAGGTTCCATTAAACACAACACTACCATTTTGCTAATCCAAAATCGTTTTATCTATTTTTTTCATCTCGGCAAAATTGACCAGATATGCAACTTTTGTGTTCATATTATTTTGTCCAACCCCTGTTTAATAAAAAGATAATGAGGGTGATGTTCAAGGTTCCTGGTTCGAATCCAGGTCACAGAATTTTTCCTTCTATTTTTTCAAATAATATCATTACCTAATGGTTGGTGAATTAATTCCAGTTTTCATTCATTATTTTCTTAAATGATAACAAGGCACTTTTCATAATTCTACAAATACATATATTATGAGGCATACTCAATAAGTATCAGGCTGGACACTTGTATAGACAATTGGTGTTCAGGATCTTAGCAAATTTTATGAAGGTCACACTTAAATGTATGGTGAAGATGTTGTATATATGCATATGCCAATAGTGTGTGTAGGTGTCAAGCCTGGTGGTGCGATGAGAAGTTACACAAGGGAACACACAGTCCAATAATTGTTGTTTGACCAAGATGGACCACTGCTTGCTGATTTCCTTACACATGGCAACACCATTAATGTAGCACGGTATCAGGAGAAGTTGATGAAATTGCGACAGGCAATCAAATCAAAACGACCCGGCAAACCGTCTCATGGTGTTATTCTCTTGCACGATAATGACCTTCTTCACATAGCAAATGCAATCAAAGATCAACTTGTGAAATTTAAGGGGGAGGTCCTGACTTGTCTTCTTGCGATTTCTGTGTGTTTGGTGAATTCAAAAAACATTTACGTGGACGCAGATTTCATACAGACGGAGAAGTGCAAACAGGCAGTTCGGAGTTGGTTCGAACAGCAACCCAAGACCTTCTATGAGAAGGGTATTTCATGCCTGTTATCACAAATGGATAATTGCTTGAACTACCATGGTCAATATTTTTGAAATAAATTCATTACTCCCCATTGTGTTAGGCCTGTTACTTATTGAATACACTTCAAATATTTTTTTTACTGTAATTATAAAAAAAAAAAAAACTTAAATGAAAATTTAAAAATCTCACTTTATGATTTCTCAATTGCTTGCTAGTTTTGAAACCTTTTCCACATATGTCGCATAAAAAAGGTCTTTCTTCACTGTGAATTCTTTTATGCATGTTTATTAATTTGCTGAAACTGAAATATAATGAATTTTAAATTTTTAAAATAAGACTTTGATAAATATGAAACAAAACACAAAGAAACTACATGTGATTAGTATAAGGGTTAGTCATTAGTTCTTACAGTCACTATGTTAAGTCTAACTGCAACACTGAAATAACAATGGTAGCTTGTAGCCACATTCCTGCAGAGACACTTAAAACCAATTTAACCTGATAAATGATTATTGATGTAGTGCAACCATTATAAGAAGGCAGATGCTAATCACTTGAACTGCCAAGTCTTAAGTTTTACAGTGGGCGATCAGTTAACGAACACATGTTCGGGTAACAAACATCAACAAATTTTCTGTAAGATTTGCAGAACTGTATTTTTCTGTTAGTCTATGAACAGTTTCTGGAAGAAGCCTTTGACAGTTGTATATTTAATCAGAATCATTAGATGAATAAGATCTTAGGAATCTTAATTTTCCCAATGTTATGTTTTGTGTCCAATATACACAGAGATTAGAGTGCCTTTATAACTAGAGTGTGGCCATGAGAGGCATGGCTACCATGTCATGTCCAATCTGTCATAGATTAGTGTAGCAGAAACAAGAAATTTTGCACTGGTGGCATTAAAAAAAACAACTCGAATTAACGGAGTGATTCAATAAATCGAAAATAAAAATTCACTTTTAATTATCAGAAAAGAAAAAAAAGAAAAATATGTAAATTAAAATGTATTTTTTGTTTCTTCCCATTTGAACAAGGTTGCTTATTATTTCATCATTAATCAGGTCATTATTTTTTTTTTTTTTTACTAAAATGAATATCCATTTTATCAAAGTTTTTATAAAACATTACCTAATTAAAGAATGAGTCAAGGAATTATTAAAAATAAAGAATAATTTTTCGTTATTAGAAAAACGAAATACAACAGATGAAGAAAAAAAAATGGCTAATTTATTGACTGAATAAAGGGAAACTTATTATTTTAAAAACATCTGAAGAAATATTTTTGAAATTACATATACTGTTTAAGCTACAAGTCTGTAAGTTATACAATATCAACAACAACAAAATACAGATGAAATTCTAAATATGTAAAACTGAAAAGTTAATTTCATGACAATACAGTATCCATTGCCATTTTTTCTGTTCTTTAACAATGAGTTTCTTTTTTTTTAACACTTAAAATTTTCAAACGAAAAACAAAAACTCGCCTATGAATTTGCTTTTTATGTTATGACAACAAGGGAATGTAAGATTTGCAATTTTGTCACTATTTTTTAGTGTTTCTATAACAAGCTTCTTGCATTGAACATTAGGCTCGAGAAGAAACCGCTCTATCTGCCGAAACACGGTTTTCATTTCCATTTCCAAAGAGAGTGAAAAAGTGATATCATTTATATAGTACACTGAGACTGGTTTAGATTCTCTCAACAAAACTACCGTAATTATTCTACTACAATGCGAGGCATTTTGACCTTGAAAAGTACCTAAATTTGTGTGATCACATTATACAAGAGGGAAAAATTAACATTACAAGGATTGGGGATTGGGGGGGGGGGGGCAGTCCTTGTAATGTTAATTTTTCCCTCTTGTATAATGTGATCACACAAATTTAGGTACTTTTCAAGGTCAAAATGCCTCACATTGTAGTAGAATAATTATGGTAATTGACAAAATTTTTATTAAAATCAACAATACTATCCTTCTCTGTCAAGTGTTCTCACATATCCTTCTCATATGATCAGAAAAAATGCAGCTTTGTCAGATCAAAGCAGTTTTGAAGTCGCCATCTTTTTTGAGAAATTATTTTCGTATTAACTTTAGGTGACGGGAAATTCGAATAAACTATGCTAAATATTCGCAATTTGGACACAACATGGTGGAAAATAACACGTGAGAATGAACAACCAACAGAAAAGTGTCCCATATAAGGCCACACACTGGTTATAAAGGCACTCTAACAGAGATATGCACCTGCTGTTGAGCGCTTACTGAATCACTGTCAGTTGTACAACAAAGCAATCCATATTGGACAGATTCTTTACACCCCACAAATGAAAAAAAAAACAAAACATGACTGATAAAATGTAAGACTGTTTGTGTATGTGTTATTGTTATTACATATTAATAAACATAGTAAGAAATTATATAAGTTTCTATTTTTGGGGTCTCTAGAACGAATTAATGAATTTCCCATAAAAATCTACGGTAATCGATGATCGGTTAACGAACAATTCAGGTACTGAACATAGTCTTAGAACGGATTATATTCGTTAACCGATCCCCCACTGTAGTAAGAAAATCTCACAAAGAAATTTAACAATGAAACAAAGGCTGAGGAAGAGAGGTCATCGTTAAAGATTATTGACTGCGTTGGACATGTGACTACGTTTAACCTCTGTAGGTGGGAGTGGCCATGTGTCTTCCTATAATCGCCCTGCTATACTTCCATCTTTCATTTTAAGCAAAGTTGTATCTGATCATAGAATTTACCTTCATTAAACATTTGGGGGAGAAAGAATTCAAGACCAAGTGAGAAAAATACAGTAAATGTATACAAAAGTATAGAAATAATTCTATTTCTACAATCTGTAACATATACTTTTTTTAAAAAAAATTTGTAAAGAGCATCTATGACTTAAGAAAAGATTGAAAACTCAGAAATTATAAATAATCTAGATAAGAAGGATCTACAATATAAAATTTTTCTATGATGCCAAAATCCATTATTTTATTCATTAGAGAGATCCAAATTTTTGTTCCCCTCTTTCTTATGAAGTTGTTTAGCTTATGAATGGAGAAAAAAAAAGATGCTACAGTTGTATATAAATAATATTCTATAATAACAATGATTTTCTCCTTAATACTTTAAGCATTTTACCTGTAAGTTTTATAACTACACTGATCACATGCATATAATTCCATATCGATGACATGACTTCGCCATAAATGAACACTGATATTACGCCAATGATCAAATTTTTCAAAACATTCAGGACAAGTGAATCCCATTTCTGTACGGACATGGCATCGACGATGATATTCCAAATTATCTATCGATTTCATTCGAATTGCACATCCATCGATTTCACATCTAAGTTTCAAAGAAAAAAAGAAAAAGAAAGAAATGAAATTAATGAAAAAGTATATTTTACAGTTTTAATAATTTATATTAACATTGGGAAATAATTTTACATACGCACATTTTATTTAAATTTAAGAATCCAACACATAAAAACTTTAATAAACAAAAACTTTTAATTTATAATTTACTTGAGACAATACATTATATAATAAAAATAACCCTACCCCCAAAATTATTCTAAAAGGAAAAAGTTGGCTGGGTCCAATATCATATTTGACTGGGTCCTTTGGAGAAATACAGGGTGTTTCATAATTGATGTCGCATATTTAGGTCCAAATAACGGCTCAAGGGGAACAGGTGGGGGGAAAATGAATATTGATTATTTGGTTTTGATGTCCACTAATTCCGAATAAGAACATTTCGCGTCCCTGGAAGTTAAGGGGTAAAGTTTGAAAATTTTAATTTTGTAGGGGTAGGGGTTAGACCTCATGTGTTATTTAGAAAGTTGTAGAGCATCATGTAAAATGTGGGTTTAGCAAAAAACCTGGTGAAAAAATCTCATCCCCTGCCCCCTTTATCGAGTGGGTAAAGTGAAAGGTATGGCTAGCCGATGTGGACAAAAAACCATACTTATTAGAAAACAGTAGGGCCTACGAACAGATTAAAAGCACAACACTCTTTAACCACAACTGAAAAAGGCGTTAAACAAGAAATAAAACAAAAAGAATGAAAAAAAAACAATACAACCTGTAAATTCGGACAGGGGCCCCATTGGTGAATCTAGTTTGATCCAATGGGTGGCCCAGTTACCAAAACGGTGATCACGTTTTCAGGGGGTTTTTTGTTTCTATTGGTTATTGTTCACTATATATATACCTTGCTAATTCAATAAACAAGTCAGTTCTCTCAAGAATCTCTTGAGGTTCTCCTTATCTGCTGAAGATGAAAGCAAAGCTTTCGAAAGACGTTTACAGGTTGTATTGTTTTTTTCATTCTTTTTGTTTTATTTCTTGTTTAATGCCTTTTTTAGTTGTGGTTAAAGAGTGTTGTGCTTTTAATCTGTTCATTAGTACGATCCACATATTTACTTATTTTGTTTTAGTAGGGCCTACATTTGGAAAATTAATGAGAATGAATGAGTCGTTACCCTGAAAAGCTAATAAACTCGACCGGGCTTTTCCCCCCAGGAAAAACAATATGAAATTTGAAATTTGAAATCTGTACATGGGAAATAGGAAATGAGTTTTTCTGTTTTTTTTTCTATTTTCAAAATTTACCCCTTCACCCCCAGGGTCACGAAATGTTTTTATTCTGAATTAGGGGACATTCAAACCAAATAATCAATATTCATTTTCCCCCAATCTGTTCCCCTTGAGTCGTTTTTTGGACCTAAAGACGGGACACCAATTATGAAACACCCTGTAGAGTTGATCTGTAATTTTGCACCTAAAGTTCGAGGAAGGCACTTCTGCTCTATGAAGGATAGTAATTTTGGAGCTGAAAACTTCATACATTACACTGAGTCCAGTGCTGCAACAGAAACAGAAATTGAACAACAACAACACTGATTTAGCGACAACTCAGATGAGAACGATCGAAATCCCATTGAGAAACTTAGTTATACCCAAAGAATTTTTAAAAACATTCTAATTTTGAATTTGGAATAACAGTCTAAACAATCACCAATTAGATAATAAAGTCTCATAAGCAATATTACATGGTTGAACGTTTTCAATGTCAGCACTCATCAGAAACAGGGAGAATGATACATACAAACATGAATGAAGGAAAAAGTGAAATTATAGAGAAAAACAAAAGTCACATGATCATCTAATCATTATCTAGATCATGCCATGGCTAGAGTGTGTTCTGGCTTATTAATAAAGCAGGCATCTTTAATTAGCCTCTTCTTTAATTGATTTTCTTTACCTAAAACCTGAACTCCCTTCTAATTTACTTTGTGCCCCATAGCACAAGGCATTTTCAATTTAATTCAATCAGATCACCCTCTCATTGTCCTCTAAACGTGAATAAAGAGTACAGCCTGATTGCCTCACATAATTTATTTTACAATTTAAACACGGAATTCCATAAATCACATTTGTGTTTTCCACCAAATTACAAAATTGTTCATTATCTTCGTCAACTTCTTCAGTTCTTTTCACAATGGTCAATTTTTGAGAGTTTCCTTTCATTATTATCATTCTTAATCACATTCATATTTACAATTGTATTTAACAATACTTTTTTTATAGTATTATTTATTCTGGGAACCAATTGTATTTTCCTCTCTAAAACATTTTTTGATCTTATCAAAAGATGGATCGTAAGCAATGGAAACTCTCCTTTTAAGATTAAGAAATTGTTGGAAATTATTATATATATTTTGAAAACATCTGACTTTTATTTTGTGGGTATTTATTATTTTTCATTTTGCTAATATACAGAGCAAGTCAAAATGATGGATCCGATTTCAGAAGTTTACTCTGTGAAATCAAATGAACACATGGTTTTGTGAGACATGTGCTACGAAAAGTAAACATTCAAACACACCCCTAATGCCGTTGAACACTAATTACAGAGTTGCTTACATGATCAAACACACAGAACAATCTCTGTTCTTCAGTCAATGCCATTTTCTTTAACTGCTCACTGCTGACCCTTAGCGGTAAAAAGTGAAAACACTGCATGGAAACTAAACTGTGAAAGTTAACTTTTCGAAGCACATGTCCCACATTACGATACATTCATGTTCATTAGATATCACAGAATAAATGTCTGAAATCGGGTCCATCATTTTAACTTGTCCTATTTAGAGGAAGAAAAATGGGTGAACATAATTGTTTTGCTCTAGCTATAAAATTAGTTATTGCATTCATTTTGTAATTTTTAGGAATCTTTGAATAATAATGAGGGAAATTGTTTCCCTGAGTTTCTTTTTCAAAAAAGTTTAAAAGAGGAAATTTTCATTGCTTTTAATAATGGATAAATCTATAGTGCCTGGCACGAAAAAAAAGGAAACTGGCGCATGTGTAAATGAAAAAAACTTGTTCTACCAATCAGAAACGGGCAGGAATCGGAACATTACTTACTACTGATGCCAGGAATTAATAATACCCCGTTTCCAGTCCGTTTCTGATTGGTTGAACGAGTTTTTTCATTTACACATGCGCCAGTTTCCTTTTTCTTTCGTGCCGGGCACTATAGAAAATTCAATATTCCATTATCCATAACATTAATTTGTGAGTTTATTAATCCAGAAATTGAAGAAGCGTAAGTTGTAATGACACTCATGTTTTCCAGATTAGTGATAATCAGAATGTCATCCATATATCGAGTTCAACATTTTATGTTTGATATTAAAGGCGAACTGTTTATAATTCTTTTTTCCCAAGTGTCCAAATAAATATTCGCAAGGATAGAGGATAACGGAATGATCATAGGCAAAAATTTGACTAAAGTTTATTATATTGCTTATAAAATTTCCCATTAAAAATAAATTGACTAATTTCTGTACATAGTTTTATGATATTTAAAATATAAATTTGTTTCTTTAATGCTGTTTGATAATATCAAATGTGGGTTATATGGGGATATTATTATACAGGGTGATTACAAAAGAACTTCACAGTTTTAAAAATTTATTACATCAAAACTATTCAGAATATAGACACACCATATACGGATTCTTAAAGAAAAACTCTTGAAGTTTATTGTGACACAATT